>OY720348.1:31252702-31745202 GCA_963082975.1 Labia minor | reverse complement strand
TGGTGGGTTGGAGATCTAATTGTCAAAATGTAATGTACCTAGAAGATGTATTCATTCGATTCTATAGAAATAAATAAACAAATATATTAAATAACTAATATTATAATACGATATTTACAACCATTAATAAGATTAATAATTAAATTTTTGATTTAATTAAAAACAATTTTCAGCTTTAAGAAGAAAAAAAAACATCGGATGATGGTGTAACAACCGAAATGTGCATAAAACAAATATAACAATCAACTTGAATTTTCATAGATTGTTTTAATTAAAATTATTAAGACTACCAAAATTGTTTTTCAATAAACCCACTTTTGCAAATGGCTCCAAAAAGTCAATAATTTCAAAAAGCAGTGTGAAGTATTGAAAAAAACAATTATCATATATGTAGTTATAACTGTACACATATATTTATTAGTAATTATTCTTTTTTATTTTTATCTTATGATATCTCTGTGCAAATTCTCCGCCTTCGGGTTTTTAGCGCCCCCTTGTTTTCCCCTTTTTATTTTAGGTTTTATTTATTTATTTATTTTTAGCTTGATTTCTATTTACAAAATAGACATTGTAAATATTTTTGTTTAAAGTTTTAGTGGTAGATAATAATGTTATTGCTCAGAGTAAAATGCATCATTTCCCCAAAATATTTTAATCAGATGTAGATTTTCTTTCATGTTTCAAATGAGGTTTTCGAATGTATACGATAAATGACCATTATTATATCTTTTACAAATTAGTTATGGAAATGAAAGGATGTAATGCAAGCTGCTTGAGCAATGTCAACTCAAGATGAAGATAAAATAAATATTTGAACTTCTTGAACAACTTATTGAATTTTCTTGAAGGAAAATTATTAATGTGAATGAGGGAAAATTTATATTTTCATTTAGAACTTACTTCTATGTAATACAACTACAAGTTATATGAGTAAAGTCAATTAAATTCATTTCCTAAATGATATCAAAAAATCTTTTGATTAAACACAATCGAATAGAACCAATTTTATTTGTTCTCTCTGATGATAGAGATTACCATAATCTTTAGATCTAATAAATATATTCAGAAAATATAACTACAGTAACAATTCATAAATTGATATGTAACATACAGATAAATTGCTCCCTTCTATTTTGACTCATATAGAGCACAAAATTGTATTAAACTGCTATATATATATACATATATATATATAATTTCAGCTTGATTGAATCACTGAAAGTACCGGAATTAATTTTTTAATACGACAGCAAATAACGCGCCAACACGTAACGTGGTGCCATCAACAAAGAGCCAAACACGCGCTGGTTTAATATATATTATTTATTAATTATAATTTATAATTAATTAATTTAAATATAATATATGTTAATTAATCCAATTCAAATTTGCGAGATAGTCGAGTGGAGTCACTTCAGATTTTTGAAGTGAAACTTCTTTAGCGGCGTCCTGACATTTGGTTGAGAATGGAGAGTGAATTGAAAAATTGAAATTTCGTAACGCGTTACGAAACGCAAGAGAGAAAAAAGATATAGATATAACGAGTGAGAATGAGATAGCCTCTATCTCCGACTCTCTTTTGTGCGGTGTTTCGTTTTTGAGAGAGAGGCTATCTGGGTCTTTCTTTTGTCCGGTCTTTCGTCTTTGAGAAAGAGGCTATCTGCCTCTTCGTTTTGTGCTGTCTTTCGTTCTACTACGCTCTCGCTAGGTCCAAAGTCCACGGCGCGCATGCGCGGTAGTACGTTGACGCGGAATAATATTTCTCAGCTTCTACTGGGTCAAAGAATAAAAATTAGTATGACTTATGATCAAAAGAGGGCGAGATCTCCACCTTGTCCAGTAGATATCGCAATTAAATACAATTTGAATTTAAATATATATTAATTTCAAAATTTGCCTAAACATTTATAAAAATAAATATACATATGAAATTTGTTATTTTTTTTTAATATTAAAAAATATTTAATTTGAGATTAATTATATGTAAAAAGATCAACTATCAAATAGATTCAAACTTTTATTTTCTTTGATTAGATTATAATTAAATATTATATATATTATTTAAAAATTATTATTAAATTTAATTAATTATAAATTATAAATAATAAATAATAAATATTAAACCAGCGCATGTTTGGCTTTTTGTTGATGGCACCACGTCACGTGTTGGCGCGTGAGATTTGCAGTGTTAAAAAATTAATTCTGGTAATTTCAGCTAATCAATCAAGCTGAAATTCTATATATAGCAGTTTTATACAATTATTAATCATGTGAAAAATTATCAAACATATATCTTTATTTTTACGGTCACTTTAGAGGAAAAAAAATCAAAACGTTGTAGGTAATGACCCTCTTCCGGTTGAGCTACATTTCTCAAAAGTTGATAGAAAACTATGAATTTTGAATAATGTCCATGTACCAAATTTCATCATTCTAGCTCAAACCGTTTTTGCGTAATCTTGCCTACATACACACACACACACACACACACACAGACACACACACACAGACATTTTTCTCAACCTTAGTGAAAATGATTCAGGAACCTTCAAAAAGTATAAAAACATCAAAATCTCAACATCGAAAATTTTCGTGATCGCAATACTATCTCTGGCGAGATAGTAAAAAATGATTCATTATTATTGGATTTGGCTGGTAATATTAATACCTGAGACACCGAGCTCGCTCTACCCTTTAAAAAATATTGATATACAATTCTTTAATTATTTATTACAATTATTAAATGTATTAAATAATATTTTATTGAAAAAATATTAAAAATTATAAAACTATCTAAAACTTAATTAATAAAAGAACAATGAATAAATAAATCACGAAAATAGATAAAAAAAAAATGCACGCGGCGAGTTTCGATCCTTCGAACTCGGGGAGTAAAAACAATTGTTCTTACTGCTGGTCTATGATATTTTGATAATTACAAAGATATTTTTACCATCTTTCAAAGACATTTATTTGTTTTGTTGTTTTTTTTTGAGAGAGATTAATAAATATATATATATTTTATTAAAAATAAATATTTTTAATTTTATTTCGAAATTAAATAATGAATTTTAAAATATTTTAAATATAAAAAAATGTTAATACAATATCATTTAAAAAAAAGCGGGATTAATAAATATATATATATATTTTATTAAAAATAAATATTTTTAATTTTATTTCGAAATTAAATAATAAATTTTAAAATATTTTAAATATAAAATTTCGAAATTAAATAATGAATTTTAAAATATTTTAAATATAAAAAAATGTTAATACAATATCATTTAAAAAAAAAGCGGGATTAATAAATATATATATATATTTTATTAAAAATAAATATTTTTAATTTTATTTCGAAATTAAATTATAAATTTTAAAATATTTTAAATATAAAAAAAATATTAATACAAAATTAAAAAAAGGCGGGAGTAAAATTTCAAAATGGATGCCATTTACGTCACCCATATATAATTTTCAATTAAGAAATTAATAATGAAGCTGTAAGTTTCAAGAGATGTAATCAATAAAACTCAATTTTTCTTTATAAATACTATATCTAGTGTGAATTTGAAAAAAATCGTTAGAGCGGTTTTTGAGAACCAATGGTTATAGATAAATAGATAGATATATACAATTTTAGCTAGCATAATAAGATAAGATATATATCGTGAAATAATTAAAATTCTCAAGTCAAATATACAGCGTGCACGCATACCGACGCATGTAATTGTGTGTGTGAACATGGTCGGCGATTCACACGCCAACACATACAGTTATGTGCGTCGATGACCATTCACGTTATTTATCCGAATCTCAACATTACTTTAACACTACTAAATCAATTTAAAATTATTATTGCATTTAAAACTGCTTTTCTCTACTCCACAGATTTCACTATGCCGAAAAAAAATAACGACCAAAATTTAGACGATATTATTTATTTCACTACTGGTTTATAGCCACACAGGTGCTAATGCACTTGAACGAGGCGAAGATAAAATCCCTCTAATTCTCGGGGGAGATTTTAATGTAAATTTTGAATCTGATGATTCGTTGCCGTTGATCAACTTTCTTCGAGAAACATTTGGTCTGCTTATAAATAACGATCCCAAGGAATCAACAACAAAATCTGGAACTACAATAGATGCTGTTTTTACACGTTATATAGAAAATATCGAATCACGAACATATATATCTTATTTTAGTTATCACAAGCCATTAATATCAGTATTACCAATTGAAGCACCAACCGACAATAGTACAGGCAATGTAGATATGATGATAGAGTAGATAATAATAATAATAAAGCGAATATTTGTTACGAAAATTTTATACTGTTATATGTCTTTCGAAATGATCCCTTTATTTTTCTCTATTTCTCTCTCACTCACACTCTCAACTAAAATTTATCTTATTCTCTAGATTGTAAGAAGTTTCACTTCCGCCACGTGTACGATGCTGCACATTTTGCTTTTTATATTTATTTTCATTTGTTGATTAATTAGATTAATTAAAAATAAAATAAAAAATTAATTTTCCCCTTAAATTATTTAGATGGATAAATTTAAAAATTTTATTTCTCATTTGTGTTTTTTTTTTCAAAGTTCAAAATTACTTCCGTAACTAATCTTAATTTATTACTGTATTATTATATATATAGATGCTTAACGATTAAGTTAATATTTAAACACTTATCATCAGTAGGATCATATGATAACAATCTTACTCTTGATATGTATAATAACAAATTGTTGTGGTTTAACCTAAGGGTATGTACTATAACCCTATCAATAGTTTGTAAAGTCATCTGCATCTACAGTAACGCCACTTTGGGTATCTTTGCCAACCAGAGAGTCTGTTGGAAGCAGAAATTTATGTATCAGGTTATCTTTTCGAAAGAAGTTATAATTTAATTATATCAATTATTAATTTTCAATTCAATTATATCTATATCTTCTATATATATAAAAAAGGTTTTTGTCTGCACATTGCTCAGAATTTAAAATTGTTTGCATATCTTCGCGTTTCATCACCTCTAGAATCCAAAAGTGACTTTAGAATTTTTCATGTCTGTCTGTCTGTCCGAAAAATTACTATTTTATAGACTCAGAATTGGCTGAACCGATTTCTATGAAATTACATCACAATATTCTTATATACCTCTAGAGTAACATAGGCTATAAATTTTATTAATATTTAATCAATAACCGCAGAAATTAATTTTTTAAAGTTTATATAATTCTGCGCGTTGTTCATTCAAGAGCATCTCGCGGCTCACTGTCCCTAGCGGAATCATTTTAAACAATGAATTATCATAGCGATTCCCAATCAAAGAATTATTATAATATTTCACTTTTTATTTTAAATTCTAATATTCAAATATGAATTCAATTAAATAATTTATTCTAAAAGTTCCCATTTTAATTAATTTAATTATATATTTAGATCATATATAACTTAATTTTTATTTATTCTTTCTATATATTTGAATATTTCTTCTTTTCTATTTGAAAGTGAAAGGTTAAAAAACAGAATATATTATTTTTAATGTTTTATGAATAAAAAAATATTTTCAAAACGTCAATTAAAATGACTAAATTATGTTATTTTTTGTTTTTGTTTCAATTATTAATTACAACTATGTTTTAAGTGCAAAAATGATTTGTTGGTTATTTAAAATTAAAATATGAAAATTTTTAGACATATGATATAAACGAGATGTTTTAAATTTTGAGTATTTTTTAAAATTTGTTTTAAATAAATTTATAATAGGCTTCTTTTTTTATTTTTAATTTTTAATAAATTCTCTTTTTTTGATATGATATTAATAAAAAATAATATTAAATTGTATATAACTTTAAAAATTAGAATATCTGAATTTGTTTAAATTTTAACACATGTAATCAATCATATGTATTAAGAATGGAAAATTTTGAAAATCAACTTGGTATTAAATTCAGAAAAAAAATACTGATATATAGAATATATATGCTATTCGAATATAATTTAAAATTCCTTTATTATTTCCTTCTATTTTAAATTAAAAAAAACGGAGTGTTAAGAAATTAAGATGCCTTATACAACATGGATGAGTAAATGAATTGGGCTGGAAGAGGAGGCAATTTATAATTTTCTTCTAATTCAGATTAAGGACAAACATTATATCAAATCTCGCTAAGAACATTCAATATTTCTGTACACAAATTATTCAGAGTATTGGCAAAGCGTATCACTCACAATCAGTTTAAATTGAAATTTATATAAACAAAGTGAGAATTTTTATTTGTTTAAATTTTATTACAATGAATCAAAAACAAATAAATATATAGATCACATGATTAAGAGATGCAAGAAACTTGAGGGAAATAACTGTTGGACGGAGGTCGGACATGACAGAAACTGTAAGCGAAATCTTCATATTGCGACGAATAATATTCAAATCCCCTAGCACCACATAATTAGATAAGTTTCTTTTAAGGGAGGAAATTAACTATGATCTTAAAAAGATTAATAAATGAACTTAATAATGAAAAAACAAATAAATCAATTAATTTTAATTAATACTACTAATGAATGTATAAATTGGTAATTTATCTATAGTTTTATAACGATAATTATGTTAATTTTATTTTATAAATTGTCTCAAGTCTCTAACTTTGCATTTGCTCAAATTTCATTATAATTAAAAATATTCAATAATAATCTAGCAGAGAAAATAAAATATCAAAATGATATGATCAGGAAATATTATACTCTATTTCTATTATAACATATACATTACAATACTTACGAACCATAGGCGGGGGAAAGATTAGGAGATATCATTGGGAGTTCAGGCCAAATCGATCAACATTAATTAAGATATTTTCATTATGACAGATATTAGAAAAAAACCGCAAATTCAATATTTCTGTTCACTAATTATTTGTAGACTTTAGTAAAACACGTATAACTCAATACATCCGAATAAACTTTTTCAAATTTTGATCTTCAAATTTGTCTTGAAGGTAGTAAAAAAAAAGAGTAAGATGCGCGGAAATCAATTGTAAAATATTAGGTTATCCAGACGACTTAAATATAATAGGAGATTCGGCAATTGCAATTACAGATAGCGAGGAAAAATTAATGGAGGTTTGAAATTAATAGTGATAAGAAAAAATATTTAGTAACGAAGAGTATTAACATACAAAATCTTAATATGTAGAAAAATTGAATGTAATCACGAAGAATAATAATATTTGAGAAGAATTTAAATCGAAGTTGCAATCGGGAAACGCATGATATCATGCAGTAAAGAGGCTTATCTCATCAAAATTATTATCAAAAGAAATCAAAATTAAAATATATAAAACAATTATTTTGCCTGTTGTATTATATGGAAGGGAGGCATGGTCTATGACCCTGGGAGATGAGAGTCGATTCAGAGTATTTGAGAATAGGATTCTTCCCCGCATTTATTGGCCAAAGAAAGATGAGGTCACCGGGGAATGGCGGAGATTGCATAACGAGAAATTGCATGACCTCTCTGCATCTTCAGAAATAGTTAGCGTTATAAAAGGGAAAAGCTGCGATAGGCAGGGAACGTGGCTAGAATGAGAGAGGAAACCGAATGGAAAACGTCCGCTTGGAAAACCAAGGACGCTTAGGAAGGGACGTAAGAGAGATGGGACAAGGTCTAGGTGTGAAGAGTGCCGAAGGCGCTCTGTGCGGCTAGCATTTAAATAAAAAAATAATATATAATTGTCTGTGTATAAATAGAAATTCAATATACTTACAAGTGATAATTGAAAAATTACAAATAAAACACTTAAAATATTACATAAATGTATATTTAGCAATACATAATGGTATAACATTTAAGAATTACGAATTTTTCTATTTCTTATATTCAAATTTAAATTCAGCATAGATATTCTATTTAACTGAAATATTTTATAAATTAACTGATCAGATGTTTTTTGTGTGTAATTATAAAAAAGATAACATGAAAATATATATATTAGTTCAACAGCTCTTGCTTGAAATCAAAATAAGAAAAACAAGTAAATATAGTGGGAGTTGTCTCGAGAAATATACAATAGAATATCGAATACGAGTAATATATAATATATATTATATAAAGTAACGCCTACGCTGTTTAGCTAATAGAAGCTTCCGAGCTTTCAAATTATTTCCAAATTTATAATTAATTCATTCTAATAAAATATCTGCATTTATAATCAGATATGATTTTTTTTTAATGCAGATTAAAAATACTTTGAAACGGTTGTTAATCAATGTATCACATATTAATTTTTCTTTATTATAACTTTTATTGAAATAATAATATTTAGAAATATTTCAAAGACACATAATAAAATTCTTCTTTAATAAATGAAAGTATTAAAAACTAACCTTTTCTATTATCTATAATTAAAAGAGAATGTTAAAATGATTTCTATTTAAATTTCAATTGAGTTTTGATTTTGATAATCATGTAGAATTCTCAGAAAATAATTGATATTGAAAGAATAAATATTTATCAGAATTTATTATTTTTTTAGATATATTTACCGTTTAAAATTACAAGATAAAAGAAAAATAGAATATAAATTAGCCCTGCCGTTTGGGCGTCTCTAGAATAAATGTCACTTCAAATTGAAAATAAAAACATTATATTTACTTAAATGAATAATAATATCCAAATATATATTAAAAAAATCAACTCATATTGAATAGAAAATATTAAAAAATAGAATAATAATAATAAATAGAAATATATATACCAATATATATATATATATATATATAGGGTACGATATATAATATATCCTATTATATTAAATGACATGAGAAAAATGAAATAGAAAAGAGATTAATTAGAAGAAAAGAAGATATATACATTTTCAAATACACATATATACATATACATTTTCAAATTCTAATAAAATGTGTAAATAATTTTAAATTAAATTTTGAGTAATGTGCAGATATATCACGTTAAATATATATATATATATTAATAAATAAAATATCATTCATAATATGAATATGAAATAAAAAACAAATATGATATTTTTCTATTAAAATAATTATTAAAAAAAATCAGTAAATCATTTGAGTCTTTATTACAATGATGGTAGAGGTGATGTTAATTGATCGCTTTATATTGGTGAATTATGATAATTTCAAAAGAAAATACACTTACGCTTTTGATATAGTAGAGAGAGAAAGAGCGTCATCGACGCCCGCCTGGTTTGAGTTGGCATGCGCACACACAACGAAATCGACTGACTGACTGAGTGAGCGAGCGTTCACTCGACTAGGAGCCCCTGGCATTTAGGCAACCAGCAATACAAGCCACCCAATTTAAACTTGAAATATTTACATAGTATACTCTATTATTAATTATTAATCGTATTAATTCTGCATCTAATATTTCCATAAAAATTTTTAATAAGCATGCAAAAATTTTAAAATAAATTTATATATTTGAATTTTCTAATATAAGAAACGAATGGTTATTAATTTTAATGGAATTTAGAAAAAAAAAAAATAAATAAAAATTTTAAAAGAAACTATTGGAAAATAAAATATGATTTATAATATAATATCAAGATGATAGATATATCATATATATTAGGTTTTTTTGGAATATTGTTTTTTTTTTCATAAATGGGTTTAAATAGAATTAATAAAAATAGAAAAGTAAAGAACTATCAAAAGATGATTTAATACGAGATAAAAAAAGAAAATTTATACAAAATTGATTAAGGAACCTTAAGTCTATACCAGTCTATGCCAGTAGGTGTAGATGATTATTAAGAATAAGTAAATTTGAAAATTTACTTTATTTAATAAGTTAATTAGAATTTCATATTTTCTCTCTTTAAATGACAGTGGAGTAAAAAAGATCATCCATCCCCTTTTGTATTGAATGATGAGTGTGTTTCTATCTATCCGATCATAAGATTTAAAGATGAGGTCACCGGTGAAGGGGGGAGACTGCATAACAAGAAATTGCATGGCCTCTCTGCATCTTCAGAAATAGTTAGGATTATTAAAGGGAAAAAGCTGCGATAGGCAGGGCACGTGGCTAGAATGGGAGAGGAAAAAGATATTGGTGCGGAGACCGATTGGAAAACGTCCGCTTGGAAGACGCGTAGGAAGGGACGTAAGAGAGATGGGGCAAGTGCTCAGGATAGGGACACTTGGAGAAATGTGGTTGTTGAGGCCAAGAACTTTCGAGTATCTTTGAGCCACATAGATAGATCGATATAACATAAACAATAATAATATATATAATTAATTTACTGATTAAATTAAAATATATTTTAATTAAGAACACAAAAAGAAATGAATGTTTTATGTAATATACTGATTGAAACAAATTGGATGAAAACCTTTTACTACTTTCAACCAAATACTATGTACCACTCGGGGGTACAGGGGCCTTCGGCGCTCTGAGCATCTAGTTTATCTATAAATATGAAAAGAAAAAAAATATGTTCCATAATTTTTTAATAGACAAAGTTATTTAAATTAGCTGGAGTGTCTCCACTCGACTATCTCGCAATTTGAATTGGATTAAATAACATAATATATTATATTTAAATTAAATTTAATTAATTATAAATTATAAATAATAAATATTAAACCAGCGCATGTTTGGCTTTTTATTGATGGCACCATGGCACGTGTTGGCGCGTGAGATTTGGAGTGTTAAAAAATTAATTCTGGTACTTTCAGCAATTCAATCAAGCTGAAATTCTATATATAGCAGTTTTATACAATTATTAATCGTGTGAAAAATTATCAAACATATATTTTTATTTTTACGGTCACTTTAGAGGAAAAAAAATCAAAACGTTGTAAGTAATGACCCTCTTCCGGTTGAGCTACATTTCTCAAAAGTTGATAGAAAACTATGAATTTTGAATAATGTCCATGTACCAAATTTCATCATTCTAGCTCAAACCGTTTTTGCATAATCTTGTCTACATACATACACACATACACACACACACACACACAGACATTTTTCTCAACCTTAGTGAAAATGAGTCAGGAACCTTCAAAACGTATAAAAACATCAAAATCTCAACATCGAAAATTTTCATGATCGCAATACTATCTCTGGCGAGATAGTAAAAAAGAGATATTTGAAAAAAAATTAAATGAAATGTTTTGATAAAATACATAAAAATATCATCATTATATTTGATGAAATAATTATTAAATTGCATATATATTATAAAAAGTTATTTTCGGTTTAATTTTAATTGGCATTGTGAGATTTGAGTCACGACGTTTCCACGTCCATTTTGACGACATTTCCAAGAGAATTTTGAGAAATAAATTTTTGAGATCTTGGGACAAGAATAATTCTGTTTGAGAGAATGTTCATACTCTGGGTTTAGAGTTATGGTACGAGCCGGACGTAAGTTATTGTCAGTGCTAGTGGCGAGGATACACCAGAGCTTTGGAACGAAGTCAAACACAATAAAAAATGTCAACATTGACTCTTGTTCACACAGAGTCTCACAGAGTAAGAACAAGAATTTCAAAAATTCTCTAGAAAATGGCCCCTAAATGGTCTGCAAAACGTTCAGACTCAAATAACACAAAATCATGAGTAAATAATCCTAAAATATTTTTTCATATATATATATATATATTCAAATCAAAATAAACAATTCAGCAATTACACGAACTCATAATAAAAAAAATACATAAATTTTCAAAAAAAAAACTATATTATCTTAAAATTCTAGTCAATACTAGAAATTAAGTAATTAATAAAAATTAATGGTAGGTATATAAATTTATAGATAACAAAAAATTAATCTTGGTTGATATATATATATATATTGTATACTATATTATTCATTAAATGAAATGATGAGGGTCCAAGCAAATATTCTCCTATATATCATTCTATAATAATTAAATTGAAATATATGGGATATAGACGATACCATAATACACTCCTTTAAAGCAATAATTTAATTTCTAATGCTTATTAAATTTCGAACTATATTAATATAAACGAAATAATTTTTTTACATATATAGGAGGGGAAAAAACAACCCATGAAAGTTGATTAAGACTTAACTTTGGAGAGAATTCCATTTTGCATATTTTATTAATCTCTTTTTTGACGAGTCAGTTCACTTCGTGAGTTCTATAAATTCTACTTTATTATACAAAGTATACAAAGTATTAATATAAGAAAGGTTCAAACTTCGTTCCAGTTTTATTCTTTTCAAAGAATATAAGATAACTAGAAAATAATTTTGAAACCGCATAATCGATTAATTTGTCGCAATGCAAATCCTTGTCATTTACATTTATTTTTAGGAATCCTTTGACTTTTCTTATTTAGTTCTATTAAATATTTATTAAATAAAAATAACAATAATATATTTCAATGAACATATCTAATCTTATTATGCTAGCTAAAATTATACATGTATGTATGTATATATATTTTTGTAAATGGGTCTTCAGAAACCGCTCGATCGATTTTTTTTAAAATTCACACCATAGGTAATATTTATAAAGAAAAATTGAGTTTTATTGATCACATCTCTGGGAAAAATAATCTTCATTAGTTTTTCCTTAATTTAAATGTCACCGAGCCCTTCATGACGCCACAGGTAGGGAGAGAACATTTGGAATAAAAGTTGTCGCCTATCTGACGATCCTACCTAAGAAATTCCCACTAAAAATGTTTATAATATTTTAATTTATTAAATCAAACTTTTATTTTTTATTTCAATTTCAAAAATTTGAAACTGCTGCTCTAATACCAGACCGTTAATGATTCTTTGATATAATTATAAAATAATCATACTCATTTATTTTTAATTTTTATGGAATTTGATGTTTATTAAATATTGTTGTATTTCAATAAAATTTTTAATTTAGTTTTTGAAAAAGATTTAATTTTTAAATTCCAATTCAATCGAATATTCGAAAATGGGATATAGTATTGAAAAGTTCTTAGAAAAAGTTAAGTTGAAAATCTTTATGTAAAGTTTAATCTTTCCAATTTCTGATAGAAATAATTATAGATATTAATTACTAATTTAGATTTTCAAATTAATATAAGTATTTGTGATAAATTGGCCTGAAAATGTCAATACCAATATGCTTAAAATACACAAATTAAGCTATATTTATAGCATATAATTAATATTTTTAAAAACAAGACTAAAGCTTGATTTTCAAAATATGCTGCCATAATATCGTACTAATATATAATAGTTATTTTAGACGATATAGAATATTAGTAAATAAAAAAGTAAAGTGAATTTTGAGGAGGAACTTATTTATTATAACTTAGTTAAGTACAGGAATAACCATGATTATTACACCTTTATATCTTTTAATAGTTGAAGAATCGAACTGATCGGTTAATTATAAAAATAAGTTGTATTATTAAATAACTATCATAAGTATCATAATAAATAAAATTAATTAATTAATTGTAGGTTTTTCGAATTTTCATTTAATCAGAATTGATCTTTTAATTACAATTATTATCTTAGAGTAATTTTACAGAAGTTAGAAGACTTTCAACTAGTATACAAATGATACAAGGGTAGGTCAATAAGTCTGTGACTTTTTGCATTTCCCGTCTCTTAAATGAAATGGCATCACTGCTCCTGTCATCAGACAATTATCAGCTGACTCCTGTAGAAATGGGAACCAGCTGGGTCTTTTAGTTTTTGTTTGACATTCATTAATAGTAGACTACCTCGTGATTGGAGAAGAAAATGGAAAAAGTGAAAAAGCATCGGACTTATTGACCTGACCTCGTACATAAAATGTTGAAGGAACGTATTTTTGATTTTAATGTTAGTTAATGTTAATTTTAAAAACAAGTTATATATAGTGGGACGTTGTTGATGTGAATATTCTTTAAATGAACAAAACCATTATGCCCTACCCCTTCTAATTCTTATATACGTTTTCAATCATAATGAATAATCTAAACAGTGGGTTTCGTATCTTTTTTATTTTTATTGTATATAATACGTTATATTACGTTTGATAGGGTATTATATGCCATTTTATCGTTTTTTTTTTGTCTTTCCATCAGTCAGAATGTTCTCCCTCTTATTACCTGATATTATGATGATAAATAACAAGTGGAGTAGGAGAATGATATATTGAACCCTCATTTACCTCTTAAGGATTGTTGTTTGGTTGCAGAGTACGATGACGAGAGTCCGCTGGCGTCCCTGGGACCGCCGATGCGGCCACCGCCGGGTGCGCGGAGCAGCGAAGGGGGTAGTGCCCCCGGGAGCCCCTCAACTACCCTCCTCGGCTTCATCGTCGTCCTCGGCTTGGTCTTTGGCAGCTGATCACACCAATGAACGCCGTCCTGTTGCCGGCATTGCACCTTCGTATGTACATCCGCTGTTGGTTCCTGTAACATTTCCACAAACGTATTTGTACCAACTCTCTCTCTTTCTCTATCATCCAACAAAAAAAAAAATTTTTTTTCTTTTCATGATTTTACTACTTCTGTTCAAGTTCCTTTCTTATCTAATACTTTTCAATCGAATCTATTTTGTACACACCAGCACTGGAATTCCTTAACTTCATTTTATCGTTCCAAATAGGACAACATGAGTGGAGTCCTGTATTGGCTAGGCATTCACTCTCACTCTCTCTCTCTCTCTTTCTCAAAAAATAAAAAAAAAAAAAAAAAAAAAAATATATATATAAAAAATAAATAAAAATATAAAAAAAAAAAATACCTCGACTCCATCACTCCCACTTCAATTCCTTTCCAACAAATATGGTGGAATTCTATTTAAGAATTAAAAATTATATATTCATTTTATATATAATCGGTTTCTATTTCAGTCCAATTTTTATTAGTTTATTATATTTGTTATTATTATTATTATTTTTATTATTATTAATATTATTTATTTTATTTTATTTATTTTTTTAATTATTCAGTTTCGTTAGTAATTAAACATTATTACTGGATAATATTCAATATAATGGATAAAACAAATATGAAAATTTAATTAAATTTAAATTATTGAAATCACTGTAGAATATATTTATTTTTATTTGTTTGAATATAAAATTAAAAATAAAATAAAAATAACTAAATAAAAGAATCGTAATGTATAAAACGATATCCCCCCCTCTTCCAATTTTATATAGGTACTAATCAATACGAACGAATAAAAATATCCTATTCCTATTTCTTTTTTATAATTTTACGATAAAAGAATTAAAAAAAATAATAATAATAAATAAAAATAAAAAAAATAAAAATATTTCTATTTTCATATGGAAAATATCAAGTAGATAACAAACGTATCCTATTTTCAAAACTTTTAAGGTTATTAAATAATTGATTTCCCTCAATGATAATTTGAAACATTAGACTGATTCTAATATCGAGATTCAAGTAAATTAGTATAAATAAAATTCATGATCATATCTCTATTTCTAAAATTTTTGACAAAAATATTATTGAACTCATAATGAAATGTCCTTCAATAGTCAGATATTTATATTTATTAAAATATTGATAAAATTTATAAAATGTATATTAGAATTATATTTGAATATCAATAACGATTATATCGAGTCGGACAATGAAATGGGATGATTGTAGGTGACTATGTGACAAAGTTAAGGGGGTGGGCAACTGGCGTGTCACAACCACCTCAATCTGTATTCAGTCTGCAATGAATTTTTTAATTATTTTGCAAGAAAATATTAAAAGATTTGTTATGTTTTTAATAATTTATTATTTAATTTTATCATCCTGTACTTTAAAAAAATTTATTTTAAACTCCAATTATTTTCCCTCATTATTTAAATTATAAATAAAAATTCACCCAAAAAAGACAAAATAATACTGATAAAAATAATAATAAAAATTGATTTCACATCATTTTAAAATACTATTATTATATCTTATCTTATCTTATTGTACTAGCAAAAATAGTATATATATGTGTATATAAATATATGTCTATATACCTATGTATATTGTTCGATTAATTTATTAATTAACCGCTCGAAGGATTTTTTTGAAATTCACACCATAGATAATATTTATAAATACAAATCGATCTGTATTGGTTTTAGTCTCGGGAAAAATCATTTTTATTAGATTTTTCTTAATTTAAAATAGGAATTTTAATAATAAACAAAATGGCACCAGGCAACGCCGGACAGCGCTTCCTTAAATACAAAATATTATAAATAAAATAAAATTTAAAAATATTTATGATATATCCAAGGGCCATACTTTTCTGTCTTTCAATGCATTTTAAGGGTTGTATATTTTATGACTATATTTAATATATTTTATCGATTATTTATTTTAAATAATAAATAATCATAGTTCATAAGAAATCATTTATTTAAAGAACCGAGCAGCAGCTCGGTGACTACATAGGAACTATTTCTAATATGAGAAATTCAAATTGAAATTTATTAAACATTCGAGGATCATTTCTGATAAGAGTATAATTTTTACTGTCCAATATATGTGATCCTTATTAACAATGTTTACGATGAAGAATTTCTACTTATCAAAATTTATTACAAATTACTCTTATAAACTTATTCATAAAACTTTTGATTCAGCATTAAATTATTATTATTATTATTATTATTATTATTATTATTTTTAAATCGATTTATTGCCGAGTAAAGTTTCGTCTTCCGCTTAGAAATTAAAATTACCATTTATCATCATTAAGTTTTCAAACAATATTGAATTTGATAAAACACATCGTATAGCACAAACGATTATTTTAAACAAATTTAATATTTTGTTCTTGTATTATAAATATTAATTATTTTAGAGATAATTGATATATCATAGAAAAATAAAAAATTTAAAAAAAAAAAGAGAAAAAGAACCAACTTTTCATATTTTCATTTATTTATTATGGAACTATATATATATATATATATATATATATATATATAATTAAAAATCAGAGGGCATATGGGAAGTATCATCAGTATTGGTCAAGTTAATCAGAGATTGAATCAACAATAGATACTTAATAAAACAATTTAGTATTCTCATTCCATTGATTCGATTTAATACGAGGGTGGTTTATTTTAGACCTTAATTGATTAATAATATTCACAAGACACTTGTCCTTCATATATAATGTTTTGTGAGAGTGGTAATTGTAAATCATGACCATATTAAACAAAATTTCATTTTTATTATTTTTTGTTTTTAATTTTCCAATTAATTTTGTTTTTTTTTTATATCAATATTTCTTCTTTTTTACTATCTCGCCAGAGATAGTATTGCGATCACGAAAATTTTCGATGTTGAGATTTTGATGTTTTTATACGTTTTGAAGGTTTCTGAATCATTTTCACTAAGGTTGAGAAAAATGTCTGTGTGTGTGTGTGTATGTATGTGTGTGTGTATGTATGTAGACAAGATTACGCAAAAACGGTTTGAGCTAGAATGATGAAATTTGGTACATGGACATTATTCAAAATTCATAGTTTTCTATCAACTTTTGAGAAATGTAGCTCAACCGGAAGAGGGTCATTACCTACAACGTTTTGATTTTTTTTCCTCTAAAGTGACCGTAAAAATAAAAATATATGTTTGATAATTTTTCACATGATTAATAATTGTATAAAACTGCTATATATAGAATTTCAGCTTGATTGAATTGCTGAAAGTACCAGAATTAATTTTTTAACACTGCAAATCTCACGCGCCAACACGTGCCATGGTGCCATCAATAAAAAGCCAAACATGCGCTGGTTTAATATTTATTATTTATAATTTATAATTAATTAAATTTAATTTAAATATAATATATTATGTTATTTAATCCAATTCAAATTGCGAGATAGTCAAGTGGAGACACTCCAGCTAATTTCTTATTATTATATTATATTTTATAATATTGAAATTATTTTATTTATAATATTATATTATATTATTTTATGGATTACAATTATTTAATTTAGTTAATCATTTCTAAATTTCATTTATTTATTATGTTTTTTTTTTTTTTTTTTGAGTGGGGGACTTTTTTAGACTCACCTTTTGTCTCTTATATTGCTTATATATCTATTTTCTTAGAAGTGATTTCAGTAATTGTGCAGAAATTTAAGTCAATCTGAAAATAGAAAAAAAAGATATTTAGTGAAAAAAAAAAATTAATTAATTTTTATTTATTTATTTATTTATAGAGGGAAGAGGTGTGTCCTTATAGACGTCCCTTATATATGGTCCTGATTGCTTGCGAATCCTTTTCTTCGTAGTGATTTCAGTAATGTAATTGTGCTGGAAAAAGAAAAAAAGAGATAATTAATGAAAGATAGAATATTCGAAAATCGAATGGGATCAATATTGATATTATCAATTAATTCTTTAGTGATTTTAGCAACCTTTTTAAGTCTGTCTCTAATATTATAATTTTTTTTTTTTGTTTGTTTGTTTTTGTTTGGATTTCAATTGTACTAATAGAATCCGCTCCTATTTGTCGACTCGAACTATTCGAAATAATTAGAATTCGTTGATATCATGAAAATGTAATAGGATTCCTGTTCTTATGTAACTCCTCACCACCGCATCCTTTACTAAATGATTGCATTTGGATATGTTAATATGACTTTACACGCTCCGTGGAGTTGGAGGTTCCATGCAATGCATATTGATTTTATATATATATATAAATTAACGTCGTATGACTTATTATGACAATCTCATAAAAAATCGTTCATATTTATTCACGAAAATTAATTAAAAGTAAAAAAAAAATAAATAAATAAAAATTATTTTATTTATACATATATTATGTTTGTTTTTTTTTGTTTTTTTCTTATTAATTTTATAAAATTAATAATTTATTGATAATGAATTTTTTATTTATTTATTTTTATTTATATTACTTTTTTGTTTTAATTCACAAGCATTTCAATATATTATATAAATTAATACTTAATATAGTAAAATCAATCATTTCAAAATAATTTTAATAGAAAATCGATGAATCCATCTCCAATTATTTCATTAATTAAAGATCGAATGTTTTAATTGTCTTTTTTTAATTAAAACTTATTTGGATTTTGAAATATTGAAATTAGAGTAAATAAAATGTGAAGGTGGAAAAACAGGAAAATTTACAGTATCCACAAATACGATTGATGAGACATTTAAATGTATTGATGATTCAAGTACGAATTACGCTGTCGAAATGTCAATATAATATAAAAATTGAAAACTACTAATTTTTATTTTTTTTTTTTTGTTTTTATTTACTCTTTTATGTAGTATCAACACTATATATAGGTATATATATATTCGTTTTTTGGATTATGACAACTTACTTCCGGATTAAATTCATGTGTTTTGGTAAGATTGGAGTCTCAACGTTTTGGTGTCTATTTTGAAGTATTCAAGAGATTCAAGAGATTTATTCTTGAGAAATTGAAATTGGCGCTAAAATGGGCACCGAAAAGTCAAGACTCAAATTTCACCAAACATGTGAATTCAATCCAGAAATCTGTTATCCTATATATATAAATATATATGTTATACGATATCATCTGTCCGTCCGTCTATTTTATCAAATTTTACAGAATATTATTCTAATTCATAAATACCAGAAAAATTTGCTTCATATTAGTCTGTCCGTCTCTAAATATCATATACCATTGTAATTTTTAGGCTGATTTTATCTATAAATTTAAATTTTTAATGATAGCATATTAATAAGTGAAATGTAAAAAAAGCTAATTGTTGGATAATTAAATAATTTATTATTGAAACTGTACGATAAACCGATTGATGTGTAGGTACACCGAATTTGGTTAGCGAAAAATGATGAAATTAATTCAAATCAAATGAAAATTAATTTTAAATTACAGATAATTAGAATGGATTAATTAATATAATGAATTTATCACAATTTTGTATAAGAAATAATGAGATAATAAGTGTATAAAAAAATAAATAAATAAATAAAACAAGAACAGGAAAATTAAGTTGGAATACTATACATCTCTTATTATAAATTAGAAAATTAATTCAGTGTTAACTTAAATTGGTGCACAGGCTGGAATGATGCAAACAGCAAACAGTGTCGGTTAGATACTGGGTTCATTTCAGGGTATATTGGAAGGATCACAAGAATTCTTCTATTTCTATGAACACGGATCTTAAATGAATAGTGGGTAGGAGGGGAGGGGGCAAGTGGAGATATCACGTTCGTAGAAGAAAATTCTAAGAATAATAAAATAAATTAAGATTGAATTTGTTTAGGCCTCGCAAACATTTTATACCTAGTAAACCGCAAAATTAGAATCTTAATTTTTTTTTTTAAATTTGATATCTTTTAATTATACAAAAATCAATTGCAGATCATTATGGGTTGATTTATTGTTGTTTTGGCGGTTATTTCATTTTTTAAATATATATGCTTTATATTCAAGAACTGATAATGAATCTAAAACGTCATTGGCAACGATACCAATTGGAAAAATGTGATGGCTTGTATAATTTTAATTTTAAGTAAATAGTTAACAATTGTTTCGATTTTATCAAAGAAAAAATAATATGAGATAGTTATTTTATATTGCTGCTACAACGAGAATTTAAAATAATATATCCTTAAATAAATAAAATATCTATCCAATAAAAACATTAAAGCAAAAAAAAAAAAAAAAAAAAATTTATAAGCAATATCCTCCCAATTTATAAGGATATTATTTCAACCAAAAATACATAGAATAGATATAATTTAATTCCATAAAAAGGGTATTTAATAAGAGAATAGCTTAAAGTATCCTTACTTGATTTGTTTATTTAAGTAATCGTTGAAAAGAGCAGAATTTAAATTACATTATAAAGTTTAGATGTCATCTAAAACATTCGTCTTATCAGTGGCGTACCTAGGGGGGTGCGGTGGGTGCGGTCCGCACCGGGCGGCACTTATCTTGGGGCGGCATTTTTTAAATTTAGGTATAGTTGTAAAAAGCAACCATTTCATATTTATTTTTTTTCTTTCTTGAATAATAAATGATCATTATGATTATTATAAGTTTACTATTTGATTTATATAAATTATGATTAACTATATGATTTCGAATATTATTCCTTGGTGTATATAAATGCATTTTAGTGTAAATTTTGAATTCTAATTCCAAGAACAGGATAATAATTTTATTTTATTGTATTCATTAAAATTCGTTGAATTCGTAAACGCATCTTTACGATTTTGTTCGGCAATTTTTCCTAACCAAAATTTTTTCATATCAGTTTATAAATGTCATTTCTTTTGAACAGTTTATATGATTAGATGATTACTTTGAAGTGATATACCAATATTTTTTTAAATCATCGATTTTTCTTTTGAAAAGCAGGGCCGGGGGAAAAAATATAAATATAAATTTTGAGAGCATAATAGACGATTTTTCTAGTATGAAAGCTAGAAGAGTAAATATTATATAAATATGTTTACGAGTGCATACAAATATGTGAAAAAATTTACTCTGTGTATTAATTAATATTGATTAAATAACTTAATAATTTATTTATGTGTATTAATTTATATAAACCACTATTTAATTGACTTATAATAGAAAGGGCGGCAAAAGTTCTAGGTACGCCACTGCGTCTTATATATCCCAGATTAACAAAAAAATAACACTTTCCCTTTCTTTTACTAAAATTGTTCTATAATATTTCTTTCTGAAGCAAAACGAATTTATATATCTATTGCTCTATTTATTCTACATTATTAAGTTTGGGGTCTCTACTTTGTATTTCTTGTATTCAATGAAATAGAACTCAAGAAGCAGCAGCCACTAAGCTGCTGCTGTAATATGACATTTAATATTCGCAAAGTCATATACTAAGCAAATATTAATCCATATTATCTTTCCTTCCCTTTTATCCACCCCCGACCTATACACATAATTGATTATGAAAATTCCACCATGAATGTTTTTGAAAGAGATGTGAAATTGTAGTGGAAAATGAAATAAAAAATGAATGATAAATTCTATAGGTAACGAAAAAAAAAAAAAGAAAAAAATAAACCTTGTATTTTATTTTTTTATCATAGAGCGAATTCCATTGCTGAGTGAATAACAAACAGAATGTGTGCATGCCTGACTCCAATGGACGTTCATGTATATTGTTACTTAACAAGTTGTGTATTTGTAGTACATATAAATTAAATAAATAAATAAATCATGTCCAGATTAGCATGTTTGGAAATCAAGGAAAATAAAAATAACCAAGAATGAATCATCTTCTTCTTTGGTAACAACAAACTTCTACTCCCAATCATGCATATATATAAATAAATATATATATATATAAATATACTCGTAATTATAAATAAATATTGTGCGTGTGTATAAATGAAAAAAAAAAATACTTTCTACATAAGTTATTAAAAAAAAAAAAAGAAAGTAGAAACAATGCCTGTAAAACAATGAATATACGCATATCTTATCAAGTGATGAAATACATCTGTACATATATGTTTATAAATGTAGCTGTTCAAATATTGGTCGTATGCGTGAATGATGAGTAGATTAATTCTCAAAGACAATAGATGACATAAATTGTAAATAAAGCTAAATTATAAAAAAAAGCAGGATATACTGGCAAAAATAAAATTAAAAAAAAAAAAAAAATATATATAATAAATAAAATAAATAAAAAAAAAAAATAATTGTAATAAATGATAAATGTAAACTGCACACCAGATTTCTAGAAACAAATAATAGTTCTTTGTTTTATTCTTTGTTTTTGTATTTGTCTTTTTGTTTTGTTACATGTAACGAACAAACCGATTATTTTACACGTTTTCAAGTCTTCCTAATAAGTAAGTAAAAGAAATGTTAGAAATCTAGTATAATTGTCGAAAAGTAAATATTCCCTCCATAGTTGGATTGGGTGCAAAAGTTACACGGGTTCATGAAAGCTTTCGCAATTGGCGTAAAAAAAAAAATTAATTTATTTTAATATGACTTTTGGAAAGTGTTACTCAAATTATGTGAAGTAATGTTTTTTGATTTCGAATCAAATTCAATTCTTTTCTTTCTCTCAGTGAAACCCAATGAAGGGGTAAACTATAATAGAAAACGCCAGGAGGATGAAGAAATAAAATTTAAAAAAAAGTGACACAAGTCAGAAATTCCACTCCTATAATTATTCTCTAATGTAGTGTTCTTTTATGTAGAGTACACAGAAAAAATTAGTGGGTATGCCATATTACTCTTCAAAATACACAGTCCGTCAATGGAAACGTAATGATGGTAAGTGGACTTGAGACATAATTTGAAAGTAGTGGAGAGAAAGCAACTGGCGCATCACCACCAACACAATTTACCATCAGTTTGCAAGTTTTATAGAAAATTTTTACAAAAAATAATAAAAAATCAATTACTTCATTCCATTTTCTGTTACATTGACAGACCCTGTACTTTTGTATCCTCAAAATTATAACTGAAAAAGAAAATTGGACTGAAATCAGATCGACGAATTAACAGAGGGAATCACTTTATCAGATTTTTTAGGAATTAGTCAACCAATGTTATCAAAGAGTTTCCATTAAATTAGAATTTAAAATATCAGATGTGTATAAGAAAAGTTGTTTCATTTAAAATAAATAAATAAATGAAAATAATTTAATTTTAGTAATTTTTCTTGTTATTTTGTTCCTGAATTTTTTTTTTTTTTTTTTTGACCACCATATACAATATATGTCTAAAAAATATTCATTTAAATTTTATAAAATGTTCCTAAATAAACAATTCCTATTAATTGATGTACACAATGTATGAAAACCAAAGAAATTATATTGCCAAATAATAATTATAATCTTAATAATACTAATAATATAAAACTACTCTCAAAATAAAATTAAAAAAATTGATATGAGCGTGTTTTTTTTATTTAGATAAGTAAATTATTAAATAACGAATTATATATATATATATATATATATATATATATATTATTAGTGATAAGTATTTATTTGTACTTTGTACACTGTATTGACAAGGTAATAAATAAATTCATTGTTCGAATTATTAATAAATATTCGTCAACCAGAGGTGAGAATCATTATTAATATTAAACAATATTTTTTTTAAAAAAAATTTTTACTAGGAGAGAATTAATACAGAACGGTGTCAAGACCAAACTGCGACCAAGGCGAAAAACAGAATGAGCGCCACCCTTCTTCTCAATCTTTACTAGAATTGTTTAATTTGTTGGATTTGGCGCCTACTATATAAAATACGGCATCCGGGACGGCCCCCTCAACAAAGCCCTGAATTAATACCTAAATATTCTACTAATACTAGTGCCAAGGAATTACCTGAAATATTATTAGAGTTTAAATTATACATAAATGTATAGAGTGTGTAATTGGCTGATAATGCCATTCTGAAATTTAATCTAATATTTTTTTATTTTGTTTATTTAATAATTAATATATTTGTCACGTTAATTTTGATTGCAAATGATCGTGCAAAATTTGGCGTCATAGATTGGCAAAATAAAAATAAGTTAAAAATCGATGTCAAAATATTAACTAGAGCAGGAAACGGTGAGTTTAATAAAATCGTAAAATAGCAAAAACATATAATGAAATATTCGTTTTTATATTGTTATTAACTATAAACATTTCAGGTTATAATCTTGAAATTATTTCTACTTTTTTTTTTTTTTTTTTTTTTTGCTTTATTAAATATTTTTCAACAACATTAAAACATAAAATACATAGTTAAATATAATAAGAACAATAATTTTTTTGTTTTTTTATTATTATTATTTCAAATTTTTATTAAATTCTATTTTCCATACCATTCTGAAGATAAATCGTCTATATTACTACTAAACATTTTCTCTTCCTCCAACCACTTAGTATGTTTATAACTCCCAAAAGACCGAGTTTTTGTTTGAATAAAACAAAACTCGGTTTATGTTTTAAAACTCTAGTACAATAACTCTAACCCCAATCTAAACTCGAAATGAAAAACCGGTCTTAATTCTCTTACCTTTATCACAAGAGTTATAGATCATTATTAACCCTTTCACTTCTGTCACCTGTTTTAGCGGTTGAAGAAATCCATAACCATTGTGCTACTGACTCTTAATAGTTTTCGTTTTGTTATAATTATGTCTTGTGTCTCAGCTGATAATAATAATAATATCACATACTATATATATATATATATATATTACAATATTATTAAACACAAAACGTTGGGGTTTATTGTTACCTAAAATAAAAATAAAATAAAAGATGAACAATAGTCATTCTTTGGCGGGAATATCAAAACCTTACTTACATCAAAAATCAGTTAAATAAAATATGTAGAAAATTAAATAAAAAAAAAAATATTTTATAAATATTCGATTCAATTTTCTTTTGATTAAATCGATTGTCTCTAATTTCCTTAATTCTATAAAAAGTTTTTCTATAAATGTAATTTTTTCCCTATCTAATTGATTTTGAATATCAATTGGTAATCCGACAACAATCATGTTAATTCTTGCTTCAACTCGACTCTTATTTTCAGCCTCTAATAATAAATTATCTTTACATATTCATATATCATACTAAATATATTACAATATTATTAAACACAAAATCCTACACGTTGGGGTTTATTGTTACCTAAAATAAAAATAAAATAAAAGATGAACAATAGTCATTTTTTGGCGGGGGAATATCAAAACCTTACTTACATCAAAAATCACTTAAATAAAATATTTAGAAAATTAAATAAAAAAAATATTTTATAAATATGCGATTCAATTTTCTTTTGATTAAATCGATTGTCTAATTTCCTTAATTTTGTAAAAAGTTTTTCTATATATGTAATTTTTTCCCTATCTAATTGATTTTGAATATAAATTGGTAATTCGACAACAATCACGTTAATTCTTGCTTCAACTCGACTCTTATTTTCAGCCTCTAATAATAAATTATCTATAATCTATAAATGATCCGCCTAGATATTTATAATTATAAACTTTTCTAATTATAGACCATCCTTTATCTATAAATACATTTAAAAATGAATCTTTCCATGAATACCATTTTTCTAATCTAATTTTTTTTTTAAATTAGCCTCATACCAATCTTTGGTTGGGCCCGAAACAAAAAAAAACGTAAAATTTCAACTTTATCAATATCTAAATCAACATGGTGTCTTTCGCATTCTTTTTCAAATTGCTCAAACCATTTTATCGGATTGTGTTGTTTATCAAATTTGTTTAAAATCAATTTTTTTTTTCCACCTCGTGAATATTTATTTTTATTTAAATATTTTTTTTTAACTTCAAATCATTTATTTCTTTAGTCAAAATAATTTCTTCATCAGATTAATTATACTTTAGTTCCGATTGAATTGAATTTATTACTTCCAATGGAATATTTTTATAGCAAAGGTTATCATCTTCATCGAAATAATTGGCATTATTAATAATAATATATAAAATAATAATTATGACAAGAAAGTAAGCCAATTTTTGCTCCTATGAAAGGTGTGTGTGTGAGAGAGGGAGGGTAAAGAATAGAGATTCCTCTTCTTATTCCTAACACCCCCATTCAAAATCTGCATCCCTCATGTTACTTTAGATCTAAAAAAGGATATTTTGGGGTTACTGTTGTTCATGTTTTATTTTATTTATTTTTTATTATCTCACTAGAAATAGTATTGCGATATCGAGAATTTGATGTTTTTATTCGTTTTGAAGGTTCCTGAATCATTTTCACTAAGGTTGAAAAAAATGTCTCTGTGTGTGTGTGTGTGTGTGTGTGTAGACAAGATTACGCAAAAACGATTTGAGCTAGAATAATAAAATTTGATACCCGGGCATTATTCAAAATTCGTTATTTCCTATCAACTTTTGAGAAAGAAGGTCATTCATTACCTACCACGTTTTCATTTTCACCACGCGATGGTTTAATAAATATTATTTATTAATTTTAATTTATAAATTAATTAATTAAATTTAATTTCAATATAATATATCTATTTTAATTAATCCAATTCTAAAAGTTTTTTTTAAGATAAGTGGGCAATAAACTGGAGCGTGTAAAATATACCCATTATAGTAATAATATTTTACTTGTTTTTTCATAATTATTTATTTTTATTAAAAATTTATTAAGTAAAGGAGAAATGTTAAAAATAATAGTTATTTAGTAGTCAAAGGGTTAATTACAAACAAATACTACTAAAAAATTGGATTGAAATTTTATTCTTTTAAAATTCAATTAGTTTGATAACTAAACAAAATTGGATAATAAATACAAATAATAATTAAACAATAAATCAATGATTAATATATAAACATGTGAGAGGGTGGAACCAATCCATATTAATATATGATAGAGATATACTTGGGTCATATAATTATTTTATGGCCTCTTAAAATTTTAAATTTTAATTATTCGTGAAAGAAAACAGATTACAATGTCGCATCGCTATTCTAGCATGAAACTTAAAGGCGAAAGACCATAAATCATGACAGATAAGGGTCTTGTAAAATAAGATATTCAGTTGGATTGATTGATGAGAACACTAATAAATGGAAGAGACTGGATAATGAGAAACTACCCACATATACTAAGCGTAGTCACGCATGTAGCGTGAATGGTGGGGATATATACGAATCGAGAATGGAATGACAAGTTTTCAATTCCAAATGTAGGTAATGGAAATGGTCAAATTTCATCTGATGTCGTGGAAGATTGGAGTGATACGGGAAGTTAGGGGGATAGAGGAGGTAGGGGAGTGGAAAGGGGGTGAAACTTATAAGACCTTCAACCACTTATTTCTATTTAATAATATGACAGGAACTTTGAAGTTTTCGTGATTTATAAGGATTTTCTATGCATAGTACAATGCTAATGATGAAACATATTCATCCGAGAACAGATGACTTGCTTTTGAGTCGCTAAGCGAGACTATTAATTAAAATCATTCCTCCAAGTAAATAAACGCTCCTTTCTCTTCCTCCCTCTCTCTATCTCTTTGTAAGCACTAATATAAATTATCATTTCATTTAAAAGTAGAAATTAAATATTTAACTTTTGAAAATTAAATCAATTATATAATTTTTATTATATTACCATTCATTTACTTGTAGTTTAAGCATGTAATTAAAATTTATACTAATATAAGAAGTAAATGTACCATAATATCATTTATTATTTTATTCTGGTATTTTTTTTTTTTTTAATATAATTAAAATTGTAAAAATTATTATAATTTTTTGGGAAAATTATTTAATAAAGATTTTTAATGAAAAAATATAAATAATTAGAATAAGAGTATTTACTTCAATACTTATTTTTATACTTTTGCTTTTATCTAATCACATATACATACATACTAACACACTATTAAACAAACAAATGATAATATTTAAAATTTTTTTTTTTTTTTTGGAATCATAGAACCTTGAAACGTTTATTTGAATTAAGGTTCGTTTACATCAACTTAATTTCTATATATGTAGGTAGATATAGTACATGGTCTGAAAAGTCTCGGGATTTTTCAATAGGTGACGCCACTAGAAAATGAACATGACTCATTTCGAAAGGCTCATCTGTCACTAGTTTATGTATAAAGTATTATGAAATTTCGTCCATTCGTTTACAAGCTACAGTCGTTTGAGTGACGCTACTTCCACCTTCATAAGAAAAATGGAAAAACAGGAATATCGCGTCATGATTAGGTAGGAGCAGATGTAAGATAACATTCCTGCAACCATTGCATTGATTGTTCACAAGTTTTTACCATTAAAAACAATGTTTAATCAAGACGCAATATTCCTGTTTTTCCATTCTTCTTATGAAGGCGAAAGTAACTCAAACGTCTGTAGCTTGTAAACAAATGGACGAAATGTCATGATACTTCATACATAAACTAGTGGCAGATGAGCCTTTCGAAATGAGTCATGTTCATTTTCTAGTGGCGTCACCTATTGAAAAATCCCGGGACTTTTCAGTCCATGTTGTACATATATATATATATATATCAACAAATATACATAAACAGATACGCATATACTATTAATCAAACCGCTAATCATTTTTAAAAAATACATTTCTTGAACTCAACGCACCTTAAAACGTGTATTTGAATTTTATGTTCGTTTACTTAACCTTTATTTCTGTATTTTTATATCGATATCATTTTAATATTAGTTTATTAAATATAGACTTAATAATTAAAATAATGAATAAATTTAAAAAAAAAACATATCTATATATGTATTTATGTTAATGCAATACGATTAATAATTTTTATTTTCGTAATAAATAATTTACTCTGATTAAGGTATTTTATTATTGGTGATATAAAACATGCTTTAGTTTATCATTTAATAAATGGATAACCACAAATTAACTGCTAAATTTTTTTTGCAACCCATTGCATTGTCAGCCTGAAAAAGTACTAAATTCGAGCCGGGTAGCTTATCAGGATATAGGTTAAAAATCGATTGTAAAGTTTTGACCAGAGTGACATACACTAACAACGAGTTGGATAATAATAATAAATGAGCATAAAAAAAATAACAATACACATAAAGCTAAATAAAATGTTAACAAATATTTGATCTTAAAAAAGATTTTAAAGAGATTTTAAACCAAACATAATCGTTTTTATTGTTTTGGAAAAAATCGCTTAGAACAGAAAAATGAAAATATTCTGATTTTCTTGAAATGACTTCAAAATAAAAGTTGAACCGTCAAATTTTTCTTCAAAAACAAATGATTGTTTATTGTATTAATAAAAATGATTAGTAAAAAAAACTATAATAAAAAAATTTAAAATTTCTACTCCAAAATTAGATTAATAAATAATTAATTAAAATAGATATAGAACTATATAATTATTATTTTAACCGATGAAAATATTAATTGGATGTGAGGCTTGGTTTATGACTTTAAAGGACGTGTATTTAGAAATAAGATACTTTGTATAATTTATAGGGTGAATGGTGGAGATTATATAATGAAGAATTAGATGACCTCTATGCATTCTTAAACATAGTGTCATAAAATAGAAAGAAAATAGAAAGTTACGATGGGGTCACACGTGACTCAAAAGGATGATGAAAGACTAGCAAAAGTTTATTTTTAAAGGGAAGTCAATTGGATAGATCAAGTAGTGGATGGATCAAATAATAAAAATAAGGGTATTAGAGAAAGATGGCTGGAGGTAGGTGTTTGCTGCGGCCAAGTATTTTCAAGTTCAGGTAAATCATTGGTATATGGGTGTCCTTGGGAATTCACCTGAAAAAAAAAACGGTTATTATTATAACAGTATCAATGTTTTAAGTATACAAAATGACACATTCACATTGATATTCTATCATCAATGTTAGATGTATTAAGATTTTAAATATTTCTGGGGTTTAAAGGGGTAAAAACCGATAAACAGCAAACGTCATGGAAAAAGGGTGGTGGTGAGTGGCAATTGGAAGGGACATTCATTTGAATTGCATAATGCATAATAAGCCTTTGAATAAAAATCAAATGAAGATGAAATAAATAGGGTACATACAATAAGATGAAAAAAAAAAATTGAAGATAAACATTTGGGTTTAAAAAAAATGTCATTTATTATATTATTTTTTTAATTTTATTTTATTCCGCCCTTCTCTTTCTCTCTGTGATTCTCTAATAGCTTTGGCAATTATAGTCTTTATTATGTAGTTGTTTGTATAACAATTGTTTGAAAATTCAATGTATATGAATACCCTGTTCTTTTTTGCATATTAAATACCATTTATCTCTTTTTTTCTCTCTCATTTCGGCTCATCTTTTAATTATCATAATAATCTCATTTTTTTTTCACCGCTTTTTAATTTCAATATTGTAATAAAAAACATGATCGAATTAAATATGAAAAAAAAATAAATAAATACATATACTACTAGGGTCAAAAAGTTCGCGGAATTGGTTATTAAAAATTTATTAAAAATATTTATAACATTCTTACATTATTTCCCTTCAAAATACTCTCCTCCTGCATCTACACATTTATTCCACCATTCATATAATTGTTGGAAACACTCTTGAATGCCGTTTTTTGAAAGTTCCTTCAGCCGCTCCGTCGCATTTTCAATCACCTCTGACGAGTGCGACCGTCACGAAAACGCTTATGCCACTCGTAAACTGCTGTTTTCTTCATCGCAGAATTTCCGTATGCTTTTTTTAGCATCTCAAGAGTCTCCGAGGGTGATTTCTCCAGCAACACACAGAATTTAATATTGCCACGCTGCTCTAATGACGACATTGCACAATCCGACGAAAGAAAGAAACTACGATCTACAATATTAAACACCGAACGCACGGAACCAACTACAACTGCCTGCTAACCTCAAAAGCACATTCACTACCAGTTATGCCAACCTCACAAACAAAAATTTCCCTTTCAGCTAAGAAATACTTGACTATAAGTGACCATTCCGCGAAATTTTTGACCCTAGTAGTATAAATTAAAATAAAAATTTATTTTAACTAAACACAAAAAGCAACCCTTATTTATTAGTAAATATGAATTTTATTTCCTTTTTTTTTAATTTTTCTTTCTCTCAGCACAACTTTTAATAGTTTTCTATAGATATTCAATTAAGTTTGCTTCTCCAATCCTATCCTTTACCAATCGAAAATCGTCGTCGTTACTATTATATACGGTCATTTGTTCTCTCTGGTGTGCAGTTGACCCATTTCTCGCCCACTATGATGGAAATACATTAAATTTATAGGTTTTGAAAAAATTTGTAACATATGAATTATAAAGACACATAATAAATTTATATATATGAAAAAATGTTTAAATGAATAAGAAATAAAAAAAAATATTTAAATATTAGGCAATTTGTAATTGACAACGCTCATAAGAATTAGTAATATATAATGGCTATTTGCCAGGTTATTAAAAAAGACATGGGCTGATTATGATTATTCATTTGATACTAAAGAAAATTAGATTGAATTAATATAATTAATTTATTATTTACATAATTGCTACAAACTACAATATTTTATTGTTATTTTCCTAAAAAAAAAAAATAAAAAAAATAATAAATCTTAATGATTTTGATTGAACCATTTCCAAAATGAAAAAAATAAAAAATAATAATAAATAAACAAAAAAAAAAAAAAAAACTAAAATCAATATAATAAAAAATACATCTTTTGATCAGAAATTGAACCCGGATAAAGTTGATGCATATTTTAACAAAACAAATCGGATTCGATTTCCTGTCTAAAGAATTTTTATATATCATATTCAAAAATTTTACGAGGAAAATTTTATATACTTATGAAAAATTCTATTGGAAAGTACATATAATAGTAAATAAAGACGAGCTTTCTTTATAAAGTTTAGCAAAAACAAAAATAAATTATTATTTCTATGGACGACGATATATATATATATATATATATATATATATATATTAAAACTACATATCTATAAATAAAGACAGTTCAAAGGTATATACATATAGGTAGTCAGAATAAAAATTCCTATTTTTATTTTCAATTCCATGTCTGAAAGGTAAATTGAAAGATCTTTAAATATATTTGCTATTTATATTTATTTATAAAGTTATTTAGTTGACTTTACCACAATCTATTTAAATAAAATTCTGAATCTGTATTACTGAGAAAAAATCATTCCGAATTAATTACTAACCATTTTTATGTTTTTAAAAAAATAATTGTTATATCTGCGACAAATTCTCTTATTAATTAAAAATTAATTCAAGATATAATTAATGATATATATATATCATCACTTGATACAGCTTCGCCCGCTATACTTTTAAAACAATATATTTTTATTTTAACTTTATTGATTAAAGTAATCAACTGTAAACAAAAACGTGATTTGCACAATTCCAAGTGGTTGAAAATGAAAAACCGTGTAATTTGAATTTAGTACTATAATAAGGTTTCTATTTTTTATCAAAAAATCAAATAGTTGTTTTTACACGATACATTGACGAGAAAATGCATAATATATTGTTTTATTTTGTTTTTTTTATATTTATTAAAATAATTATAACAAATATTAAATCTTTTTAATTATTTATATACGAGGGTGGGGTGAAAAGTTTCCGGCCTGACCAAGAAAAACGATATTTTTAAATTTTTTTTTTACTTTATTTTTCAACATAATCTACATCAACACTCATACATTTCTCGTAACGGTGTTCTAATTTACTTAATTAATTTAATTAATTAATTTAATTTAAATTTCATCAACAGTTATGAATCGACGCAAAAATTCGTTTGGATTACGCCTACAGCAACAAATTGTCGGTAGAAATGGTTTTTCGAATCAGTTTGTGGTCTAACGTTAGCAAACGCGGCACCCACGTTGCACACAAATTTCCATATTCAAATGATTGTGCAAAATATTTCGCACACGTTCAGCTGACCTCGTGCAGGTCTCAGTTATCTTGAATGTTGAAAAATAAAGCAAAAAAAAAATTTAAAAACATCGTTTTTCTTGGTCAGGCCGGAAACTTTTCACCCTACCCTCGTACATTTGGTTGTAAATTGTACTATTATTTCATATATATATATATATATATAAATTACTTCAGAGATAGTTGTTTTTTGTAGGTTTATTTTCTATTTTTAAAATACAGGTATGTCTAATCACTATTTTATGTTATAAATTTCGTGTCTTTTGAAATTTTTTAAAATTTTATTAAATTAAATTCTTAAAATGAAATTTTATACATTTCAATAATCAAAATTAAGTAACTAACAATACAGAAAATATATCTTTCAATTTTCATTTGCTTGAATATTTTAATTGAATTATATAAAAAAAAGTATGTCTAATATTGATAAGCATCATATATCTAATTAAAATTAAATTGAATCAAATTGAATATTTATTATATATATTCATATCATTTAAAGCAAATATTCTTGGTGAATTTCGAGCTTTCAATTATATCTCAATAAGGCCCAATAACAATTTTCTTTCCATAATGAAATCTTGATCTTCCTCTTCCTTATCGAATTGAGAGTCACTTATAGTATGAGAGAGGTCTGCTTCATTTTTATATTTCTATAATTGAGCAAAAATCAAATATAAATATTATATACTAGCTATTATGATAAATATATTTTTCCTTCCTTAGAATTTCAGAATCTCTATAAAATTACATGATATTTCATTTCACTTCTTTTTAATTTAATATGTTCATCGTAAAAAGTTATAATCAATTCTATTAATTCAATTACAAGGAAAAGAATTGATAAAAAAAATTTTATTTAATCAAAATAAAAATATGAAAATATAGATTTCAATTTTTAATATTGAATAAAAAAAAAATAAAAATATACTAGTATAGCTTGAACTAATTAAATTACAATTAAAATGTGAAATTAAAAATTTAAAATAACTAAATTTGCTTAAGGTACATTGGTTTAATTATAAGAAATTAAAAAATAAAAGATATCCATCTGACTTTATATTTGTTAACAAGTATTTGAAAAATTACTATATTCTATTTATAATTACTAGAATATCAGAAGTCCTATATAATTTAATACTAGTGTTAGGCGCAGATAAGCCCCAAAATGACTCTTTTACGGATTTTAATTGTCTCCTTTTGAAAATGAGTTAAACAAAAATTAATAGCAAAAAGACTAAAATATTTTAATATTGCTAATAATATTAATTATTATCAATATAAAAAGACGTTAATCTTCATCATTCAACTGAAAATTAGGTCTCTTCCATGTTTTAATATCGAGAAGGAGTAATTTTCAATTTTCCTGGGGCTATTGAACATATTTTAATGTATGGGGCAATAAACTTTAGATTCCCCTATATTTATGAGAAAATATTAATTATAACATTTGACATTCAAATAATAATTAAAATACAATTTCGATTTATTATAGCCAAAAAGAATTATTTCTTAAAATAAAATAAATATTGGATACAAGAATTATTATGAATTTTGTATATTTTATTAGAGATTTGATTTGTATCTAAAATTGTCTTTTTTTTTGTTATCAATTTGCACTCGTTAAATAGTCAATTTATTTAATTATTTAATATTTATTTCTGAATTAAAGATCTCAAGAAAAACAAAAAAAAAAAAAACAAACTTTACCCTATCCCAAGCTATTTTCAAACGGGATATAAACCTTTAGTTCTTTCTCTCTTTATATATATATATATATATAAAGGTGTTTTTCCTTAAAAAAATCTATCAAACTAGAATTGACTTTGCATTCGGTAAGAAAAGCAAGGAGTTTCGGAATTATTGAAGGATTCGTTTAGTGTTAAAGGTTTTTTGCAAAGTTTCGAGGATTTCCATGTTCATAAAATCGACAAAACATCCAAATAATAAATTTGAATTTTTCAAATTATACAAATTACTTACTGTAAACAAAGATTTGATTAAAATTATAATTTTATATGTATATATAATAATGATTTATATAATATATTTATATATATAATATAATAATGATTTATATAATATATTTATATATATAATATAATTATAATTTATATATATATAATTTATTATTATTTCTATTAAAAATATTGGACAAATGTAAATTCGTTGATAATTATAATTTATATATCAAATATTAATGGTCTAATGAAGTTGAGTAGAATGTATTCTATATTATTATATTATATTATATCACTAGTATACATATCGTAAGAAATATCGTATGATATTTACAACAATTTGCTTATATTGTTTTCTGAATCATTAAATCAATTATTTCTTAGATATAGAAATGGAAATAAATGATTTAATATTTTAATATTATTCATATTTTGTAAATTAACAATAATATATATATTTATATATATATATATAATATTGTCACTACAACAACAACTACAATATAACAATATAAATTTTTCAAATGCATGTATCAATCTAATCTACTAATATTTTATTTTGTATATGAAAAAAAAATAATAATAAAACCGAGATCCATCTGCCCTTTTGAAAACCGGCCGGTTCTTTTATCACTGATTTATATAATTGGATGACATGACAATTGATCTATCCAATGACAAATTATTCTCCGAATGAATATAATATTTATTTTATTTTTTTTTTTAATCATTTTAATAATAATAGTAATAATAAATAAAAGAATAATGAAAAGTAAATATTATATTACAATATTTATTTTAAATATGATTGAAAAAAAAAATGTAATATTTTATTGTTGTTAAAAAATTTTATGGAAAAATAAAAATAAATTTAATTTGAAATTTATATATATACATATATATGTATATGTATAGATATAAACTTCAATGAGACCAAGATTTATTAATACAATTTTGATATTAAAGACACCAAACCAAAAATATATTGTCTGTAAAATCTAATATTATAATTATACCTATATATCAATAATATTAATTAGAAAATTACTAAAAATCTTTTTATAGTGTTAAATTATTGATTATATTATGTATTATTTTTATAAACATTATATATATGTTTGTATTTAAGTTTCAGTGAAAGTTTTTATAATAAAAATTAATTCTCAATCTATATGTGATAATAATAGTGATATTTGATTCTGAACGTTTCGGCGTCAATTTTGACAACATTTTCAAGAATTTTTGAAATTCTGGATGTGATCAATAATCTATAACATCCATTATTCTAAAAAACTTTTCCTCAAATTTCACTTAAATATTTCGTCAAAAAGAGGAGAGAAAAAACGTTCAGACTCAAATCTCATAATTACACGTACAAATAACTGAGAAATAATTTTTAATAATGATTTTTTAAATTTCATAATATGTCAAATCATATATATCTATATCTATATATATATATATATATATATATATATATATATCATAAATAAAAAGTAAATAATGTAATATCTTATAATTATTATTTTTAAATTTAATTATTATATAGGATATTTTAAATAATTAATTAATATGATTTGAGGACATCAAAACCACACAATGAGTTCATTGTTAAAATAATATTTATATTTGAAAAAATCCTGTAAATGTTGATTTTTTCTTATTTTTAAATTTTAAAATCAACAAATATTTATTTATTAAATTAAAATAATAAAAATATTTTTTTTTCATTTTTCTTTTATAATTCAAAGAATATTATTTAAATAACATTCCAAAGCTCAATTGATATATACACATTTAATAGAAATTATAATATAATTGACCATGTACGAGTATAGCTATAATAACATACCTATAAATTTTAAAATAATGAAAAATAAATCAAGTAATTGTGCCCCGTTTCATTTAATATCAATTAAATTTTTATAAATATTTTTTTAAATAAAATTGTCAATTTATTCTTCAATATAATTACAATTATATAATGAAATCTAATTATTGGAATAACCAAATATAATCTCTGTAACGGCAATACCGGCTATCTAGTATTGCTTTTCAGCTAAGCTTGTTTTTAACTTCCTTGGTAAGCATAATCACCTTGTAATATAAATGTGATTTGCTACGATACCAAGTGGTTGAAGTGAGAAAAACCATTGTCCTAGTAATTTTAATTACTGAACAAGTGTTATCTCGAATTCTTTATAAAAATGAACTAACCGGTGTTGCACGACAGTGACGAATAATATATATATATATAATATACAATATATATATATATAACTAATTCTTAGAAAATCTACTAATATAAATTAAATAAAGAAAAATGTCTATAAAAAGAAAATACCATATCATTTTCAAAAATAATAATCTGTTTCAATTGTAAACAAATTTGATGTTGAGAAAAATAATGAAATGTTTTTTTATCCTCCTTCACTGGTATCTGTAAAGTTGTATCCTCCATCCACCATCTCATCACCTTCTGCGAATATTCAACCCACCATACATCTTTGGGTCTATTGAAAAGATTAATTGATTAATGTTATCTAATCTAACCAAATATAGATATATTTTTTGCAGCCAGAATATGCTTTTTGCATCAGAACTGATAGTAGTTATTGTAAATGTTAATTGATTAACGTATTATAAAAAAAAATTAATAATAAGATGATGCAAAAAATTATCTATTGAACTCAACTTGGACAGAATTCTTTTTAAGAATTCTGAAACAAAAATAAATTAGTCTATAGTATATATATATATATATATATATATATATATATATATAAATGAAAAAATTAAGTGATTATTTGGCAATCAATCAAAGTCTGTTGAAACAATAGATACAAATGCTTATAAATTATTGGACAAAGTTTCAATTAATCTTGATACTTCTCCTAATTGTCAATCAGAGTGAATGAGAGAGAAATTGTGATGCGGATCTGATAGATAATGAGAGAAAATGATGAAAGAGAAAGCCTTGACTTTATTATATCTGTTAGCTGACTAGTGATACAGATGTAACTCTGTCCTAAATAAAGTGTATGAAATTATAAACGTTGTACCTTCTTTTCAATTTGGTTTTGTTTATTTTAATTCCAACTGTGCTTTTATACTCTTCCTAAACCTTTTTCCTAAATAAAAACAATAAAAAAAAAAAAATAAAATAAAATAAATAAGTAAATATTTTTCTGACCACCAATATAGGAGATCAAGTTGCAAACTCAACTAAGTTGAACAACTTTACACCAAGTTTCGTCACAAAGGTGGGGGTTCGATTCAATCGATTAGCTTTATAAGTTCACCAATGAATTGCTTTTTCTACAGAGAGAAGATATAATAACTAAATCATTATATTTCGTTGTATTTATCATTGCTTCGACTATTTTACCATATTTATTTTATCAAATTAATTTTAAAATAAATAATTTATTTATTTTTATTTCCCTGGTATATACTAAATGAATAAATATGAGAAAATTAATTTAATCTAAAATCATAGAGTATTTAATTTTATTGCGTAGCACAGGATAAAAACGATACTAAAACATATACAACATAAATGTAAATTGAGTATTTTGGATTCTCTTTTAAAATTATTTTTAACTAAATGTGTTTTTCTATGTAAATGTGTGCTTTCGTTTCAGTCACAGTTAATCAATTTTTTTTTAAATTTATCTTGTAAATTCTAGTGCCCCAGAAGTTGATAATCACTGATGTATACAATATTCTATTGTAAGTCACAATTTCTTATTTTGTATACCTGTATTTCTGGATAATATGTAAAATTGGTTTAATATTTTAATATTAAAAGATCAAATCATCCTAAAATAATAGTTTTTTTTAATACAACAATTTGAACAATAAGAATATTTTTCAATTTTTCTATTTTTTAAACTATTCTAGAATAGTTAATCTATAATATAAAAATGTATCGCAAAATGTGTTTGTAAGCCCATAAGTCAATAAATAACGTCTGGGCCAATTTTGCCAATTCTTTTTTTTAAATGCCCGTTGAAGTCCAAAGATGGTCAAAAATCAAATCAAAGGGACAGAAGAAGAAAAATAAGAGAGGCTAATAAAAGTTAGGATTTATCATACTGAGACACGATCTTCTGAGTCTCAGTCAGAAAGAGAAAATAAGTTTTTTAAAAATAGGGTCTTACATGTAGCAAGTCGCAGAAGAAGAAAAAGAAGAGAGGGTAAAAAAGATAGACTTCAGGGTGTATAGGGGGCAGAACCCGCCGAAGGCGCTCTAAGCAGCTAATATATAATAAAACTAAATTTTTTAAAATGAAATGTGTCAAAATTCAACATTTCAATTCATTCTTCTTCCATCTAAGTAAACAAGCTTGATTGTCAAATAAAATTATAAAATTATAGTTGTAAGATATTTTATTAATAATAATAATTTATTAATTTAATAAAGAATAATATTTACAAATCATAAATAAATAATTCAGAGAGGTATAAATTTAGAAATAAAGTAACTATATATATATATATATACTATCATTATTTAATATATTTAGTGTATTCTGAATAAAATAATCTCGAAATTATCAATAAAATAAATAATAAAATCAAGAATATAAGAGACTGAATGTAGTAAATTTCTTAAAGTAGGACCACGTGTGTGGTACTAACGTAATAGCATAAAATTAGTAAAATCAAACAAAAATTGGAAATAAATTAAAATTATAGAGGTTAGTGAAGCTGCGAATATCAGACCCTATAATTTTTCAGACTATGGTATCCTCAATTCCACAGGTCCATTTAAAATAAATTTATTCAATTAAAAAATAAAGTATTGGATAAGGGTGAAACAACTTAATTTTTTAACGATGTAAGAATGGTAATCGAACTTTCAGCGGGTAACAAAAACATTTTAATTTAATTTTTTTTAATTTTTTAAAATGTCAAATGAGTTAATAATTAAGAAATTTTAAACAAAAACCTTATATTTTTCATTTTCTCCTTAAATTCAAATTATTGTATGATATATATTAACATTATATTTTCAATTATGATCCAATTGTAAAATACATTAAAATGAAAAATTCCATATTAACAGAAATTTCCCACGATTTAGCCACTACCAATGAGTGCCAAGTACCATACTTGTGGTTGAATGCTCGCCAGTTGCCAAAATTAGGCTTTAACCTAATCGATTAACAGTTATTATAATAAAAAAATAAATAATTAATTCAAATAAAATTAATTCAAATATTCAATTTTCAAACATATACTTATATATCAAAAAATAAATCTTTTTTGTATAAAAAAATTATTAAAATAGAAAATAAATTATTTTGAGACCCCCGTATATTAATATATAGGTTTATTAAAGTAAAGTGGAATATTTTTTCATGAGTCTGGGGAACAATTTTTCTTTAAATTAATTTTATTGATAAATTTAAATTTTGCTCTTGTTGGTCTCAAAAACTAGACGCTTGGTTTTCACATTTCCCTTTTTATATTTTAAATCAGGGGTCGGCAAACTTTTTCAATAGTCGGGCATTTTTTTTTTATTTTGAAATAATATAACAGGGGTGGGCACACTTGGTGATAAAATCATTTTATCTTTTCTCTTTAGAACCATATTGAAAAATTTTTAAACAAGTCGAAAATATTTAAAAGTCTGATCGAAAAATCATTTTACCTTTTGGAAAAATTTTAAAAAAAGGCGAAAATATTTAAAAGTTTTAATTTTATATTAGCCGTCTAAGCGGGGAAGAAGTATTATAGATCAGTACAACGCGGATTTCAACTTTCATCTTGATTTTTTCTACCGCTACTTTTTATTCCAAGAAACTTCTCACTCACTTTTGATCACATAGTCTATAGACCCTAACCAAAGAGAAATTTCCTTGAAAGCCCTGGAACTTGAACCCATGATCACGAGGATTAGAGTAAAGCTTGTTACCCCTAGACTGCGTAGGGGCTAAATCAAAGAAATACTACTTATATATATATATATATATATATTCTAATAAAAATTGTAATTGTTAAAACATTATGCATATTTCTGTTTAAAAAATGTGTGTTCTTAAAATAGATAATTTTTTGTTCAAAACTTAATATTTTATAAAATATAAATAGATTGTATATCCTCTGCCATGTAACGAATAAATTGGAAAAATGTTTTTTTTTATAATAGTATATAAATGCGGTTTTGAAAGTAATGTAGAATTATTTTCCTCTGGAGTATTATTATCTAGGGCAAGGGCCGCCAAAAGTTTTTCATCATCGACCTGTATATAATTCTTCGATATCTCCATCGACCTCCATAAAGGTAATTTTCAGGTAATTAAAATAAAACTATCTATTATATTAGCCTTAATTTTTAATAAGTCAGAAACAATAAGTAAAGTAGCTACAGATTTTTTACTTCTTTTGATCCGAATAAATATATATATAAGTTTATTATTTTATTTTCTATAAAGAAAATCATATTAAGTCAATTATAAAAAAATTTTAAATTTTAAATACGCAGTTAGGTTTGTGGAGAAGGCGCCACAGGGTGGGAAGTAGCATCGCTGTCTCACATTCTCGTTGTCTCGGGTTCAAGTCCCGGGCCTGGCAAGGGAATTTCTCTAGCTGGGGTCTATGGGACGGAGTCAAACCAGCCTCTGGGAAGCTATTTGATAAAAGTTACTCCTCCAATCAAGAAAATCAAGGTAAAAGTTGATAGGACCTGTTCTATTGAACATAGGACACCTAATTGATATAACCGACTTGATAGGCGTTGTCCTTGCGTAGAACGTACAAAGTCAGAGGTTACGTTTGTGTCATTTGTGTATTAAGAACTGTTTTATCTTAAGAGTCCCAATCGACCACCATTCGACCCCTACTGTTGTTATATAAACCCCTGGGGTCTATATAGACCACTTTGGAGACCCCTTATGCATTATGTCAAAATTGCCTTCTCTTTCCACCAACAATTATTAATTTACAATATTAATAGATTAATTTTATTTATATTTCTTTATATTTTTTTATTAGAGCATAAACAAGAAAAAAAATATTTCTTTGATCAGTATTCACTCAAATTAAAGGTTAAACATTACAAAGATACAAAGAACCCTTCCACTCTCAAGTATTATAACTATTCAATACAAAAGTGAAAAAAAAGAAATTCCAAAGTATTGAAAGACAATGAAACATTAAAACTGCTTTAAAAGCAATTTAATTTGAAAATAATGAACCGAAATTGGTAATTAAAAACATTTCACACGAATTTAATACTATTAAACAAGAACTCTCGGTTAAAGAGAAAAATATAAATAAAAAACAAATAAAACGAATTAAGAACAAAGTTTAAAATCATCGTTAATCCAAATTATATGCCATGAACACACCATTTTTTTCATAAACAAAAAAATAATAAAAAAAAAAAAAAAAAAAAAAATTAAATATTTCATAGATGAAGATGAACTAAAAGAGAAATGTTGGTGGGATATTTGTTTTGAGAAATAACAAAGAAAAGTGAGAAAAAAAAATCAAACAGAATCACCTGTTGGCTTTTAACAAGTATAGGTTAAAAAAATGTTTTCACTGACTTTAATAATAAAAAAATCCAAAGATAACATAAATATTAACAGTTAAGATTGATTAGAAACACGTGTGTTTGGTGTTTTCGACCTGTAACACATATCAGTAGAAAAGTACAATGGAGAAAAAGATGGAGAAGGATCTTAAAGTTAACATTTCTACCTATACACGAAATAATTTAGTACATTAATTTTTACTATCTCGCCAGAGATAGTATTGCGATCACGAAAATTTTCGATGTTGAGATTTTGATGTTTTTATACGTTTTGAAGGTTCCTGAATCATTTTCACTAAGGTTGAGAAAAATGTCTGTGTGTGTGTGTGTATGTGTGTGTGTGTGTGTGTATGTATGTAGACAAGATTACGGAAAAACGGTTTGAGCTAGAATGATGAAATTTGGTACATGAGCATTATTCAAAATTCGTAGTTTTCTATCAACTTTTGAGAAATGTAGCTCAACCGGAAGAGGGTCATTACTTACAATGTTTTGATTTTTTTTCCTCTAAAGTGACCGTAAAAATAAAGATATATGTTTGATAATTTTTCACATGATTAAAGATTGTATAAAACTGCTATATATAGAATTTCAGCTTGATTGATTCGCTGAAATTACCAGAATTAATTTTTTAACACTGCAATTCTCACGCGCCAACATGTGACGTGGTGCCATCAACAAAAAGCCAAACATGCGCTGGTTTAATATTTATTATTTATAATTTATAATTAATTAAATTTAATTTAAATATAATATATTATGTTATTTAATCCAATTCAAATTGCGAGATAGTCGAGTGGAGACACTCCAGCTAATTTTATTGTTGCAACCACATTCCTCCCACTCTGTCTATTCTAGCTATCTTTCTACAACAATAGCTTTCTTCTCCCAATTTCTTCATATCCAATTTATATTGTCAACCCACCAGGTTTTAGAGTTAATCCAAACAATCTTCTCACTCACTTTTCCTCACTTATTCGAGCCACCTTTACTGTCCATTGTATTCTTTTTGGTTTTATAACAATAACTATGTATGAAAATCTATAGAAATCATACAATTCCAAATAGTGCTATTTTCATCATTCTCTGGTAAAGAATTTAATTTTCCAAAAAGCCAACATGAAAAATTACACATAGACAACTGAACTTTACTCTTTACTGGCATAAAACCCGTCCTTTCGATTTCGACCAGATATTACTTGTAACGTTAATCTAATGTTTTGTAATATATTATAATCATATAGTAATCTACTTATTGTCCCTATGAGCTGATTAAAAAACAAAATTTAAAAAAAAAATGTACTTTTATTCATACAGAAAAAATACAGGAATAAATATATAAACTTTTTTTTCAATACCACAGAAAAAAAAATTAAGCTGCGAAATCGTCCATAGGCATAGTAATAATACACATACATTTTTTTCATGTTCAAACAAAAAATAAGTAATAAGTATCTTAAGTCTACTTGTTAAATAATTTAATATTTTTTATATCTAATTCACAAGTCCTAAAAAACATCGCTAATATTTTTTTCCTTACTCTGTAGAAAATAAAAACTCCTTCAATCAAATTCAATAATAACGTAAAGTGTCTTGGGGAGAAAATAAGATAAATAGAATTTTCTTAAAGCTTCAAAAGTTAATGTTTATGTTTCCACCTGAGATGTTACAACAACATGTTCATTAAAATTAAACAATTGAAAGTGCCAGGTCCACTCTAGTGATTTTTCTGGCTTAACTTTCAAGATTTTCACAAAAATTAATTTAACAATTTTGTTTTCATTACATATTTTTTTTTTACTTTTTTTTTTTGTATAAAATAAATGTTTTCTTTTATTTATATACATATTACCGACCGACGATAGTAAGGGAGGTATTGTTTTCACACCAAATTTCACATGTGGAGATTTTTACATATCTCCACGAATCATGCATTTTCTTAACAGAAAAAAGTATTTTTAGCATGATGTCTGTCCGTCCGTATAGATGTGTACAGCCTGAACGACTTAACGGATTTTGATGAAATTTGGTCTATTTACTTAATGCATCAGTGGGATGAATTGATCAACTTTTGGTGCAAATCCGGAAACCGGAAGTGGTAGTATTAGCGATCGACGATAAGAAGGGAAGGGTTATTTTCGCACCAAATTTCACATAAGGAGATTTTTTTACATATCACCACGAATGTATTGGTTTTATCCTCGGGAAAAATCATCTTCATTATGTTTTTCTTAATTTAAAATTATATGACGTCACCCAGCCCTTCATGACGTCACAGCCTCGGGTAACGCCGGCAACGCCGGCTACTTCAGCTATATATTATAAATAAAATAAAATTAAAAATATTTATGTTATATCCATAACTGTTTTTTATTACATTAATAGATATATTAAAATTATTTGAAATTGTTTCTGTAGCTGGAAATTAATTTATTTCAAACCGTCGCACAGTGGTCTCAAACCCCCAAATAGCTGGCCAAAAATGAAGATGTTGGTGAAACAGCTTGAAATTTTGTAGGCAATAGTTTTGAGAGTCAGGAAATTTAAATTTGACAAAAAAAAGGCGAATTCAAAATGGCGGACAGATTTTTAGAAAAGTGACGTCAGATTCGCAATTGTATGTTCTCTGGGATTTTTTGAAAATTTCGAAATTGAAGTTAGATTGTACGAAAAAAAAATGATAAATTTCAAATGATGAGTTGATTTTTCAAAAAATGACGTCATGCAGAGAAAATCCGTAAAGCTCACAACCATCGAAACTTAGGGGTTTTCATGTTAAGATATTGAAATTAGATGATTCTCGATAGTAAAAATATGCCAATTGTGAGTGATGGACTCACTTCAAGAGAAAGTGCATTTCTGAAAAATATTTTATTATCAGTAAGACAAATAACTAACAGTTACATTTTGGTAAGTACCGTGTTTTATTTCATTTTTATCATTTCGTTCGTGTTACAAAAATATATTCTTCTTTTTTAAGAAGCTTTATGAATTCACTGTTACATTTCATCAGTGCAAGGTGATTCTGGGTCAACATCTTCAATTGTTGGTGAACAGGCTTGGGACGACAGTAGCAATTTGAGTACTTTCGGACTGAGAGGTTCACTTGTTTTCGGCCGCATTTTTTTGAAACTGGATATCACTGGATCCGAAGATACCAGTAGCCTTTTGAAAACATCCTCCATTGTTTTTTCACGTGAACATTTCCTTGCATGTTTTTCACGATAATTTCTGATATCCTTGTTCCTGGCCTCCTGGGCATCTTCGGATAGTTGTCCGATTGGCAAAACAAGAGCATCGATGATTGCATACCCGTGAAGCAAAACAATATGCACGGAAGTAGGCATGGGATACCATTCGTATAAAAGAACATATCTCTCGGCAATTCCCAAGCAAAACTCTTGAAATTTTGGAATATTCACATCGAAGCCGCACGACATCGTTTGCAAGACAATTTTACAACTCTCCATGATTTCCTCGTCTACTTTTAATATTTTGGCACTTATTGAAACATCCCGGAAAAAACGTCGAGCAGTGTTTCCCTCATTGGTTGTTCCAGCTCCTGCTTTTGGAATGTCTATGTGCAAACCAAGCTCTTTTTGAAATTTATCTTGAATTTCAAGTTTGCGGGCTGCGACTTTCGCCTTCATTTCAACTGAACGTGCCTGCCATTTTTTTTCGCCCTCACTTTCAATGTCTTTATAGGCAAGATGCAAAAACCACTCCATAAATCGGATCCAGGCATGCAGAGAGCCAATGCCAAATCGAAAATTTTTTTCGTCTACCTCTTTATTGAGAATGAAATCTAAATTGTTGAAATATTTCGGCGTTGCTTTGCAAATGTAGCATCTCATGGCAGTCGAAGTTCCCGTTATAGCGTTTTTCACTTTTCCATCAATCATCGTAAAAGCCAACTGGTAATCTACTTTTATATTGTGTGACGACAAAACTGTATTGAATGGCACAAGATTTTCAATCTGTTTTTCGACATATTCTTTTTCAGCCAGAGTGGATTGAACAGTTTCTTTGAGAAATTGGAGTCTCAATGGCCGGCAAAAACGTGTGGACGAAGGCTTTAAATTGTTCCAAATCAAACAGATATCTTCATTGCCATTTTTTACGAATAATCGCAAAGGAACAACTGATGTGAAAAAAACGTGAGCATCTGAACTACTGTCATCATGGAATTTTTGTTTGTACTCATCACCAGATGTGCCGTCGCAACCCCATTTCAGAAACAGCTTTTGCTGGTTACTTTTGGGTTCAGTGATTCAATAACTTCCTTTTGAGACAATAATAACCTACTTATAGTGTGGTCTAGCAGGGATTGCAATGGGATTTCCGCACTTGTTTCAGAAATTACCATTTCCGACGTTGGAGGGTAACAATGACTCTTAGCTTCCAAGATTTTTTTATAAGCTGGATAAACAGAGTCGCGACGGTTTTCATTCGTCATCGATCTTACCAACATATATGTCTCTTTTGTCATCTTGCCCGTAATAATTAAATATAAAGCAGAGTCAGCAGATATCTCTTTCAGAGGCTCGTTCAAAGAAACTGTGTAAGCGGCCTGATATTTTCTAGCCCTCTGTGGAGATTTTAACGTCACCTCTTTTAGAATAGTTGACGCTTGTGGGGATCCAGAGGCACGCAAACTCATTTGTGTGGCGTACGCTAACTCAGAGGTCGTGTATGAAGATCGCAAGAACTCGGTCTTCCTTCTTTTGCTCCTTTCACTGCAGGTTTCGAAGTCCGATGAATTGCGACCGCGACTTGTTGATGGTTAATCGTTTGTTGATTTTTCTCGTTGTATCTGAAAATTGAGGTACAAATTTGTTTTGGAAAAAATTTGTTTTGGAAAAAATTGTATAATTTGATTGAAAAAAAACTGTAAAAGAATGAAAGAATGTACTGTAATTTCACGAAATTTCGAAAAAGTTAGTAAAGTACTCAAGTTTCAGCCTTGATGCGCGCTTGTGTAATAAATAATCATAAAATGTAGAAAAAAAATCGTGATGACTTGCAACGAAAAAGAATTTTGGATAAAACTCTAAATATTGATTTGTTTTATTCAACGCCACATGTGTAATACTCACTGCAATATTAATACATGAATTCAGCCACTTCTCGTTCTTTTTTAGAAATCTATCTAAAAATCTGTGAGATTCCTTCCATTTAATTTCAAACTGCGAAAGTAAATTTTTCAGTTTTTGTCTTTCATCTGAATCTATTGAAGCTGACTCGATTTTCTTCGTGGAAAATAATTTCTTTTCCAAAATTGCAATTTTCTCATCCTGGCTTGACTTCGAAAACTCTCTTAGTGTCTCGAAAATTTCTTTCCGAGTACACTGTATTACGGTAGGCTGTGACTCTGAAAAATATTTATTAACAATTTTATTTTATAATTTTACCGTAAAAATTATAACAGGTCATCGTAGGATGACCCTCCGTTTTCGTCATAAAATTGGCAGTAGTGGGACTGGCCGACAGAAGTGAAAACTTGTGCGTAAGAAATTTGAAAGCAGACGGAATGCGCACCAGCTTCACAAGGAAAATGAAATTTATATACGTATATATATATATATATATATATAAAATTCATAATTATTTTTTTCACTTTTATAACTTTTTTTCACTTTTTATAACTTACCCATAATAATAGTTGTAATAAAAATAAAAATATAAATCACAATGTAAGTAAAATATTGAATCGTTTTATTTATATTGTTTCAATTATTGTTTGAATAATTATTAAATTTATATATAGATTAATTTACATGTTTAAATGTATATTTAATAAATTTATTTATTGATTCTTAATATTAATAATTCCAATTACTTTCTTGAAATTTTTTTTTATTTAAAAGCATATTGAATTGGATTAAATAACATATATTAATTTAAATTAAATTAAATTAATTCAATTATAAATTATAATTAATAAATAATATTTATTAAACCAGCGAAAGTTTGGCTCTTTTTTGATGGCACCACATCACGTGCTGACGCGTGAGATTTCCAGTGTTAAAAAATTAATTCTGGTACTTACAGCAATTCAATTTTCGATGTTGAGATTTTGATGTTTTTGATGTTATAAATAATATTTATTAAATTATAATTGTAAGGATGACTAATCGAGCCAAACGTTGGGCTGCCACTTTATAAGGAGGACCGTTTCAAGTTGGGGTCACTTTGTAGACGATCCTCTTACGTTGTGTGCCAATTTATAAGGGGATCTAAGTATGGGGCACTTGTAATGATCCACGATGACCGCGAACTGTTAATTATGTTAAGTTAATGATGGGCGCCAACTTTGGATATCCCAAAGTATAAAATAGTGTTGAAAAATTAAGGGAAAAGGGAAAACACAATAATAATGTTCACATTAATTTACTTTAATTAAATAGATAAAAAAATTAACAAATTAAATATACAAATTTTAAATAGAAAAAAATAAGAAAATGTAATTCACTATTGTCACTGGAATTAGCAGAAATAATTATCACAGGGGGTGATGATAAGGATTATACACAAATAATTATATCACGGGACGTGATAAGTATAGGTTATATCAGGATGATATCACTTGTTCGACTGTATCACAGGGTGTGATAAAAATGATTATATACAAAATAATTATATCACGGGACGTGATAAATACCAGGTCATATCGGGATGATATCACTAGTTAAACTGTATCACAGGGTGTGATGATAAAAATGATTATATACAAAATAATTATATCACGGGACGTGATAAATACAGGTCATATCAGGATGATATCACTCGTTCAACTGTACATTCTCAACTGCTAAAAATATTAGAACTTGGAGGGATGGTTCCTCCCCTTATGTGAAATATAATATCTATCTATATATATTACATTTTAAGAATAATGCGACTAAATAACTTTGTTCATAAAAAAAAGGAAATAGAAAAAACAAAATAAACTAAAAAATAGATAAACAAAATAAAATGTATAATAAAAAAAAATAACTAAGAATATAAATACTTTGTCCGTTACATCCTCCCCCTCTGATTCCGAGGTCTTTTGATTGAGGGATCAGCCTTAGGAACGGACAATTTTTGGCCTTCCTCGCTTACTTAGAGGAACTACTGGAGTAGAACGCGTGTCGTGGCTTAGACGCAATGCTGATGTATGAGGGGGAACAAGTCCTTGAGTAAATAAATGTTTTTGAGTTTGTGGTGGCTCCATAACTCCTGGTGGGCCCCGATGGGATCTCGGAGACCCCACCACCTGTCTATATCGGACAGCAGGATCTTCTTTGCTGACTTTGGTACCGTCCATGGTTTCGACAGCCCTTTGCAGCGCATTCAAACAACCGCCTGTGTTTATATCATGTCCAGCGTAAGGAATTGGCTCTCCCCCTGGTTGAAAGACAGTTTCATGTTCTTTTAATAAATGGGCAAGTTTCATGTTCTGTTCCGCAGTTAGGTGAATAGTGTTTTCAACAACAGTATTATTTTCATCAGTGGTGCAGAGATTTTCTTGAATAAATTTGTATTTTCTCTTAGGATAATTATGAAAATACCAGCGATTGTTTCGCATATCTAATACTAAACCTGCTTTTCTAAGGAAATCAAGACCTAATAGTGATCTATTTCCACTAACATTGGGTAGGAATATCATTTCTATATGTATTATTTTATTTTTGATTTTTACAGGAACTGTAGCTAATAACACGGAATGTATACGCTTTTTCCCGTCAGCTAGAGTTAAGGAAAGATTATCTACTTTAAAATGTTCTCCTCGTTGTCTTAAATAGCTGAGAAGACGCTGACCGCCAATTGAGCGAGTGGCCCCGCTGTCAACGCAAATAGAACCAGAAGCTTCATAGATGGAGGCTTCTATTAGAGCGAGTTTAGAATCTCTATCTGTAGTAACGTCACACTGTAAGGCGTGTGCCTTGGTAATTTCCTGATTCGGATTGCAAGTTGGACACCTTGGTTTGGTGACTCCTGGAGTTCCGCAGCCGTAGCAACGAATTATTGAAGAGTCAGTCTCTTCTTTTTGTTTTTCACGAGGTTGTGAGTTTCTAAAGGGTTTCCGATCATAATATTTCGATTTAGGGGGTTCGATAGATTTATTTGAAGGGATTGTTTTTGAAAATGGGGCCCTTAAGTTATCATAGGAGTCGAATTTTTCTGCGAGATCGAGGGGATCTACCAATGTTTCCCAAGAGTCGAGGAAGTGATCTTTGCATTCGGATGAACACTTTCTCTTCATTTGATCAGCTAGGATCAAATTTTTAAGTTGATCAAAATTTTCAATTTTTAGATCGGATAGCCAGGCTTCTAGATAACCGCGTAGATTGAAGTAAAAATCTTTCCAAGTGTTTTCCGATGTCTTCTTGGAGGTGGAGAAAAGTTTTCTTATTTTATCCGTAGTTAATTTAAATCGGTGAAGTAGGAGCTTCTTAATATGTTGATAGTCTTGGGCGACTTCATTTGGTTCTCTAATTATTAGAGTGGTAATATCTGTGGGTAAGACCGAAATAAGATAAGTGACCCATGCATCTTCAGATATGCCAAGAAAATTCATTTGTCTTTCGAAAAGACGCAGATACGTATTAATATCGTCATCGTTAATTTTAAATAGAGGTAAGAATTTCAATATATCTACTTTCGGTTGAAGTGGGGTTGGTGATTCTACCTGGTTCACTACGGTTTGAATTCGGAGTTTCTCTAGTTCAAATTGTCTTTCTTTCTCCTTTTCTCTTTCTTCTCTCTCTCTCTCTTCTTTCTCTCTTTCCCTCACTCTCTCTTCCCTCTCTCTTTCCCTCACTCTTTCTTCTTTCTCTCTTTCTCTTTCTTCTTTTTCTTTCCTATCCTCTATGATGGTCATAAGTAATTCCCGTGTAAGGTCTTCATCATAATCAGGCAATGACGAGATGTCATTTTTTATATCGATCCTACGAGAATCTAAATTCATAACTATTCCTAATTCCTGTGCTAAAAGGATAAGATCCTCCTTTTTTCCTTTGCCGAAAAATGACATTTTTAATAGGATAATTAAATTTAATGTTAACCAAAGAGAAAAAAAAAATTAATTAATTAATCAAAATTAAAAGTTATTTAGTCGCGTACAATTGAATTATACAATGTTTAATTATAAAATAAGATAATTGAAATATAATTTAAAATATGTAAAAAGTATTTAAATATTTGAAAATATAGTGATATTTTATCAATTTTATTAATTCATTAATTTAAATATAATGTAGTAGAATAAAATTTAAAATCAAAAAAAAATTTACAAATTAAACATATAAATTAATTAATTATAACTAATAATAATATTAATATATTCAAACTATTTTTATTGAATTAGAATTCAATAGATAAATATTCTATTTGTTAGATAAATGTGAAAATTAAAAATAAAAAAAATAATTAACAGTGTTAAATATATAATTATAATAGACAAGGAGATATGATTTATTTAAATTTAAAGTATAAAAGTAAAAGTTTTAAATTTTTATTTTATTAATTAAATATTAAATTGTACTATAAGTCCGTTGAGATGAAAAAGTGATGATACTGCTCACCAAAGATGAATAATGTACTTTTCTCAGGAGCCGTGGTGTACTAATCGGGCCTCAGGTTGGGCTGCCACTTTGTAAAGGATGACTAATCGAGCCCCACGTTGGGCGCCACTTTGTAAGGATGACTAATCGAGCCAAACGTTGGGCTGCCACTTTATAAGGAGGACCGTTTCAAGTTGGGGTCACTTTGTAGACGATCCTCTTACGTTGTGTGCCAATTTATAAGGGGATCTAAGTATGGGGCACTTGTAATGATCCACGATGACCGCGAACTGTTAATTATGTTAAGTTAATGATGGGCGCCAACTTTGGATATCCCAAAGTATAAAATAGTGTTGAAAAATTAAGGGAAAAGGGAAAACACAATAATAATGTTCACATTAATTTACTTTAATTAAATAGATAAAAAAATTAACAAATTAAATATACAAATTTTAAATAGAAAAAAATAAGAAAATGTAATTCACTATTGTCACTGGAATTAGCAGAAATAATTATCACAGGGGGTGATGATAAGGATTATACACAAATAATTATATCACGGGACGTGATAAGTATAGGTTATATCAGGATGATATCACTTGTTCGACTGTATCACAGGGTGTGATAAAAATGATTATATACAAAATAATTATATCACGGGACGTGATAAATACCAGGTCATATCGGGATGATATCACTAGTTAAACTGTATCACAGGGTGTGATGATAAAAATGATTATATACAAAATAATTATATCACGGGACGTGATAAATACAGGTCATATCAGGATGATATCACTCGTTCAACTGTACATTCTCAACTGCTAAAAATATTAGAACTTGGAGGGATGGTTCCTCCCCTTATGTGAAATATAATATCTATCTATATATATTACATTTTAAGAATAATGCGACTAAATAACTTTGTTCATAAAAAAAAAGGAAATAGAAAAAACAAAATAAACTAAAAAATAGATAAACAAAATAAAATGTATAATAAAAAAAAATAACTAAGAATATAAATACTTTGTCCGTTACATAATTTAATTTAAATTAATAAATATTATTTAATCAAATTCAAATTTGCGAGATAGTCGAGTGGATAGTGGAGTGTTTGGCTCTTTGTTGATGGCACCACGTCACGTGTTGGCGCGTGAGATTTCCAGTGTTAAAAAATTAATTCTGGTACTTTCAGCGATTCTATCAAGCTGAAATTCTATATATAGCAGTTTTATACAATTATTAATCATGTGAAAAATTATCAAACATATATCTTTATTTTTACGGTCACACACACACACACATATTTAAAAATTAATTTATTAAAATATATATTATATAATATATTATATATAGTATATAATTTAATATATATATATATATATATTCTGAAATTAATTTTAAATTATATAAATATATTAGAAATTAATTTAATATAATTTAACACATAATAATATATTAAAATATTTTATTTTATATATACATAATTTAGTAATACTGATTATTAATGTAAATATAAATAATAATATTTAATATGGCAAATATGTAAAATTTTGTAAAGAATGTATCAGAAGGTTAGTGTCTAACATTCTGGCGTATTGCGCATGCGTATATCGGTCGGGTCGGTCGGTCGGGTCGTTTTGGAACGGTCGGGTCGTTTTGGAACGGTCGGTCGTTTTGGAATCTCACGCGAAATCTATATTTTTCCCCATCCCGCAAAAGTGCTCAACGCCGCTAAAGAAGTTTTCACATCAAAAATGCACATTTACACATAATGAGAGTCACATGAATTCGAAGGAGAACAACTATATTATGCATCTAAAATAGGCGACGGAATTCGAGAAAAGGTGAGCTGTTACATTGATTTTACTTCAAATATCTTTCCTTCTTTTGAAAAGTGACAGGTGCACCTTAACGAGATATTAATCAAAAAATTCATAGGAACAAATGGGGCAAAAAGGAGCAATTTTTTCTTCATGATTCTTTATCTATAGACCTTTATCTTTATGATTCAAATGAGATTGTCACCAATGGTCACCAATGTAAAAAATGCGGAATGTTTTTTGAAAAGTTTTTCGTCAGGTTACATTTTCTGACACAAGCGGTTTAAATCAGCCAATATCAATATAATACATGCATTTCTAGCAAACAAAATATAAAAAGTCCATGTACGTACCTCCAGCAACAGTTTCCATGTCGCAAGTTGCAAATGAAACTTTTCTATGAAACGAAACACCAATTTTGACTGAGCTCGAATTTCAGACGTTTTGTGAAATCTTGGAGAAAGTAAAAACAGCTGACTTTGAGATGTTCGGAAAACTCGTAGAGTCATGGTAGTGCTCTACATTTTCAGCTTTTCGTACATAAATATGTCTTCAACAAAATACCATAAACGACATGCAAAAAAAAAAATTTTCAATTTTCGATTTTTGGCCAGCTTTTTTGGCGTTTGAGACCACTGTGCGTCGGTCGGTTCGGACCTGGCCACAGGTCAACTTATTTACATTTGAATTAATGTATATATGTACTTTAAAATAAAATATTAAATATAACCTTTATTTTATTTATAATGATTATTAAATAATTAAGAAAAATTTTTAAAAAAATTTTAAAAGTGATGTAAGTTTATATTAAACATTGATATTCATATATATAATCACTTTTCTTCTTTATCTATTTTTAATTAAATCTATTATATGTGTTCTATAACCAAAATTAGAAAAACAAGATTATGAATTCACCTGTAGAAAAATTAAAGAAGAATGTAATTGAATATTGATGGATTTGAACATGTATGGTTGGAAGAATGGTGTTGCTGCTGTGTACGAGTTTAGAAGAACAAAGATAGGTAAATATTGATTTAATGTATTCGATTTATTTGAGTGAAAATTATAGAATGAATAGTACTATTTATTTATCTTGTTTGGCATTATATAATAATAACAGGATAATTAACCTTAAGATTGCGAGAATTAATAATAGCAATTTTATGTTTAAAATGCTTCGCATTAGATTTATTTGCTTTGTAGTACCTTTATTGAAGGCTTAATGATAATAGAGTTAAAAATATTTAAAAAAATATTATTATATAATAAAATGTGAGTGTTCAGGATGAATAATTATTTTCGCTAATTTTAATTTGTCTTGGGAAAAAACAAGTATTGTCCTTAACTAAATTTAATCATTATGAGATTGATATATTAATTTAAACTAAATTATTAAAGCTTTGGTGGTTGTTTTTATTTATAACGGAATTTTGTAAATTAAACCACATATTGATATTTGTTATTGTAAATTTATTCAAAAAATACAAACATATACACAACGTTTCGATTGCTACTTCTGCAATCGTTATCAAGCGACTGCACTGTTCGAGTGTCAACAATTATTTTACGAATAAATTGAGTTTTTTAATTTTATATTATTTATTATATTAATATTAACTTAAGCAAGAGATTTTTGGCTCAAGAACTCAATTTATTCATAAAAGAATTGTTGTTCACGTTTTGTTTATAATTTTTAATTTAATTGTTTAAGAATAATTATTTTTTCTCCTGTAATTTTGAATTTGTAAGCACGTTCAGAGCGCCATCTGGTTGGTGACTTAAGGATCGTTGGTCACTTGTCACTGGACACTCGAACAGTGCAGTCGCTTGATAACGATTGCAGAAGTAGCAATCGAAACGTTGTGTATATGTTTGTATTTTTTGAATAAATTTACAATAACAAATATCAATATGTGGTTTAATTTACAAAATTCCGTTATTAATTTAAACTATTTTTAAATCTATTATCACCACACACACGCTAGTTCATTTATATATTATTTTTTAAAGAATGAATATACTTTTTTATTTTTTATTTTTAGTATATTTTGATTAATGTATATTCATAAAATCTTCAAAATATTGAACATATTCAATGTTTAAGGGATTATAGTAAATGGTAGCATGTAATCATTAAATAACTATTTTCACAAAAATACTCCTAAATAATTTAAATATATATTTTTGTATCATTTTATTATCAGAGTAATATATTCATTTATTTATAAATTTTTTGATTGGCAATTTAAAACAATTCAATAATGGAGATTGATGGGTTTGAAAAGATTGGAAATAGAAGGATAGCAAAGGAAAAACTAGACATCTTGTTTGGAAATGTCAGCCACAATGGAATCAATCGGACCCTGGCCAGTGAAACAGGCAACCGACACCCTGTACGTGCCCCATCTTTCTATCAGCCCATTTCATTTGGCTTCGTATCTCCAGTTTCTACATGAACTGTTTCATCTAGCATTTTGCGACGCTTTAAGGGCCTTCGGACTAATCATATTTCTAGGAACTTGCATGGTCCAAGCCCATCGCCAGCAATTGCAACTTCATCTCAGGTAGGTGGTTTAATTGGTTCATTTTAACTTCGAAACTTGAAACTTTATTTTCTCATTCAAACTTAAAAAAGTATTAATAATGGTATATCCTTGAATGTTGCATTTTTTCCAAGTTTATTGATTATTAAGAATAGATTCCATTTAATGACCTCAAAAATCTAATTAGTCAAGTATTTATATTCTATCATAATAATATAACAAATATCTTTATTATAAATATATATATATATATATATATATATATGTTTGTGTGGTATTCAAATATATGAGATGTAACGGATTGCAATGAAATCGAGCATATTTAATTAAATCAAGAAGAGCATTGGTATATTTTTAATTTGAAAATTATTAGAGAAACCAAAAAAATAGGAGTCTGAATTTTTATTCTAAAGTAATATTCCAAAAAAAAAAAAAATGTAAATAAATATAACGATATTATGACAATTTAAATAATTGTAAAATAAAAATAAAAAATCAATAAATAATTATTTTAATTTAATAAATTAAATTATTTCTTTTAATTATTATTTATCAAGTAATTTCAATTGATTAAATCTATCAAAATTTTGATTTTTCAATATTATAAATTAAAATTAGCTGGAGTGTCTCCACTCGACTATCTCGCAATTTGAATTGGATTAAATAACATAATATATTATATTTAAATTAAATTTAATTAATTATAAATTATAAATAATAAATATTAAACCAGCGCTTGTTTGGCTTTTTGTTGATGGCACCACGTCACTTGTTGGCGCGTGAGATTAGCAGTGTTAAAAAATTAATTCTGCTAATTTCAGGGAATCAATCAAGCTGAAATTCTATATATAGCAGTTTTATACAATTATTAATCATGTGAAAAATTATCAAACATATATCTTTATTTTTACGGTCACTTTAGAGGAAAAAAAATCAAAACATTGTAAGTAATGACCCTCTTCCGGTTGAGTTACATTTCTCAAAAGTTGATAGAAAACTACGAATTTTGAATAATGCTCATGTACCAAATTTCATCATTCTAGCTCAAACCGTTTTTCCGTAATCTTGTCTACATACATACACACACACACATACACACATACACACACACAGACATTTTTCTCAACCTTAGTGAAAATGATTCAGGAACCTTCAAAACGTATAAAAACATCAAAATCTCAACATCGAAAATTTTCGTAATCGCAATACTATCTCTTACGAGATAGTAATAAGTTGACCGAAGGCGTTCTGAGCAGCTAGTATATAATCTAAGTAATATAAGTAGGAGCTGGCTGTGAAGTCATGAAGGGCTGGGTGAAGTCATATAATTTTAATTTAAGAAAAAACTAATAAAGATGATTTTTCTCGATGATAAAACTAATACAAAGTGCATGATTCGTGGTGATATGTAAAAAATCTCCTCGTGTGAAATTTGGTGTGTAAATAACCCTTCCCTTCCTATCGTCGATCGCTGATACTACCACTTCCGCTTTCCGGATTTGCACCAAAAGTTGATCAATTCATCCTACTGATGCATTAAGTAAATACACCAAATTTCATCAAAATCCGTTGAGCCGTTCAAGTTGTACACATCTATACGGACGGACGGACAGACGGACGGACGGACAGACAGACATCATGCTAAAAATACTTTTTTCAGTTAATAAAATGCATGATTCGTGGAGATATATAAAAATCTCCACATGTGAAATTTGGTGTGAACACATTACTATCGTCGGTCGGTAAAAATTATATCAATTGTTAAATATTTGGATTTTGTCTATTGTTTAATACAATGACTCTTTCATAGTTATAAACAGAAGGTTATTTATTAATAAAACACATTAATATACATTATAAAATATTTTACTTGTTAATAATAATAATCGAATATATATTATCTGAATGGATACAGATTGAACAATTAAAAACTACTCAGCACTCTTGAAGCACAACCTGCTTATAGGGATACAAGATATTATAATATAATATTTTACTATTTTATAAAGAATTATATAATTATCTATATATTTAAAAGACAGTTCTATCACATACTCCTCCTAAACGACTTATGCGATTTGGGCCATTCCAATGCAATTTGATAGCTCTCGGGCTAATCTATTAATAGCGTGAAATTCATTGGAAGACAATTAATACTTTTTGAGAAAAGTGAAAAAATAATTTTTTTCTTACTTTTTATATTATTTTTGACGTCAATTGTGACGTCACATCCAGTGCCTCTTATATCTTATAATATTTTTCAATCTTTTACGTTTCAATTTCTTTGCGTGTGAGGGCTCTCACACTGGTCCGCTAATATATAATTAATTTACTGATTAAATTAAAATATATTTTAAATAAGAACATAAAAAGAAATTAATGGTTTATGTAATACTGATTGAAACAAAATGGATGAAAACCTTTTACTACTTTCAACCAAATACTATGCACCACTCGGGGGTACAGGGGGCGGAGCCCCCGTCTAGGTGCGAAGGCTCTCTGAGAAGCTAGTTATTAATATTTTATAAAGAAATATATAATTCTAATCATTTTATAAATATGAAATGTATTTTATTTTTATTCAAATAATATTTAATCTTATTTAAAATAATATTTTTTATATTTATAAAATAATATTTTTATTTAATATAATATTTAACTTTCTAAATAATTTTAATTTTTATTCAAAGGGTATATATATATATATATATATATATAATGAACAATAATCAATTTCAAAACAAATATATCAAAGAAAATTTAAAAAAAAATTTCTCTTTAAAATCGAAACATGTATTACAAAAAAAAACGACTAAATAATTGAGAATGATTAAAAATAGAATAGATTTAGAAAAATAATTATATATATATATATATATATATATATCCATGTGAAACTTGAGTAATATCAAATTATAAATGTTCGTTTATATGTAAATCGCAAAGTAAAAAATAAAATGAAAAATAAAATAAATAAAATAAAAATAATAATTGACTGCAAAAAGACATTAAAAGAAACGATGCGATGATACTTCTAATCCAGTGATTCTCAACCACTGTGCCGCGAGATTTTCAAAGTGTGCCGCGAGAATACGAGGCTCTTAAACATTTTTTTCTAAATTTTTCCAATTTGGTTCTTAAAAAAAAAAAGTAAATAGTTTTTGGGTCTACTTTTTTCAATATGGTAAACTTTTACACTTATCTATTTCTTTGTGTGCCGCCAAATTTTTAAACCGTTAAAAGTGTGCCGCGGTAAAAAAGGTTGAGAATCACTGTTATAATCAATTAAACATTACCAGTGACATTATATATATATAGAGCCAGAAGTCGAAGGAAGCTAAATCTGGCGAATAGGCTGGATGTCGCAACAATTTGTACTTCAATTCAGTTATTTTAACAATGGTTTTTTCGGGACCCATTTTGCACATAGTTTTTTGAAACCCAAATTAACATTCAAAATATTGCTCACTGTGCCCAATGAAATTCTTAAAGCCTTTGTTAAATCTTTTTCAGTCAATTGACGGTCTTCCAATACCATATCTTGTATTTTTCCGATGATATTGATGAATAGATGACGTTCCGCGAACTTATTTAACAACCTAGTACATATTATAAGCGTGTTTTAAGAAAGAAAAAAGTCCATGATTAGGGAAGGGGTTAAAAGTAGCGGTAAAAGGAGAGAGAGATCAACAAAATCCTCCATTAAAAATTCAAAATCTCATGTCTCATAGGAGAAATTGTTCATATTATTAAAGTAAAACAAAAAGCTATTACAAGGGCAATTAAAAAAGGTATATAATTTCTATTTAAAAAAACAACTGTGTTAGGGAGTGGAATATATGTAGAACTAATGGAACAAATATATATATATGCAGGAAATATAGAAAAAGAGAAAGATGGAAAGTAATTTAGATAATAAAAATTGGAGCTGAAAGTTCAAATTTTTTAATTTGGCAAAAATATTTGTTCAGTTGGATATTTGCCAATTTTAATAAATAATATTAGTATCATACATTTTAATTAAATAATAGAAACGATTGGAATATATTTCAAATTGTATATTGTAAGTAAATAGCCATTTTATTCCCTGGACCATCCACTCTTACTATTTATTATAACGTTTTTCTTAACTTCACACTTGGCGTCTGTCTCTCTGTCTCTGTCTGTTCGCACTTTTGACAAATTGAAATCGATTTTGCATCGACTTTTTATTGAGATAGACTTTTGAAAATTTTTATAGATATTTCAATCTCTAGAAGGTATAGAAATAATATAATTGAATTATAATTAATTAATAGTAATTAATTAGCGATTAATTACTTTTAATAACTAACTCCTTTTGTATTGCTCCGATTAATTTCTTTTCAACGGATTTTGAAACATAAATATTGATTTCAGGATAGATTTTCATTTTGAACGTATTCAAAAATATTTCATAGCATTAAAATTAATTATGAATTCTTATTAATCAGTTGTATCGCTAATGAGGAGGGGTTTCTTCCCCTCAGATGGTATAGGGAAAATATCTTTTTTTTACACATTGTATATGTTCCCGATAAAAAGGAAACAAAACAATAGAATAACCTTTTTTATGAGACAATATATATACATTTATATATATATTAATGTATATATTTATATATATATATATATATACATTTATAAAATCTCATATTAATAAAAATTATTTATTTATAAATATAATATAATAATTATTATTCAATAATAACACATACTTAACATAAATGGATAAAATCAATTTTGGAAGATTAATATATTTTTTTGTTTTATTCAATTTGTAAATTTTTGTATAACTTCATCTTTTCTATTTCTCTTGTTATATTAAATAAATTTATCAAAATAAAATTGCACTAAAAAGAATAAAATAATATAAATATAAAAATTTTTTATGAAATAACGTTTTTCCAATGGACTAAAAAGAATAAAATAATTTTTCTATAAGCTTGACAAAGTTTATGGATGAATTGCTTTATATTCAACGAAAAACGTTGGGCGCGTTTAGTTCTATGCAATTAACTTCCTTTATAGACCTATTATTCATATATATACCACACTAAAACACTTCATTAACAAGTAATACTATTTCTTCTAATATAACCAACCATTTTGGATTTGATTGATAATATGTAAATTTAATAAAAATTCTTTTAAATTTTGATACATACTTTGATATAAGTATATTACAGTGAAAAATAATAAAAGATTAATTTCTTAGCTCTTAAACTATCAATTTTATTGCATGATAAAAAATATGTCAGTTTATGTGTTTAATAAAATTTTTATTATTAAAAAAATTTGACTTGATTGTTCATATAAATAAATTAAACTAAATGCGCCCAACGTTTTTCGTTGAATATGAAGCATCCATAAACTTTGTCAGGCTTATAGAAAAATTATTTTATTCTTTTTAGTCCATTGGAAAAACGTTATTTTATAAAAAATTTTTATATTTATATTTTTTATATTAATTATGGCCAATATACACAATAATTTCGAATAATGTCCTTACATGTAAATAGTTCAACATAGCTAATTGAAATAGATGTTGATGAATATATAGAAATAAAAATGATCAAAGATTTAGTTAGTAGTTAATTATAAATTATTTTACAAAATATAACAATAAATACGATAAGAGGACGAACCGTATTTTCATTTGATTATTTAAATATTGCAATATAATATGCATCGAGAATAGAATGACAAAAATAAAAAAAATAGTATAACAATGTAACATTCGATAAGTGATCGACTGATTAGAAAACTAAATTATTTATTCTTTTATCTTTTCAAAGTAAATTTTATAGAACTTTTTGAGTTAAAATAAACAAAACAAAAACAACGACAAATATCCTCTTGTTAGGTCAAAGGGTCATCCTAGGAGAGAGAATCAAAGCCAAAGGCAAATTTGACTTCATCATAATCACAAAGTAATACCTTTAACTTCTGTCATTAGATATCTAATTAAATTTTGATATCTGCTTCAAGACATAAAATTTTGATATTTATATATATTTTAATTATTATTTATTATTTTTATATAACATTCACCTGAATAGTATTAATAGCACCAATATAAATATATATTAAGTTATTATTATTATTAATTTTAAAACAAAAATCAGAGTTGTAATTATTCAAGTAAATTAATATAAATAATTTAAATAAAGATTATTTCCAAAAAAAATTATATATATATATATAGGTATATATATAATTGTAATCACTATGAAATATATTCAAACAAGGTGAGAATATACGAGGTGTGTTCGAAAAGTAGGGTGACTTTGTATTTTTAAGAAAAAATATTTATTTATTTATCAATATTTATGTTGTCCCCTTCAAAAAGTAATCCCCCTCAGATACAATACACCAATCCTCAAAGCACTTCTCATAAGCACTTTTCGGTATAGCCTTGAGCTCTTCCAGCGATGCAGTCTTTATCTCCTCAATCGTTGCAAATCTCAGTCCTTTCATAGGTCTCTTTAGTTTTGGGAACAAGAAAAAGTCACATGTGGCCAAATCCTGAGAATATGGTGGCTGAGGCATGATTGTGGTGTTGTTTTTGGCCAAAAAATCTCTCACAAGCAAAGATGAGTGAGCAGGGGCATTATCGTGATGCAAAAGCCATTAATTGTTTTTCCACAATTCTGGACGATTTCTTCGTATTGCTTCTCGCAAACGGCGCATAACTTCAAGATAATACTGATTATTGACCGTACGACCATAAGGTAAGAACTCCTGATGCACCACGCCATGTTAATGGAAGAAAACAGTGAGCAAAAGCATCCAGAGCGAGGCTCGTCATTGGCATCTTCCAGGCCATTTTGGAAGAGTTTGTAACACTTGTAAACATTTTTTTACTCAGAACAGTTTCACCGTATGCCACTTTCAACATTTCAAGTGTTTCGGAGCACTTTATTTTATTTTTTAAACAAAATTTGATGCAAATCCTTTGATCCATATTTTTCGATAGCACCCATTCCAACCCTGACATTGTTTCTGCAATTATCCATCAAAACCTCGATCTCCTTAAGCCTTGGTTGGACAAATGGAGGATAGTTGTCAACGAGGAAAAATCGACACATATGACTTTCACCTTAAATAAAAAGACTTGTCCACCCTTTAAACTTTATAAACCCATCCCCCAACGTGACTCAGTTAAATACCTTGGAGTACACCTAGACAGACGTTTAACCTGGGAGACCCACATTAGATCAAAAAAAAAAAAATTGACTCCAAACTTAGACAACTCTACTGGACCTTAGGACGAAACTGCCAAATGACCCTATCAAACAAACTCTTCATTTACCATTCAATCCTCAAACCAATTTGGACATACGGTGTTCAGTTATGAGGCTCCGCTAGTGTTTCTAACATAAACAAAATACAGCGGACCCAAACAACATCCTACGCATAATGACGAATGCGCCTCGGTACCTACCTCTTAGAATACTACATAGAGACCTTAAAGTCCCTACAATAGACGAAGTAATTAAAAACACCTGTACAAAGTATCGACAGAAATTGACAAACCATAAAAACACCTGTACAAAGTATCGACAGAAATTGACAAACCATCAACGAGACTAACGGACGAAGACTTAAAAGACTTAAACCAATCGACCTCTTATAATTCCTACTCTGAACTCAGCTATAGTTCCCTTCGTTTTCCCAACTATTTTCCTTTAATCTGTATATTCAGCAGGTTTTCTTTTACTCTTTCTTTCTTTCCTATCCTATTCCCTCCTCTTTCTTTCACTGAACCCTAAATTGAGAGATGTCCTCCCGTCCTACTCTATCGGGCAAATAGCCGGGCCGAGTACTTCCTAATACTCCCTATTTCTCCTTTCTATTATATTGTAAATATTATTGCAAATATATTGTAAACGCGATTTATTATTGCCCAAAGAAAGGGCAGATGAGGATCTTAATTGGAAGATAAAAAAAAAATAAAAATATTTTTGGATAGCAAAAAATCGCCGAGCACGCAAAACATTTATAACCTTTACGCTTCTCACAACCAAACGAAAAATGCTATACACTTGAAACTTGGTACAGATGTTCGGAAAGAGTGTACCAACATAATAAAACAAAAAAAATCGATAATTGAAAGTACGTTTCCCGCGAAATTTGAAAAGTCACCTTACTTTTCGAACACACCCCGTATACCAGTATATATGTATTGGTTGAACCTTATGTTTAAAAGTTCTGGGTTATTTTCGAGTGTTTAAGTGATATTTCGAGTTTCGACATTTCAGAGTACATTCTACGCCAATTTCAATAGAACTTTTGGGATTCCGGGTCTTATTCTCTGTGACCAAAAGTCAATATTGGTATTTTGGATGGAATGAGTGAGTAAATGTCAATATATATATATATGCACTATTATTTGTTTTAATTTATTATTTTTATTTATCATTCACCTAAATAATATAGATATAGTACCAATATATATTAATTAATTTTTATTATTATTATTATTAATTTTAAAATTAATATCAGTTAGAATTAACATTATTATTCAAGTAAATTAATTAAAATAAGTAATTTAAATATTTCAATAATTTAAATAAACATTATTTCAATAAAAAATGTATGTATATAGATATATATAATTGTAATCACTATGTAATATATTCATACAATTGTGATATATATATATATATATAAAATTAAAAGAGTTTTGTTTTATAATTTGTTTTTTATATGTATGGGGATGTATACAACTGTATGAAAGGAGCTATATTGAGGGATGGAAATGCAGTGGTTGGAATTCCACAGAACTGGAAAGGAATATAAGCAATTTTAAAAAGGAAATAAAATGGTAAATGAATATACTGAAACCGACTAAAGAGCATTCGACTGTCTCTCCTAATTAAAAATATTTAATAAAGAGCCATAAAGTAAAATTACTAACTTTGTCTATATATTGTTCAACTTAATTGATATTTTTTTATATAAAAAATTCCCTTTGTAAACAATTTTTAGATAAACCAAAGCAATTAATGGAATAAGTTTTGGTACTTTTCTATATTTTCTATACATGCTTTATTCAATCAAATAATAATAAATATTAACATATTCATTAGCTAATCTATATATATAAAGGAGACTGTTTGTATGTATGTATGTATGTAATTCGTTTACTTTTTTGCTGTCATAGTTTAATATGTTAAAATGTAAGTTATTTACATTTTAACATAAAATAGAAAATATATTATTTAAGGATTAAAGAATAAAAATAGAAAGTAAATTAGTGAATATTTTAAAAATTAGACAATTTGTGGAAATTGAAATAACTAAGAAATGAGAGGTGGAGGGGATGAGGAGAGAGGTGAGAGTGTGTGTGAGCGGGAGAGAGAGAGATTTAAAGTTTATATATAGTTCTCCGTGTTGTTCATTCAAGAGCCAGGCGTGGCCCACTGACTGGCGGACTCATTTTACACAATGTATATAACTAGCAATCAAAGAATTATTATAAATTTTAACTTTTTATTTTAAATTCTAATATTCAAATATCATTTCAATTAAATAATTTATTCTAAAAGTTCTCATTTTAATTAATATAATAAAATATTTAAATCATATTTAACTTAAATTATTTTGTATTTATTCTTTCCATATTTGAATAGGTACTTCTTTTATTTTAAGGGAGGGAATTAACTATGATCTAAAAAAATTAATAAATGAACTTAATAATAAAAAATCAAATAAATCCATTAATTTAAATTAATACTATTAATGAATGTATATATTGTTAATTTATCTTTAGTTTTATCAATACTTTTATACCGTTAATTTTTATAAATTAATTTTTATAAATTGTCTCAAGTCTCTAACTTTGCATTTTCTCTAATTTTATTATAATTAAAAATATTCAATAAAAATCAAACAATGAAATTAAAATATCGAAATGAAATGATCAAGAAATATTATACTCTATTATAACATATACAATACTTATAAACTATAGGCGGAGGAAATATTAGACGATATCATTGCGGGTTCATGCCAAATCGATCAACATTAATTAAGATATTTTCATTATGACAGATATTAAAAAAACCGCGAATTCAATATCTCTGTTCACTAATTATTTGTAGACTTTAGTAAAACCTACGCATGACTCAATAGATCCGGATAAACTTTTTCAAATTTTGATCTTAAAATTTATCTTGAAGGTAGTAAAGAAAGAGTAAGATGTGGAAATCAATTGTAAAATATTAGGTGACCCAGACGACTTAAATATAATAGGAGATTCGGCAATTGCAATTACAGATAGCGAGGAAAAATTAATCGAGGTAGGAAAAGAGATGAGGTTTGAAATTAATAATGATAAATAAATATATTTAGAAACAAACAGGAGCAGTATTAACATACAAAATGTAGAATTTGAATATGTAGAAAAATTGAATGTAATCACGAAGGATAATAATATTTGAGAAGAATTTAAATCGAAGTTGCAATCGGAAAACGCCTGTTATCATGCAGTAAAGAGGCTTATCTCATCAAAATTATTATAAAAGGGAATGAAAATTAAAATATATAAAACAATTATTTTGTCTGTTGTATTATATGAGTGTTAGACATGGTCTATGATCTTTGGAGATGAGAGTGGATTCAGAGAATAGGATTCTCCCCAGCATTTATGGGCCAAAGAAAGATGAGTACATCAGGGAATGACGTACGAGAGATGGAACAGAGGCTCAGGATAAGGACACTTGGAGAAATGTGGTTGTAGCTGCCAAGAACTTTCGAGTACAGTTGAGCCACGCATGGTCTATGACCCTGGGAGATGAGAGTAGATTCAGATTATTCTTTCCAGCATTTATTGGCCAAAGAAAGATGAGGTCACCGGGGACACTTGGAGAAATGTGGTTGTAGCTGCCAAGAACTTTCGAGTAGATAGATATAACATATTCAATAATAATATATATAATTAATTTACTAAATAAATTAAAATATATTTTAAATAATCACACAATAAGAAATGAATGTTTTATGTTATACATTGTTTGAAACAAAATGGATGAAAACCTTTTACTACTTTCAACCAAATACTATGTACCACTCGGGGGTACAGGGGGCGGAGCCCCCGTCTAGATGTGAAGAGCGACGAAGGAGCTCTGAGCAGCTAGTATATTATTATAAATTATTGATAAATATAGATATCGTATAATAATTATATTGTATCTATATATACATATTAAAAAAATTAGTATATTCCAAATATTATATTATATTATTTATAGATCTCTACTAAATAAGAGAGTAGTTTTTTATGGAAATAATGTTAAATTGTACCATTTTATTTTTACAATATTCAAGGGAAGGTCAATAAGTCCATGACTTTTTGAATTTCCTGTCTCTTAAAAGAAATGGCAACACTTTCAGTCAACAGAAAATGGAATATAGTAGTATTGAAAAGTTCTTAGGAAAAGTTAAGTTGAAAATCTTTATGTAAAGTTTAATCTTTCCAATTTCTGTTAGAAATATTTATAGCTATTAAATACTAATTTAGATTTTCAAATTAATATAAGTATTTGTGATAAATTGGGCTGAAAATGTCAAACCCTATTAACCGTTTTTAAAACAGTTTAGAACTTGACATGCCTCGTATGATTATGCTTAAAATACACACATTAAGCTATATTTATAGTATATAATACTTAATATTTTTAAAAAGAAGAGTAAAACATAATTTTCAAAATAAGCTGCCCATAATATCGTACTAATCTTATATATATTATAATTGGCTATGTTTGTATGGATGTCCAATGCATTTTAGGTAAAATCTACAAAATGGATTTTATTGAAACTTTACAATAATATAGCTTATACATACATTAATATCAAAATAATAAAAAATATATTAGACAGCGTTTTAACTTTATTTTTAATTTAATTTAGAAATAAAATAAAAAATAAAAAATAAGGTAAGTATTATTATGTATATAATTCGATAGTTTTTAAGACATTTCATTTATTTGTGTTTCTTTAAAATATTTGAAATATTTTAATTTATTATTTTTTTTTTTTAATTTCTTTTTTTCGTGCTTCTTTTTGATATCACTTTCATTTTCAACACAGAGTGCTAAAATGTTTTCTTGGTTATATAAAAATTAAAATATGATTTCATAGACAAATGATATATACGAGATTTTTTAAATTTTTGTCTCTTTTAAATTGAGTATTTTTTTTTTAAATTTGTTGTAAATCAAAATTATTGTATTCTATTCTAATTTTTATTATCTCGTAAGAGATAGTATTGCGATCACGAAAATTTTCGATGTTGAGATTTTGATGTTTTTATACGTTTTGAAGGTTCCTGAATCATTTTCACTAAGGTTGAGAAAAATGTCTGTGTGTGTGTGTGTGTATGTATGTGTGTGTGTATGTATGTAGACAAGATTACGCAAAAACGGTTTGAGCTAGAATGATGAAATTTGGTACATGGGCATTATTCAAAATTCATAGTTTTCTATCAACTTTTGAGAAATGTAGCTCAACCGGAAGAGGGTCATTACCTACAACGTTTTGATTTTTTTTCCTCTAAAGTGACCGTAAAAATAAAAATATATGTTTGATAATTTTTCACACGATTAATAATTGTATAAAACTGCTATATATAGAATTTCAGCTTGATTGAATTGCTGAAAGTACCAGAATTAATTTTTTAATACTGAAAATCTCACGCGCCAATACGTGCCATGGCGCCATCAATAAAAAGCCAAACATGCGCTGGTTTAATATTTATTATTTATAATTTATAATTAATTAAATTTAATTTAAATATAATATATTATGTTATTTAATCCAATTCAAATTGCGAGATAGTCGAGTGGAGACACTCCAGCTTATTTATTAATACGTTTCGTTTTTAATTTTTAATTTTTAATAAATTCTCTTTTTTGATATGATATTAATAAAAAATAATATTAAATTGTATATAAATTTAAAAATTAAAATATTTGAATTTGTTTAAATTTTAACAAATGTAATCTAATCAATCATATGCATGAAGAATAGAAAATTTTGAAAATCAACTTGGTATTAAATTCAGAAAAAAATACTGATATATAGGAATATATAGACTATTCAAATATAATTTGAAACATTTTCTCTCCCTCTATTTTAAATTTTAAAAACGGAGAGTTAAGAAATTGAGATGTGTAATACAACATGAATGGGAAAATGAATTGGCCTGGGAGAGGAGGCAATTTATAATTTTCTTCTAATTCAGATTTAGGACAAATCGGACAACATTATATCAAATCTCGCTAAGAACGTTCAATATTTCTGTACACAAATTATTCAGAAGCATGGTAAGGCGTATGACTCACAATCAGTTTAAATTGAAATTTATATAAATTAACAAAGTGAAAATTTTTATTTGTTTAAATTTTATTATAATGAATCAAAAAAAAATTAAATATATAGATTACATGATTAAAAGGATGCTAAAGAGATGCAAGGAACTTGGGAAAAAATAAGTGTTTGATGGAGGTCGGACAGAACAGAAACTGTAAGCGAAATCTTCATGCTGCGACTAATAATTTTCCAAACTCCTAGCGCCACAGAATTAGATAAGTTTCTTTTAACGGAGGAAATTAACTATAAATATAAATGAACTTAATAATAAAAAAAATCAATTAATTTAAATTAATACTATTAATGAATGTATATATTGTTAATTTATCTATAGTTTTATACCGTTAATTTTTATAAATTGTCTCAAGTCTCTATTTTTGCATTTTCTCAAGTTTCATTATAATTAAAAATATTCAATAATAATCTAGCAATGAAAATAAAATATCAAAATGAAATGATCAGGAAATATTATACTCTATTTCACTATTAAAACATATACAATACTTACGAACCATAGGCGGAGAAAATATTAGGAGATATCATTGGGAGTTCAGGCCAAATCGATCAACATTTACTACTTTCAACCACCAAATACTATGTACCACTCGGGGGTACAGGGGGCGGAGCCCCCGTCTAGGTGTGAACAGCGCCGAAGGCGCTCTGAGCAGCTAGTATTTAAATAAAAAATAATATATAATTGTCTGTGTATAAATAGAAATTCAATATACTTACAAGTGATAATTGAAAAATTACAAATAAAACACTTAAAATATTACATAAATGTATATTTAGCAATACATAATGGTATAACATTTAAGAATTACGAATTTTTCTATTTCTTATATTCAAATTTAAATTCAGCATAGATATTCTATTTAACTGAAATATTTTATAAATTAACTGATCAGATGTTTTTTTGTGTAATTATAAAAAAGATAACATGAAAATATATATATTAGTTCAACAGCTCTTGCTTGAAATCAAAATAAGAAAAACAAGTAAATATAGTGGGAGTTGTCTCGAGAAATATACAATAGAATATAGAATATGAGTAATATATAATATATATCACGTAACGCCTACGCTGTTTAGCTAATAGAAGCTTCCGAGCTTTCAAATTATTTCCAAATTTATAATTAATTCATTCTAATAAAATATCTGCATTTATAATCAGTTGTATTTTTTAATGCAGATTAAAAATACTTTGAAACGGTTGTTAATCAATGGATCACATATTAATTTTTCTTTATTATAACTTTTATTGAAATAATAATATTTAGAAATATTTCAAAGACACATAATAAAATTCTTCTTTAATAAATGAAAGTATTAAAAACTAACCTTTTCTATTATCTATAATTAAAAGAGAATGTTAAAATGATTTCTATTTAAATTTCAATTGATTTTTGATTTTGATAATCATGTAGAATTCTCAGAAAATAATTGATATTGAAAGAATAAATATTTATCAGAATTTATTATTTTTTTAGATATATTTACCGTTTAAAATTACAAGATAAAAGAAAAAAAGAAAATATATTAGCCCTACCGTTTGGCCGTCTCTAGAATAAATGTCACTTCAAATTGAAAATAAAAACATTATATTTACTTAAATGAATAATAATATCCAAATATATATTAAAAAAATCAACTCATATTGAATAGAAAATATTAAAAAATAGAATAATAATAATAAATTTAAATATATATACCAATATATATATATATAGAGTACGATATATAATATATCCTATTATATTAAATGACATGAGAAAAATGAAATAGAAAAGAGATTAATTAGAAGAAAAGAAGATATATACATTTTCAAATTCTAATAAAATGTGTAAATAATTTTAAATTAAACTTTGAGTAATGTGCAGATATATCACGTTAAATATATATATATCAATAAATAAAATATCATTCATAATATGAATATGAAATAAAAAACAAATATGATATTTTTCTATTAAAATAATTATTAAAAAAAATCAGTAAATCATTTGAGTCTTTATTAGAATGATGGTAGAGGTGATGTTAATTGATCGCTTTATATTGGTGAATTATGATAATTTCAATAGAAAATACACTTACACTTTTGATATAGTAGAGAGAGAAAGAGCGTCATCGACGCCCGCCTGGTTTGAGTTGGCATGCGCACTTAACAACGAAATCGACTGACTGACTGAGTGAGCGAGCGTTCACTCGACTAGGAGCCCCTGGCATTTAGGCAACCAGCACAATACAAGCCACCCAATTTAAACTTGAAATATTTAAATAGTATACTCTATTATTAATTATTAATCGTATTAATTCTGCATCTAATATTTCCATAAAAATTTTTAATAAGCATGCAAAAATTTTAAAATAAATTTATATATATGAATTTTCTAATATAAGAAACGAATGGTTATCAATTTTAATAGAATTTAGAAAAAAAATAAACAAATAAAAATTTTCAAAGAAACTATTTGAAAATAAAATATTATAGTATAATATATTATCTTGAGATAATATCAAGATGATAGATATATCATATGTATTAGGTTTTTTTGGAATATTGTTTTGATATTTTTATAAATGGGTTTAAATAGAATTAATAAAAATAGAAAAGTAAAGAGCTATCAAAAGATGATTTAATACGAGATAAAAAAAGAAAATTTAAACAAAATTTATACAAAATTGATTAAGGTACCTTAAGTCTATACCAGTCTATGCCAGTAAGTATAGATGATTATTAAGAATAAGTAAATTTGAAAATTTACTTTATTTAATAAATTAATTAGTGTTTAATATTTTCTCTCTTTAAATGACAGTGGGATAAAAAAGATCATCCACCCCCTTTTGTATTGAATGAGGTGTGTGTTTCTATCTATCCGATCATAAGATTTAAAGTTTTTAACAAAATTTTCACTGATAACATTTTGTTGAAATAAGAAGACTTTTTGGATTAATACTATATTTTGAGTTTTTAGCAAATTTATGAAATGTATTTGTTTACAACTGCTTTTAGCTTCAATGGTCCTTTTGCGAATGATCTGCATTTGTCAAAAGTTGATAGAAAACTACGAATTTTGAATAATGCCCGTATACAAAATATCATTACTCTAGCTCAAACTGTTTTTGTGTAATCTTGTCTACGTACACAGAGAGAGACATTTTTCTCAACCTTATTGAGAATAACTCAGAGAAGTTCAAAACGTATAACAACATCAAAATCTCGCCATCGAAAATTTTCGTGATCACAATCTCTCATCTATATATATAAAAAAGGTTTTTTCTGCACATTCATCAGAATTTAAAAATTTTTGCATATCTTCGCGTTTCATGACCTCGAAAAGTGACTTCTGAGTCATTTTCAATAAGGTTGAGAAAAATGTCTCTCTCTGTGTATGTAGAAAAGATTACGCAATTATATAAACTATTCAAATTAAAAAAAAATTATTAATTTTCTATTCAACACACTTTGAAATTTCAAATTTGTTTAATGTGCATTTTAGTTGTTACACCGCCTACTATTTTCAACTAAATCCCAATCTTCACTGAATGTTTTAGATAAAAATTTTTCTTATTAACTTTTATATTTTTAAAATTAATTTGAGAATCATTTTTTTATCAAATCTTTCTGGGTTTCAATAATTGTGAAACACTGAAAATTCGCATTCTTCACGGAGTGTTTTAATAAAAAAAATATTCTTATTAAATTTTTAAATAAGTAATTTTAGTCATTTATATACAATTGTTAAAATGTTTCAAATTAGTGCCTACGGTTTAATAAAGTATATTAAATCCATAAAAATAATAATAACTATAATAATAATTCTCACAGAACAAAATTGAGAGCTTATGAAATGATATTTAAAATAATTAATAAAAAAAAGTTATTATAAAACAATAAGATTTTTTTTTGGCTTAAAAGGAAAAATAATTTGTTGTTAAGAAATGAAAAAAAAAAATAAATAAATAAATAAAATGAAGATCAATCTACATTAATATATGAACATCTGAAAATGACAATATTGCTTATTGAGAAAAAATAGCCTTGCTGGCAAATTTCCGACATTCAAAAAATGTTAAAACAACTTTTAAACGACCCTAATGGAGAAAAAAAAATCGTGCAAGAAGCAATGGTAAAAGAAAAATGATTCATTAATGAAAAACGGCACTTGGAAATTAGTTGATCGCTCTGAAAATATTACTCAAATATATAGCTCTTCGTGAACAACAAAAGAAGCTATCTATCTCTGAAGAATTTTAGAAGAAAAATTAATTAATAAACTTGAACGAAGTATACGAAAAATGGTATTATAAATTAAATCGTGAATTAAAAGTATTGTGAATTTCAATTTAATTATAATGTATATTATGATTATAATAAATATGATATAATAATTTTACTTTTATTCACCCATATATATTATAAGACAAGCATTAAATAAAAAAATAATTTAATCAAAACAACAGAATTCATTTTGAATCAAAATAACTTTATTTTATTTGTAATTAATTAAATTAATTATATATATATATATCATTTCTATCTTTGAATATGACCTAAAAAAGTAGATTGATGCTTTCTATTAAACCTGAGGTTGTGTGACGTGGTCAATGGCTATGTAGGAAAAGAATAAGTTATTAAAAATACGATCTTCATTTATGTAATTTATTTATAGAGAAACCAATTGGAATACGAACAGTGTGTTGTCCAAGATGGCGGGCTAATAATACAAAGATGAATGGAAAGGAATATGAAGGAGATAGAAATGATATGGAAGTGACTACACAGAGTATCGACACAAAGATAGTGTGATTGCTTTATATAAGACCTTTTCAAAATAATATATATATTTTCAATTTTTACTATCACGTCAGAGATAGTATTGCGATTACGAAAATTTTCAATGTCGAGATTTTAATGTTTTTATATGTTTTGAAGGTCCCAGAGTCATTTTCACTAAGGTTGAGAAAAATGTCTTTCTGTGTGTGTGTGTGTATGTAGAAAAGATTATACAAAAACGGTTTGAGCTAAAATAATGAAATTTGGTACACGGGCATTATTCAAAATTCGTAGTTTTCTATCAACTTTGGAGAAATGTAGCTCATTCGGAAGAGGGTCATTACCTACAAAAAGATAAACGTTTGATAGTTTTTCAAAGAATTAAAAATTGACTAAAACTGTTATATATAGAATTTCAGCTTGATTAAATCATTGAAAGTACCGGAATTAATTTTTTAACACGTTGACTGCTAAACACGCTCCAGCGCGTTAAGTGGTGCCATCAACAGAGAGCCAAACACGCGCTGGTTTAATAAATATTATTTATTAATTTTAATTTATAATTTAATTAATTAAATTTAATTTAAATATAACATATTTAATCCAATTCAAATTTGCGAGATAGTCGAGTGGAGACACCTTAAAAGTGTATAGCCTTTTAACTTATTTAATATTTTTTGCTATTTTATTTATTTATGAATAAACATCTTAATTTTATTCAAATAAATCTTTTTTAAAATATTTAAAACAAAATATTTCATTTAAGTATTTATTATATATCTATAGTAAAAAGCTCATTAACAAATTAAAAGTTTTTTAATAAAGTTACGTTACGAATACATATTCTCATCATCAAATGGTGAGCCAATTATTCCACGAATTCTTTTGACTTCTTTTGCTTTAAAACAAAACCCCACTCAACGCTTTATCAAATGGAAAGAAGTTAATTTGATTGATATTTTTCACACACACATTTTAGAATTATTCTTTAATCATTTATTTAAATTTTTAGATGATTAAATATATTAAGTCAAAAAAAAAAAAAATAAAATAAAATAAATGAATAAAAAGATACCCTTCGACCAAAAATCATTTCAACTAGTAAATATAATTGTAATATCCCATACATTTTCATTGTTTTCTTATTATTTTATTTAGCAGTCTTTACGGGAATTTATTCTTATCAAATTTCCAATATCCTTAGATATACGTTTATAAAAGAATAAAAGAAATGGTCTTAACCTATATCATTAAATAAAATCCGTTGGTTGAAAGTGTTCTTGCTTTTTTCTTTCAAAATACTCCCCCCCCCTAAAAAAAATAATAGAATAAAATAAACCTTTCTAACGTTAACGTTGTGTGCAATGATATCTCTCTACAGGGAAAAAAAGAGAAACAAAAAAAAAAAAAATATTTAAAAAAATGTCATTGAGAATATTATTGTGTTTTACAGAGATTGTTCGAATGGATAAAAAAATCTCTTTAGCTTTATCTGACGGCGAAAAAGAAATAAATAGAAAATTGATTTGAGCCAATAAAAAGAGTTGGTATACATTTTTAATTATAATTATGAAAATTGCATTTATTAATTAATTACAAGTAGAATAGTATTCATGAAATATTTATATGTAAACAAATCTGGAGAATTAAATTATCACTCCTTTGAAGGTGTCGAATTTAAAGTTCATATGAAATATATATATATATATATATATATATATATATATATATATATATATTAACCACCAATGTTAATTTCAATAATGACTTTGGCCTGACACTAAACCATGTAAACTCAGGGTAAATTTTGAAGATAAATAATGTGGTTTATGTGGTAGGCTTCATTTGAATTTTCGATCTCTCTTTCTATATATATATATATATATATAAAATATTTGAATAAATTTAATAAATCATATTTAATACCATTTTAATGAACTTAATATCTGGCGCTACTAAATCCGAAATGTTATGGCAGCAACAACCACATTCCCCCAACCGTTCATTCTAACCCACCTCCATCCAATTTCTATCTTCTTTAATTTTCATTTATAATCTCTGTCCACTGATCGTTGCCCAATTAGTTTCTTCCCTAAATTAACTTTTCGCTTTTCTTTCATTAGTCCCTGTAATTTTCAACATTTTATAATATTAACTATGTTTGGAGATGCTTACAGGTCTTGTAATTTTCTTCGTTTCATTCATTTGTTAAAGATCTCATATTTTTTCCTGTACATAAATTTGATCAGAAATTATTTTTAAAAACATTGAATATTTATTGAATCGATCAATGTCATGGACCATGCCTCATATCCATAAAGAACAAAATAGTTGATCAAAATTTATTTCGTTATGTCAAAAAGATCGGAATTATTTTATTTAATATTGTATTTTAATGTAAAAATTATGAAATCCTGTGTAAACAAATGAATATAAATTATTATTTAAAGCCATAAATATTATGAAAAACATATTAAATTTGAATCTAACAAAAAACAAAACATTGGGTAGGGGGGCAATTATAATGCTTTAATTATTTATATGTATATCGAAAAGGGAAAAAAATAAAGGTTTGAAATCATGTTTCAAAAGTATTTTTTTCAACATTTTGTTTATCAAGAAAAAATAGAAACGTGGGTTGAATAAAATATATTAAACATTTTCTACATACTTTTTATAATGAACTAAATATTAGAAAATAATTTTTTTAATGTAGAATGATAATTGAAGTATGCAATTTTTCAATATCAATTAAAATAAAAACCATTTAAATATTTATATTGTTAAGGACTTTACTTAATATCTAAAAAATAATATACGAACTTTCCCTAAATTCAGCGACGGATAAAGGGGCGGGCAAGCTGGGCGCCAAATTTTGAGGGGTGCCGAATTAAAAATAAAATATTTTTTTACATTCATTATTTAAAAGATAATTTGTATGAAAGGGCTCAAAATTTTGTTTTTCCCGGGGCGCTCAAAATCCTAGAACCGGCCCTGCCTAAACTCCTGATACTTAATTGCAGTGGCGTACCTAGAGGGGGGGGGGCGGTGTGTGCGGTCCGCACCAGGCGGAACTTATCTTGGGGCGGAATTTTTTATATTTGGTTATAGTTGTAAAAAGCAACTTATTCATTTCATATTTATTTTATTTCTTTCTTGAATAATTAATGATTATTATAAGTTTACTATTTCTTCTTCTTCTTCTTCTTCTTCTTCTTTTATAGGCCTAAGGCCTGTTCTTCTTCACTATCCTCAGGTTTTTTTTTACTATTTGATTTATATAAATTATGATCAACTTTATGATTTCGAATATTATTCCTCGGTGTATATAAATGCATTTTAGTGTAAATTTTGAATTCTAATTCCAAGAACAGGATAATAATTTTATTTTATTGTATTCATTAAAATTCGTTGAATTCGTAAACATATCTTTAAGATTTTGTTCGGCAAAATTATCTTCGTTCTACAATGAGTCAATTAAGACTATAAAATCTTGCAATATTGTCAATAGAACAAGAAATTACAAATAATATAAATTTTGAGAGCATTATACACGATTTTTCTAGTATGAAAGCTAGATGAGTAAATATTATATAAATATGTTTACGAGTGCATACAAATATGTGTAAAAAAATTTACTCTCTCTGTGTATTAATTAATATTGATTAAATAACTTAATAATTTATTTATGTGCATTAATTTATAAATACCACTATTTGATTGACTTATAATAAAAAGGGCGGCAAACTGGAGATCGCCCCGGGCGGCAAAAGTTCTAGGTACGCCACTGCTTAATTGTTAACATTTTAAAAATTTATATATATAATTAATAGTGTTAGTGTTTTGGTCCTTCATGTTATTGTCTACATCAGTTTTTTCCAACCTTTTTCATTCTATGCCCCACCAAAACTTAAAATGCAACCCCTCCATATTACATATGCAAAAAAAAATTGTTTATTAAGTCGCTTAAATGATAGACTTCTTATTAATTTTTTCCATTTGCCCCCTGTTGGAAACTACTGGTCTACATTAAAAGCTTTTCTTTAATTTTTAGTTCATTTTAATCTCAAACCATGTTTTTTTTATTTTTAATTATTTTTTCTCTTAATTGATGATTGTTAAGGAGTAAAAGTATGATGTTGGAATGAGGGGAACATACCATTCCTTTGGTTTACTTTATTTTCAAAGCAGAACTTATTGAACGTATGAATTACATAACGGCATTGAAATCAACTGGCTATTTCAGAAAGTATAAAGAGACTTACAATATTTAATTTGATTTTTTTTTTCTTCTATTTTAATTTTTTCCCCTTGACTAGAAAATCCTTTTAAATTATTGGAAAGAAACGAATTGATGTAAACTTTTCATCTAAAATCTATAATTTTTCTAATTAGCAAATTCTTACTTAATGAATTGATTATTCAAGTATTATTGACATACAAAAAGGTTTTCGGTTAACATTCATTAGGAAAAACAAAAGATTAATATTCATTTGAAATTAGGGAGATGCAAAATCGTTGACTCAAGATCCATCATTAATCAACTGTGATTAAAGCCATTCTACTATTTAACCAAAGTTCACTTAAACTTATTTTCAAAAAAAATAAAAGGAGTGATGTATTTTTTTTTCTTTATGAATGAATAGATAAATAATTAGTTTGACCATGGTGGTTTAAAAAATTGGTAGAATTGATCATCCAGGAATAGATGAAATCCTATATAGTTTACATAACGAGAAATTGCATGATCTCTATGCTTCCTTCAACACTGTCAAGGTTATAAAATAGAAGATGTTATAATGGGTAGATTGAATTAGTGAAGAAAGGCTATTAAAAAGTTTGTTTACGTGCCGAAATCAATTAGGAAGCGATCAGTAGGTAAACCAAGAAATAGGTAAATGTTAAGGAATTGGATATAATTAATAAAAAGTTTTGGTAGAATATAATTCATATGAAAGTTCAGTAAAATCTGAAGTAAGTTCAAAAAGCTGAAATAAGTTCGAAGCTACAGATAGATTCAATATAAATATCAATCAATATAGTATTCTTGTTCTTCCTAGTATTTGTCTCTTGCGGGGTCTGCTGTTTTGGACAACCTCCAAGGGTCCTTCTATCATGCGAACTGGAAGAAAACCCTCAGCCTACTTGTCGCGAGAGTCTGAAGCCGGAGTGGGGGGATATGTGAACGTTTTTAATATTGAATTAATGGGATTTGGGATTGGATTAGGATTTGGGACGCGACTTCCTCAATAGGAGGGAGGTGAGGAAAAGTCGTGGCTTGCGTGAGCAGGGTTGCTTCCCTGAAGTGAACCTCTCTCTATCTGGATCATAGAGAGTGTCCACCCGCTACTCATGGAGCTGGGGAACAATTTTTTTTTTAAATTAATTTTATTCAATATAATGTATTATATATAAATATTTAAAAAAAAAACAATTAAAATTAATATTTTTATTAGATTGAAAAAAATAAACTTACTGGTAGGACAACTAGACAGAGCATCGTAGAAATATGTCCTTTATTGTCATACACAATCGCAACCATTCATTCTTGAAATGATAAGCAAACCTTAAATTGGGTATTTTTTCTATATTAAAAATTAATATATACAATATATATTATTGTTGTTTTTATTTTTGTCAATTAATTATAGGTTAAATATAATGAATATTAATTTAAAAAAAAAAATACTTAATAAGAATAATTAATGACATCAAGGAAGAGACAACGAGATATTTGATACGTAACTAGTGTGGGTGGGTTTCAGGCCAAAAGTGACGACCGCCGCTTTCAATCTTCATTCTAATGATTGCAAGGGATTTATTTAATGATAGCTCTATATAGAGTAAGTATCCCGAGAAAATGAAAGTAAAAAAAAACAATGAAATGTTATTTATTTTAGTTTTATTTGCAGATCTTTCATATTTATATATAATATATAATTTCTTCTTTTTTGTTTAAATTTAAATTTTATGGATGTACTTATAGACCCCAAACATAACCTCACACAGTCCTAAAATAAACTCATATTGAAATAACATGGGTAAATTTTTTTTTAGCTTTGATTATAATTACTAATTCTTTTGATATTAGAAGTAATAAAATAGTTTTAAAAATTATATTTTCTTTATTAATTAATATATTACATGAGGATATTATTATATTAATTTAAATTTTTAGTTTTGAGGTCTCTAAATTACAAAATATTAAAGCTTTCTAAATATTTTTGGCGTTACAAAAATCCAAAGTTAGTACCCAATGTACCCCCCTCCCCATATTCCTATAATAATATACCTCCATCCACTTTCTATCCTCTTTGAATTCGCTTATATTTATCTTGATATTGCCTACCCAACGCGTGTAAATGAACTTCACAATAGCCTTTCTTTCCCTATTCGAGCCACCCTCTTCGGTTTTTATGACTTAAATATGGTTGGGAAGACAGAAAGGTGTGGAATTTCCTAGTTAGAGTAAATCTACCGTTTTCCTGTAGTTTGATCTTTCATTTTTTTCAGTTTAAAAAGTTAATAAGCAACCTAATTTCAAATGTATATATATATATATATATAGGTATACATTATTTATCTCCCAAAATAAAATTTTATATGTGTTAATGTCTAAAAATTATATTTAAGATAAATCATAAGACTTACCTATGTTTCAGTGGATTTTCAATTTTTTTCCCTGAACCTTTTTCTAGTTTTTACATTGAACAAATTAAAATGGTTCTATATAATAAGAAAGAAGCTTAAAATGAGTTTCCAATTTGGATAACTACTAGAAATCCTAAACTACTACTATAAACAATTTATTAGCTTATAGTATTATAATCTAAACAATTGCCATTCCATTTTAAAATGTCATTAATGTTAACCATAAGAACAAATTAAGCATCAACAATAACAGTTTTTTTCTTTTTTTTTCTTCATTCCCATTTCACAAAAGTGTTTTATTGGATTTGGTAAAATACGAATAGATTAGCAAGAGTATGTCTTTGGGCGATCTTTCTGAATCCGTAATGTTTTGACCTCGAGTCGGATTGGTGGGTCCTTATTACCAAATTCAGGAGTGGGGGCCTCGGGGCCTGTTCTCTGACGGAGAAAGCCGCCCAAGATAAATAGGGCGCAAGGGCCTCAAACTCTACGTCCTCCCCCCCTTCTGAAACCCTGAAACACGGTTATCCTCTCTGCAGGCCCCGGGCTCAGTTTAACGACGACGGCAACGCGCTTGCCAAAAGCTCGTCCCCTTGCGCCCCACCTCTACGGGCTTTTCAATATGCTGCACACTCGCTGTTAAATATGAACCGTGAAATCACATCACTCCTTTTAATCTTATTTATTCCTTTAATACAGACATATTTTTACATGTGTTGTATGTTGAGGCTTTCTTATTTTAATTTCACTTGCCAAGTAATATATATATATATATATAGATCTTTTTTATTTGGCTAAACCATACAGATGAAATGATAAAATATACTTGCCAAGGTTTTCTATCTATCACATCATGATCCATATAGAAATCCATGTTCCGATGTGAGCCAAAATAATAGACTTGATTAAATATTATTAATATATATAGAATAGAATTTTTTAATTAAAAAAAAAATAGAATAGAAAATAATTACATAATCAAAATATATATATATGTATATTATCAAACTAACAAATATTTTGTCAATAAATATCAAATAATACCAAAATTGTGACATCGTAAATATGGCTTATTAGCTTATTATTAGCTAGCTTAATCTGAATTTGAAAAAGGGGGGATAGGGGGACGATTATATCGGTAAAATATGTACAAATACATAAACAGAAATATATCCATATGGTATGTTAATGTACAATAAATTTCAAGAATGATTTTAATCAAAACATTACAAAAGTAGACTATTAATCGAATTTTGAATAAAGGGGGATAGGGGGACAATTCAATTCGCAAAGCCCTGCCACATCAGGTGACTTCAAACAGTCACCGTTTCCAATACCAACCCCACTAAATGCTGCTTAACATCAACGATTTGGGATGTGCCTGTACAGATCACGAACTATGGTCCCGGCAAAAATATACAAGCTTACTAGAGTTAGTTTTACATATTTACTTTAACTTATATATTACATATATTTGCTAACTAAACATTTCTTTAGATAAGTATTTTATGGATAAAACTTAATAAAAACTTTTTCCAAGATGAAACTAACTTCAAAGTTTGTTTTTTTTTCTAATTTTTTCGCGAACTTATGCTGTCAAGTTATTATTTTAAAATTTTGACGGACTTGATTTAATGTTTGGGAAAATTTCTGGGGAACCGAAATTGACACATAAGATTGATTACTATGTGCTGCACGTGTAAAGGAATCCATTCCCTTTTCAATTCTATTCAAATGGTTAACGCCTACAAATCATATTCATAGCGGTTAAACGAAAAACCTCCAACACTCATTATATTTTCTTACAGGATGGAATCTTTCAAAATCAAATTGGAAATTCAATCCACCTTATAAAGTCATCAATAAATTTGTGCAATGCACAGTATTTTTATTTTTTTTTAAATAAAAAATATAAATAAAAACATATTTATCAATCGTTCATCAGAGCTGGGATTGTCTTTGTAAGAATTTGCCATTTACAATCTCTAATTTGCATATTTGGAACTAATTTGTAGAATAAAATGTTTTTTACTCTCGCCAGAGATAGTATTGCGATCACGAAAATTTCGATGTCGAAATTTTGATGTTTTTATATGTTTTGAAGGTCCCTGAGTCATTTTCACTAAGGTTGAGAAAAATGTCTGTGGGTATGTGTAGACAAGATTACGCAAAAATGGTTTGAGCTAGAATAATGAAATTTGATACACGGCCATTATTCAAAATTCGTAGTTTACTATCAACTTTTGAGAAATGTAGCTCATCCGGAAGAGGGTCATTACCTACATCGTTTTCATTTTTTTACCTCTAAACTGACCGCAAAAATAAAGGTATATGTTTGATAGTTTTTCAAAGGATTAAAAATTGTATAAAACTGCTATATATAGAATTTCAGCTTGATTGAATCATTGAAAGTACCGGAATTAATTTTTTAACACGTTGACTGCCAGTTGACACTCCAGATTTTTCTTAAATATTTTCGGATAAAATTTTAAAATATTATTTTATATAATATATTCCTTTAGAAAATTAAAAATATAATGAATTTGTTTGCTTATATTTTCATGGATGACCTGTATAGAAAAATTTATTTATTTATTTATTTTGTAAAAATATAAAAATAAAGGAATGTGATGAAGAATGCATTAAATGTCTATGTGTTATTAAAATAAAAAGTTAATTGAAATAAAATCAATGCTGTTACGATGAATGTGGCACAAATGAGTAAAGAAAGACTAGTGATAAGTGATATAACGGAATTCATTAAAAAGAAGGGAATTGATTGGTAGTAGCTAAGAATAGGGATGGCTAAGGGAAATGTGGTAACTGGAGGCAAAATCTTTCGAATTCAATAGGGCCATAGAGATACGAGCATAAATAGATAGATTCTTTCTTAATCCATAATGATTAAACAAAATATGATGAATATAAGTCTATTTATGCATTAACAAGTAAATAATCCCCACTAAATAACTTTAATTGACTCAGTGAAATCTACTAATATTTTTAATTGTAATCACTCCTATGGGAATTTTAATGGACATTGGATAAATCTTTATATAATCGGAAAACTCATCCAAAATCGTCTTCCTTGTCTCAACAAAATTCGAATTCCCTTTTTTCAAAAATTAAAATTGGTTTAATTATTCCTGGAGATGAATAATTCATTTCTCCTTAGAGAGCTATAATTAAATTCGCCTTTATTACAATAAATAATCCCATTTCGAATGATTAAGGCCATGAATATTTGGGTGTCTGATTTTGACAGCCTTTCAATAACATCCTATGAACACAAGCGAAGCTTCCAAACAAATTCCCTATCGGATCTTAAATTTAGAGATACCTATTATTATTATTATTATTATTATTATTATTATTATTATTAGATTAATATAGTAATATTTTTCTTTGAATTAATTAATGTTGAAAACTAGACTTAGTTAATGTTATTAAGGAGTGTTGATTGAAATGGGTAGGCACCTCATGTGGCTAGAATAGTGAAAGATCAAATAGTATTTTGGAGTATGGAGAAACCAACAAACTCAATACTTAACATAATTGATAGACTCTGAATAGAGTAGTATAAGAGGGAATGTACTATTTAAAATTAAAAAGTGGAGTGAGATAAACAAAAGTATGGAAATTGTTCATAATTTCCTTTTCACTTAATTTAGTTTGAAAGAATCCGTCAGAAATACAAACAAAAAAAATTAGCTGAAATGTCTCCACTCGACTATCTCGCAATTTGAATTGGATTAAATAACATAATATATTATATTTAAATTAAATTTAATTAATTATAAATTATAAATTAAAATTAATAAATAATATTTATTAAACCAGCGCATGTTTGGTTTTTTGTTGATGGCACCACGTCACGTGTTGGCGCGTGAGATTTTCAGTGTTAAAAAAATTAATCCTGGTAATTTCAGCTAATCAATCAAGCTGAAATTATATATATAGTAGTTTTATATAATTATTAATTATGTGAAAAATTATCAAACATATATCTTTATTTTTACGGTCATTTTAGAGGAAAAAAATCAAAACGTTGTAAGTAATGACCCTCTTCCGGTTGAGCTACATTTCTCAAAAGTTGATAGAAAACTAAGAATTTTTAATAATGCTCATGTACCAAATTTCATCATTATAGCTCAAACCGTTTTTGCGTAATCTTGGTTACATACATACACACACACACACACACACAGACATTTTTCTCAACCTTAGTGAAAATGATTCAGGAACCTTCAACACGTATAAAAACATCAAAATCTCAACATCGAAAATTTTCGTGATCGCAATACTATCTCTTACGAGATAGTAAATAAGTTGACCTGTGGCCAGGTCCGAACCGACCGACGGTTTGAAGTAAATTAATTTCCAGTTACAGAAACAATTTCAAATAATTTTAATATATCTATTAATGTAATAAAAAACAGATATGGATACATAAATAATAAATATAAACATTTTTAATTTTATTTTATTTATAATATATATGCAAGACCAGGCTGTGACGTCATGAATGGCTGGATGACGTCATATAATTTTAAATCAAGAAAAAACTAATAAATATGATTTTCCCGAGGATAAAACCAATACAAAGTGTATGATTCGTGGTGATATATAAAAAAATCTCCTCATGTGAAATTTGGTGTGAAAATAACCCTTCCCTTCCTATCGTCGATCGCTAATACTACCACTTCCGGTTTCCGGATTTGCACCAAAAGTTGATCAATTCATCCCACGGATGCATTAAGTAAATATACCAAATTTCATCAAAATCGGTTGAGCCGTTCAGGTTGTACACATCTATACGGACGGACAGACGGACGGACGGACAGACATCATGCTAAAAATACTTTTTTCTGTTAAGTAAATGCATGATTCGTGGAGATATGTAAAAACATGTGAAATTTGGTGTGAAAACAATACCTCCCTTACTATCGTCGGTCGGTAAAAAGGAAAATTAACCATCATCTATTGAAATCCTTGTTTAAACAAAATAAATTATTAGCAAATATTTCTGTTCGAAATTCCAGTAAATATAGTTGTTCAAGAATGTGTTAAGAAAAAAAAACAAGGAATATCCACTCCTTCTCTCTCTCTCTCTCTCTCTCTCACCCCGATGACCTCTGAATATTGGGACTATGTGACCAAAGAGCTTTGGTGAAAATCAAGCGTCCTTATAGATTGGGCAATTCTATTCATTAAGCCTCGATATCCAAGATCTAAGGGAAATAGCCTATTGTCTTAAGTTTCTTTGTTCCCTCCAAGACAAATGCTTATTGAGAAATTCACTTAATATAAAATCAATTAAGCCACTACGATTATCGATATCTATATAACTATCTAAAAGTTTTCCAAGTTGCATGAACCACCATCTAATAAATATTAGCCATAAATAGCTCGTTTATCCATTTTCCTCAGACACACCAATTTCTTAGATTCTCATTCAAATTACCCATTTTTTTTTTTTCATATCGCCCATTGGACCAAAAACAACAACAACAACAATCTTTTATATTCCCATTTTATATTCTTCCATAAATTAACATTCCAATCTAGGAAATTAAATTAAACAATTCAATTGCAATCTTTCAATGGAACATAAATAAAATGGTTTTATATACCTAGCATATATGCTAGGCTGAGTAGGCCAGGTCCCATGTGACTGAATTTTTCCGATCTAATAAAAGAATTGAATAAATATAAGTTTATGAAATCACATTGAAAATCATTTAAAACAAAATAAATAAATAAAATAAAATAAATATTTTATGCAATTTAATATGGTTGTTAAAGAAACGGAAAAATTTAAAAAAAAAAATTAATAAATAATAGAAGGAACAAAAAAACGTTTTAGAGCTACAATATTGTTATTTATTAATCAATTTCCTTGTTCAAATGCGATAATTTTTTTTCTTTATCATCAATATATATATATATATATATAAAAGCATAAGGGTTTAGTATTTTAGATTTGTAATGATAGTTTTTTTATATACAATTTTTTTAACTGAGAGTGGTTTTCTTTCCGGTTTCTTCGTTTGACTTAGTGCTTTTGATTTCATTTTTTATTCACCTTTATTCTTTATCTAATCTCCTACCTTGACTCTTGAACGAACCATCTACCATATTACTTTACTACATAAGCTTTCTTATCCAAATGTTTCTTTTCAATTTTTTTTTTTTTTGGGTAAGTAAGTAATAAAAATCCTTCTTCAATAATTTTTCTTATAATGAATGAATTAAAATATTAAAACAATATTAATGTAAATATTTTTAACAAACTCTAAAATGATCTTTTTAAACTCAAGTAAAGAGATATTCAACGTGAAGATAGTAAGTATTCTATTTAATAATAGAGTGAATAGTCCCAGAATAACCCATTGGGGTATAATAATAAATAAGGGACGTAATTTTCAGATAAGAGGGTGATGAGAATTAGAAGTATGAAGTATTTCGTCTCTCTTCCTTCTTATAATAATAATAATAATAATAATAATTCATATCATTAGGTATATTAAAATAACTGAATTTATTCATTATCTCTTTATTTTGTTTAACTGATTTTCATAATTGGAGTGGTAGTTAGATCCGAGAGCAGACCGTGACTTTTGAATGAAACACAGGTTTGTGGATAAAAAAGTTATTTTATTTTTCAACGTAGTCTTTGAGCTCTATACACTTCATCCAACGTTTCTCCAATTCATTTATCCCTTCGAAAAATAAAAAAATAGGTATTTGTTTGTCATCATTCGATTCAAATCTCTTTCTGCTGAGTCATTTTTTCAGTTTTGGAAACAAGAAATAGTCACTCGGGCCTATATCCGAAGAATAAGGCGGATGAGGGAGCAATTTGTATCCCAATTCATGAATTTTTTACATACTCTTCTCCAATCACGAGGTAGTCTGCTATTAATGGATGTCAAACAAAAACTAAAAGACCCAGCTGGTTTCTATTTCGACAGTAGCTCATAGTTGTTAGCTGACAGTGTTGCCATTTCATTTAAGAGACAGGAAATTCAAAAAGTCACAGACTTATTGACCTACTCGCGTATACATGCCAAAGAGTCATTTTGGGTATGACTAGGATTATTGTTTACTCTCTTATTAAGAAAATAGGTTCTTCTAATTTTTAACACCTTCTACCCTATATTCCCCAAAATTATCTTTTCTTACTTATTATAATCATAATTCTCATTGTTAGTTATATTAGAATATTCATAAACGAGAGGTAAATATACCTAATTAAAGGTCATTTTGATTTCGACTCTTGTTTTCTTTTTATTGTATTATCGAATGCAATAAATCTAATGAATCATTGCACTGATTGGATTTTGATATTTTTTGATGATACAGGTTAATAGTTGTTTTAATTATATAAAAAACAATTTTTTCTAAAAATGATTCCTTTATAGTTCGGTTAATCCCCTCAAAAAAACCCTTAAGTGAACTACATTATGGATCGTTTTCAAAAACAGTAATATATATATATATATATGGATTTTGATATATATATATATATAAACCTACTTATATATATATATATATATACATACCTAATAGTATAATAAGATTAAATTAACTTAAATATAAAGGATAAGCTCTTCTATAACAGAATTAAATCTCTAACGAAGTAAGGTAACAATTTCAAATAAAATATAATTTTCTTCTTACTAAATTGATAAAATTAATAAATGAAATCGGGAATGAAATAAATTGACATTCCAATAGATTTGGTATTCGACATATGATATATATATATATACATGTATGTATATACATAGATATACATAATATCCATTTCATCGTTTTTATGATAATTTCTGTTTAGGAATATTTATTTAATTGAGTTTCGTATTACGATTTAACGAGTAGAGTTACGAGGGAAGTTTGGACAGATTGGCTAACCACTGAGCCAAAACGCCCTATATAAACATTCTGTGATAAAAGTGATAACCCACAGGCCCATTGAGTGGACATTATCTAGGGGCAATATTCCAGCCAACACAATAATAAAGCAAAGCACTAACTCTTTGCTTCTATTGCACTCTTTATGTCCAATAAATGTGGAAACGGATTTAATGCGAATGGGACACAGGGCGCCGGGTAAGCGATCTGACGGTGGAGGAGAGGGGGCAGGATATGCCTCCAGGCTTAAGACATTCTACTTCCATCTCCATTGAGCAAACATACTTCTTCATTCAGATTAGTTCCAAGTAGACAACTTTGTTTCGTGAATATTTCATCAAAAGTGAATTAATGGTATAAAAGAAAGCAGCTTCCCTACCCCCACCACGCCTTCTGTCTATCCACACCACCATAAATACATCATATCACCCTCACCCTTAACAAATATTCCCCTTCTCTTTATATATCAAGTAATAAATCTTATAACTTATAAAATAATTTGTTTTGTATTTTTATTTTTGTTTTTTTTTTTTTGATTTTTTGATTATATTAATCATTAGTGTATTTATTTCATGAATAATAAATTAAATGAAAAAAAAATAAAATTATAAAGGCGCCTAAAACTTAATTTGAAATAGCTTTCTTGTGTCAATTTCTTGGTGAAATTTGTCAATTTGAAATAACCTGAGGGCAAATTACTAAAACCTTGATGCTGCTGGAACCATAATCTATGAATTTCTCGAGACCCTGTAGGCATCTTAGATTATTCAACTTGTCCAGGGGCTGCATAATGACTTACACTGCATAACCCGGATTAGGATTAATCAATAATGTTCAAGGTGATTATACTATTTACAACTTGTTAAATATAATCAACGTCGCTTTAGATAATCAATCATAGCGAACATCTTGCTAAATCATGGCTTGGATAATAAACAAATTGTGAACTAAAGAAAGATGTCAGATTTTAATTTATAAAAATCACTTAGTACCAGTGGCGTACCTAGGGGGGTGCGGAGGGTGCGGTCCGCACCGGGCGGCACTTATCTTGGGGCGGCATTTTTTATATTTAGTTATAGTTGTAAAAAGCAACTTATTCATTTCATATTTATTTTTTTTCTTTCTTGAATAATAAATGATTATTATGATTATTATAAGTTTACTATTTGATTTATATAAATTATGATTAACTATATGATTTCGAATATTATTCCTCGGTGTATATAAATGCATTTTAGTGTAAATTTTGAATTCTAATTCCAAGAACAGGATAATAATTTTATTTTATTGTATTCATTAAAATTCGTTGAATTCGTAAACGCATCTTTACGATTTTGTTCAGCAATTTTTCCTAACTAAAATTTTTTGATATCAGTTTATAAATGTCATTTCTTTTGAAAAGTTTATATGATTACTTTGAAGTGATATACCAATATTTTTTTAAATCATCGATTTTTCTTTTGAAAAGCAGGGCCGGCGGAAAAAATATAAATATAAATTTTGAGAGCATTATTATACACGATTTTTCTAGTATGAAAGCTAGAAGAGTAAATATTATATTAATATATGTTCACGAGTGCATACAAATATGTGTAAAAAAATTTACTCTCTCTGTGTATTAATTAATATTGATTAAATAACTTAATAATTTATTTATGTGCATTAATTTATAAATACCACTATTTGATTGACTTATAATAAAAAGGGCGGCAAACTGGAGATCGCCCCGGGCGGCAAAAGTTCTAGGTACGCCACTGCTTAGTACATATATATAGATTAAAACAAATAAAATATTTACTAATAATTGTAGCAATTTCACTTATAAAATTTCAAAAATAATATTTCATTTAAAATAATAATTTTTCATACAAAATTGAATAATTATTTTTTGAAAAATAAAAATAACAGTTAATTATATAGCACTATATACTATAATACCACTATTTTCTTTTCCACTATTTATTTCATCCTTTTTTTAAGTTCGAGCCATCCCAATATATAAATAGTAATCTTTTTATATCCCAGGCTGATGAATGATCATGTCGGTTACCGCCTAGGCAGGGGTAGAGGATCAATTCTTATTTCAAGTAGCTTCCTAATCTTAATCACAGTGTTGGGTGACCCAGACCCAAGAAAGATAAAAATTCCCTTGCCTCGGCGATTGTATCCAAGTACACGTCTGTGTAGTGTACATGCAGCTTTCCAAACTACCTTTTTAATTTTTTATGATTTTAACTTAAAACACTGGTACTTTAGAAATTATCTAAGCTTATTTATTAATATTTAATATGTAATTTATTCTAATTTGCTATAAATAAATTTTGAACTAATAGCCATATCTCTGATTGATAACAGGTTCGTCGGAGAAAACGGACAACGGGCAAACAGTAAATTTCTTAATGTGTAAGTAAGGTAAAGGATACGGACTTTGGCCAAAAGGCAGTCATTGGCCCCCTATAACTAAAACACAATTAATAATGAATTTTTATTTTAAAAATTACGCTATTAACTATGGTTATGTAATCGTTGATTGTATGGTTGTATAATCACTATAGAATACCTAGGCCAATTACTATAACAGGGGGCCAATAACTGTATTTTATAGGATTTTTTTTTAAAAAGTGCTTATAGAAAATGTCTTGAGAAAATTATTTTTTTTTATTCATCAAAATGCTCATAGTATCTATATTCTGCAAACCTAATTTGACACAGATTGTTCCGCAATTTACCCAGATATGCATTAAAGACTGCTAGGAGTTGCTTAAGGGGGCCAACGACGGTATGCTTTACCCTATTAGAAAAAAAAAATAATAAACTTTGTATTTGTTGGCGAAATCTATAATTAAATAATTTATAAATCGATATATTAAATATCTTTAGAGAGTGATAGAGACGGTTGCGCCAAAACATTTCACTCATTCTGATTCCCATATGAAAAGAGAGTTTGTAAACAATTTTCCTAGTGAGAGAGAGAGAGAGAAAGTTTACTGTCTATCTTTAATAAATTTTACAAATCTAATCTAATAGACATGACTACGACTGGCATGGATGAGTCAGAGATTATTTACCCTTGAACAATTCTTATTTTGAAAATTATTTAGGAAAACACGGAACCTACGAAATAGGGCGGTACTCTAACTAATTAAACGTGTTATTTGCTTAAAGCAGTGGTTCTTAAACTGTGGTCCGCGGACCCCTGGGGGTCCGCGAAGCCTTTACTGGGGGTCCGCGGTCCTCGGAAAAAAATCATCGTAAAAATATATACATATATAAATATTTAAAGTTCATTGTTTAACTATATCCTCCTAGAGAATTACGGCTATAATTTAATACTATTAATAATACTATTTTATTTTATTAAATTGATAATTATGTCAATTAATTTTTTGTGAATAAATAAACATATATAAAAAACTATATATAAAATTTGAATTTTCATCCATTCATTCATTTAAAATCATTTTTCGATTGTTCCTTTAAAATAACCCCTCTTAGGGGCTCGGAAGGGGAGGCATATAAGGGAATTTTCTTTCACTTTGTTATTGGGGAAAACCAGGGGAGGGGACAGTCTTACCCGGAAAAACCCAAATTGTCAGCGTCCACTCTGGGGTTTTAAACAGTTTTAAAGCAAATGTTAATTATAAGTTCATTTCTCAACGAGTTGTATCTTTAAATTATTTTTATTAATGTTAATTATAAGTTCATTTCTCAACGAGTTGTATCTTTAAATTATTTTTATTAATTTAATTAATTATAATTAAATTATAGCTAATAATAGTTTATTATAGCTAATAATTTTTTTTAATTTTTAGTGTAATTTGCATGATCATTATTTTATAAAAACACTAAACACATTTTGCAATTTCCCAGAAAGGCTGTTTTTGAGAGTAAGTATAAGTTAGTTTTATGAATAAAAAATATTTATTTTAATAATATTTTAGAATCAAATTACGAAATTAATAATATTTTAGAATCAAATTACGAAATATATTTATTATATAAATTAATATTCATTTAAAATGATATTAAATCATTTATTTAAAATGATTTAAAACATTTATTAAAATGATTTAAAACATTCATTTAAAATGATATTAAAACATTCATTTAAAATCATATTAAAACATAGCTAGTAAATAATAATTCGTTATATTTATATTATATTTATATTATATTTATATTATTGTAGTTCAATGTTAATAAATTACTCCATAAAATGGATCGTTGGCTACAAACTGGTTCAACACAGAAACGGAAAGAATCAGATGATGAGGCATCAACAGCAAACTCTACCAAGAAACGCAAAACTAGAAAATATTCGGATGATTATTTATCATTTGGATTTACTTATATTTGCAACAATGATGTGGAAAGACCAGTCTGCGTTCTATGTCAGGAAAGTTTATCCAATGAAAGTATGAAACCTGCTAATCTCAGACGTCATTTACAAACAAAGCACAGCGAGCATGTTAGTAAGTCTATCGAATTTTTTAAAATGAAAAAAGAAGAACTTAATTCAAGTCAGAAATTGATGGTAAAGACGGGATCTGGTGGTATGAGTAAGAAAGCAGTAATGGCATCATATGAAGTAGCTCTACTTATTGCTAAAGCAGGAAAGCCGCATAATATAGCAGAGCAATTAATTCTTCCTGCTACAAAAGTAATTACAAATATAATGTTAGGAACTAAAGCAGCAAACGATATAAATTTGATTTCATTATCAAATGATACGGTTAAGAATAGGATTGAAGACATGTCATGTAATATAAAAGAAGAATTAATATCGAGAGTGCGCAAAAGTCACTATTACTCATTACAATTGGATGAAAGTACTGATGTCACTAATAATGCCAATTTGTTAGCTTTCATTAGATATGAGTTTGAAAATCAAATACAAGAAGATGTATTGTTTTGTGATTCACTACCTTCACGAACGACAGCTAATGACATATTTAACAGTTTGAATAATTTTATAACCGAAAATGAAATAGAGTGGCCAAAATGTGTTGGAATTTGCACTGATGGTGCTCGTGCAATGTCAGGTGCAAGAACTGGATTGATTGCTCTTATTAAAAATGTTGCGCCTCAGGTTGTTTGGAATCATTGCTGCATTCACAGAGAATCATTAGCAGCCAAAAATATGTCACCAGATTTGAAAAGAACATTAGACGAAGTAGTTAAAATTGTCAATTTCATTAAGGCTCGTCCACTTAATTCCAGAGTTTTTAAAATTTTGTGTGAGGAAATGGGTAGTCAACATACACATTTATTATTACATACAGATGTACGTTGGTTGTCCCGCGGGAAAGTACTCATTCGCCTTTTTGAGCTTCGAGATGAAATACGATTGTTTTTAATAGATGCGCATTTTGAACTGACCGAATGTTTCAATGATTTTATCTGGTTAGCTAAGGTGGCTTACTTGACTGATATTTTTACAAAATTGAACGAACTTAATTTGAGCCTGCAAGGTACTGTTGTAAATATATTTAAAGTTGAAGATAAAATAGAAGCAATGATTAAAAAAATCGACTTGTGGTCGAAACGCATCCAGAACGGTGTATATGAGTCTTTTCCAACTCTCAATGATTTCATAGAAAGCTCCAGTGAAAAATTGCTTAATCAAACGCGTCAATTATTTGTTGAACATTTAATTACTTTGAAAAGCAACTTCAGGAAGTATTTTTCTACTCCTGATCCTTGCAATAACTGGATCAGAGATCCATTTAATATGGAAATTACAAATGCTAAACATTTATCTGCACCTGAACAAGATATTCTCGTGGAATTATCATGTGATACAACTTATAAACTAAAATTTAACAAAACTGAATTGAGCAACTTTTGGTTACTTCTCAGGTCAGATTATCCTGCGCTTGCAAATAAAGCACTTCAACACTTGATTCCATTCTGCACAACATATTTATGCGAACAAGCTTTTTCGGTACTATTTTATATTAAGTCTAAATATAGAAACAAATTAAATGTAGAGCCGGATCTTAGATTAAAAGTTTCCAATATTAAGCCAGATATTGAGATTCTTGTTTCAAGAAAACAACTGCATACATCTCATTAAATATGTAAGTTATATTTAATGAGATAGATGCAGTTATTTTTTAAAATATTTCTTATTTAATATTTTCTGAAAAAAATTATAAAATATTTATATGAATTTAATGTAAGTACCCATTATAATTTGTGAGATTTGTTGCTATGACAATGTTTGTATTTTCTTTCTTCAATATTATAATTTCTAATAAAATGTGTTCTACAATATGCAAAAAAATCGTTATTCACCAATCACTGTTAGAAATATTCATCATATATCCTTGTCCTTATGAGATCGTAAGCCAGAAATTAATTAATAAAATGACGAAAAGTACCTAAAGTTGTGATGGGGGTCCGTCAAAAAAAATTTTTTCAAGTGGGGGTCCGTGGAGTACATAAGTTTAAGAACCTATGGCTTAAAGAGTTATAAAATCCTAAATAAACATTTAAGAAAGTTAACAGGAGAGTTCAAAACACCTCTCTAATGACACTGAAATTTGTTTTAAGTTATATAATATATATATATACATATATATCTATATATATATGTATATATATATATATATAAATGCATATATAAAATATTACATATATAATATACTATACGTTTTTTATTTAAAATAATAAAATTAGAAATTTATTAATAATAATGGTTGAAATTTTCTCTCTCTCTCTGTTTGATTAACAAACTAAAAATTTTCAATTCAAAAATTAAAAAAAAAAAGAAAATTAAATCATTATTAAATAGAAAAATTAAAATGTTATGTTATGTTTAATTAAATAAGATGAATGGATTTGTCAGAGTAGAAGAATTATCCACTTGAGAGTCATGCACAAGCCATCTCGCAAATATTCATCAGCCGATGCGGGGGTGCATCCCCCCCTCTCCTCATCTCGTCCTCAACTACCCCTTCGACCAGCGAGCTCCATTATTCAACGCATATTAAGTAATGAACACGTTATATGGCCAATTATTAATTCATTGTCTGTGTTTTATTATTATTAATCTCCATTTATATATATATAATTGTATATATATATATATATATATATAGTTTGTTTGAAGAAATTTCGTTTTAAATACAACACTTGGCCTTCTTAACATATCAGCAGCCTAAAGCCATTGTTGATCTTCGACGGGTTCTCATCTCATATTTTCACATCCACCGTAGAATTCACAATATGCTAAAAATTCCATTACATACACCCTTATAACAGCCACCTAATCCTAATCCCAACACACCTTTTATACTCAAGCAATATATACTTATATATTAAAAAGTGAATGTAGGTAAAACACGTAACCGTATTTTTTTTTTTTTTGTTTATTTTATATTTTTTTTTTAACAGAAATTCATCCTGAATGACAAAAAAGATACATTTTACCTAGAAAGTCAATTATCGTATTTGGTATACCTAAGAAATATTTATAAAAAGAAATAAAAATAAATAAATAAATAAATGAACATTTTAAAATATCTATATAAATAATAATAATAATAAACGATTAAATAAATGTCATAATAAATAGATACACAGTTTTTGTTTCAAGTCCACCATTTCCAATGAATGATTAGAATTAAGTTTTAATCCAAAATCTTGCAAGCAAAATTACAAATAAAAGTAAATCAATACAAAAAAAATAAAAAAATTACATACAAAATAAAGGCTAAAATGATAAAATAATCTGAAGATAACAAATAAAAAAAATTTTTTTTGGAAAATTGTAAATAAAAAATAAAAATCTGTCTCCACTCAACTATCTCGCAAATTTGAATTGGATTAATTAATATATATTATATTTAAATTAAATTTAATTAATTAAATTATAAATTAAAATTAATCAATAATATTTATTAAACCAGTGTTAAAAAAATTAATTCCGGTACTTTCAGCGATTCAATCAAACTGAAATTCTATATATAGCAGTTTTATACAATTTTTAATAATGTGAAAAACTATCAAATATTACGGTCGAGGAAAAAAAATGAAAGAGTGGTAGATAATGAATGGGTCTCTTCCGGATGATCTATATTTCTCAAAAGTTGATTGAAAACTACAAATTTTGAATAATGCCCATGTACCAAATTTCATTATTCTAGCTGAAACCGTTTTTGCGTAATCTTGTTTACATACTCTCTCACACACACACATTTTTCTCAACTTTAGTGAAAATGAATCAGGGACCGTTAAAACGTATAAAAACATCAAAATCTCGACATCGAAAATTTTCTGGCGAGATAGTAAAAATATGTATTTTAAATATATAGTACCTGGAACACCGAGCTATCGCTCGACCCTTTAAAAAATATTGATATACAATTCTTTAATTATTTATTACAATTATTAAATGTTACATCATTGCATCAATTTGATTAAAATGAATGGATCTTGGGGTCGTCAATAATAATAAATAATATTAATAAAATTTAAATAATATTTTAGTGAAAAAAGATTAAAGATTATTAAAAATTAATTAATATAAGAACAATGAATAAATAAATACAAATTAGTAATTTAATAAAAATAAATACGAAAATAGATAAAAAAACAATATAAAATTAACTTTTAAAAATTTATAAGAATTAACAAAATTAATTAAACGACAAAACAGATTAAAATATTGTTTTTAGAATATTATAAATGAACTTACAATGTTTGAAAGAATAAGATAAATTTTAGATTATTTTTGGTGAGAGATTAATAAATAAATTCCGTAATGAGATGATTCTAAAATATTATTAAAATAAATAAATATAAAATTTTCTGTTATTTATAATAATATATAAGATAAGATATAAGGAGGCGTTGGTTGTGACGTTATGAAGTCGCCAAGACTTGTATATGACGTCATATAAATTTAAATTAAGAAATAACTAATGAAGATGATTTTTCCCAAGGATGAAACGAATAGAGATCGATTTTTCTTTATAAATACTATTTACTATGTTGTGAATTTCTAAAAATCGTTAGAGCGGTTTCTGAGAACCCATTTACAAATATATATACAATTTTAGCTAGCATAATAAGATTAGATACAAATCTATATATATATATATATATATATATATATATATATATAGATCAGCAAAATCCATCTTATCATAATTATAAAAATATAATTTTCCAACTTGTGATATATTCATTTATTTTATTATTTTATGAATATGTCATTCTCCAAATATAATTAAAAACGAAATTGACATGAGTCTAATTTATAGAATATCTAAAAGTGAAATGTAATTATTAATCTAATATTTTATTTTTAGTTAGGCCATGTCTTACACAAATAGAAAATAAATTAATAACGTGACTTTTGATTGATATTTGTTCTTCAGAGAATTTTCGAGACACTTTTATTATAAAAAAATTATATTTTTTGATTATAATATGTATATTAAATTAAGTTTGTATAAATAATATTATAATATATTAATATAATAAAAAATAATAATTAACATTATTAAAATTATTCAATAAAACTTGAATTTAAATGAATGAATTAATACAATAAGATTGTTTTGTTGTTGTTTTCCTATTCTTATATTGTTCAACGTTAATACATTTTAATATCTATAATTCTATAATCAGACAATATAAAAGATAACCTGAGAGACTTGTTAAAAAATAAGTTGACCTGTGGCCAGGTCCGAACCGACCGACGGTTTGAAATAAATTAATTTCCAGCTACAGAAACAATTTCAAATAATTTTCATATATCTATTAATGTAATAAAAAACAGATATGGATACATAAATAATAAATATAAACATTTTTAATTTTATTTTATTTATAATATATGTATATGCAAGATCAGGCTGTGACGTCATGAATGGCTGGATGACGTCATATAATTTTAAATCAAGAAAAAACTAATAAATATGATTTTTCTCGAGGATAATACCAATACAAAGTGCATGATTCGTGGTGATATATAAAAAAATCTCCTTTGGTGTGAAAATAACCCTTTCCTTCCTATCGTCGATCGCTAATACTACCACTTGCGGTTTCCGGAATTGCACCAAAAGTTGATCAATTCATCTCACTGATGCATTAAGTAAATATACCAAATTTCATCAAAATCCGTTCAGCCGTTCAGGCTGTACACATCTATACTGACAGACGGACGGACGGACGGACAGACATCATGCTAAAAATACTTTTTTCTGTTAAGAAAATGCTTGATTCGTGGAGATATGTAAAAATCTCCACATGTGAAATTTGGTGTGAAAACAATACCTCCCTTACTATCGTCGGTCGGTAAAAAATGGGAATGAAATGATGCTAATTCAGGATAAGGACGATTGGAGGAATGGGATTGCTGCAGTCGAGAACTTGTGAGTTCAGTAATTTCACAGATATAGATAGATTGTTATTGTTTTTTTTTATTCATATATTGTTAATTTCAAAGTTAACAAAATGTTAAGTCTATAATTCTACAGAGACGCAAAGGGCAGGCAATAAAAAGGACGACGTGATGGAATTAGGAGAGAATGAGTATTGAATGGAGCTAGTTTCAGATTTGGACGGTTGGAGGAATGTTGATACGGTCGAGAACTTTTGAATTCAGTAGCGTCACAGAGAATTTCTTAAATAAGAAAGAAAAAACTCATTAATTGAATTTTTATTTAAATATGTTATATGAAATATATAAAAGATGGAACATTAATGAATTTATTTACATAAATTAAAAATGAAAAGTTTTCATTTCGCATTTAATCCCTTTAGGATTGGATTGAAATAAACAATATGAGAGAGATAAGGAATATCAAAGTGCCAAATAAAGATAGATAATTAATGGGTCTTCAATGTTAGCTTTTGGTTCTTTATGACTAGTAACTTCTGGGACCCAAAAGCCACAGAATTATGACAGTGGCTGGAAAATTCGATTAGCCAACTTAAGCCATGCATGATTTAGGGAGGACCCCACGGGAAATGATCAGACGGATCTGGCATGTATCATTGTGCCGATTTCCTTTCAACAAAACTATTTCATGTTCAATGAATACTTTTCTTAAATGCTAAGAACAGGAAAAATAATTTCATATTATTTTTTCTTATTTTAACTTTATCGATATATGTGAATAATTGATATTTTTAACTGATTTCTAATCGAAAAATATTTAAATAAATATATAAATATATATTTAACTGTGGGCGAACATCTTTATTTTATATAATTTAATATATCGTGTGATAAACAGCTTTTTCATCTCATTCTCTTTGGACGCCCACACTTTTTGATATTGATATTTATATTTTAAAAATATTTTTTACTCTATTATTACAACCTACGATAATACATTAATATGAAATAATTTTGAAATGTTTTTTTAAGTAGATAATTTAAATACTAATACTAACTTCAACAAATTCAAATATCTATAATGTACCATAAATCATCACTTTCTACAATGATTGTGAAAAAAAAACATTATTTTTATTTTATTTCTCCTATATACATTAGTTTGAATGGTTTATGTCAAGAGTATAGAATCGATTTCGCTCCAAACAACGGTCAAAAGGACAAGTAATCGCTTTCTTTTCAAAAGATAGCGTCTTTATTGGATTGGAATTCTGGATAAAGATACTTAATTCTGGTCTGGCACTAGGAACTTAAAAAAAAAATCGCTGCCTGTTTCTATTTGTAAATATTTTTATTCCTTTTTCTTACTTCTCAATATTAAACAAAATTTGTATTCTACTATTTCATTCCATTTAATGTAATATCTTTATTATTATAACGTTTTTCTCAACTTCGCTTGGAGTCTGTCCCTATGTCTGTTCGCTCTTTTGACAAATCGAAATCAGCTTTAAACTTAGACTTTTGGAAATTCTTATAGATATTTTAATTGATCCCTAGAAGATATGTAAGTAATATAATTTAATTATAATTAATTAATTTGAATGTTAAAAAATTATATATAAAATTTGAATTTTCATTCACGCCAACTTTCGGATAAGTAATGAGTTGGTTTCATTTTGAAAAAATTCAAAATTAATTTATAACATTAAAAGATGAATTTTTAATTAATATAATTAATATTTTTTAAAAACATTACTTCACAATAATAACATTTACTTAATATAAATACATAAAATCAGTTTTAAAAAATTAATATTATCTTTGTTTTATTCAATTTGAAAATTTTCGTATAACATCAACTTTTCTATTCCTAATAGACTAATGATTAAATAGACTAATGATTAAATTATCACGCCATTACTCTGATCATTGTAACCGTATCCATGAACCTCCAACCTACACCAAACCAACTCAAGCATATTCGACATCACCTCTTCCAAATTCCTTTTGTTATATTAAATAAATTTATCAAATTATAATTGCAATAAAAAGAATAAAATAATATAAATATAAAAAATTTTTATAAAATAACGTTTTTCTCATGGACTAAAAAGAATAAAATAATTTTTCTATAAGCCTGACAAAGTTTATGGATGAATTTCTTCATATACAACGAAAAACGTTTAGTGCATTTTGTTTTCATTTGCTTTCTATTTTATTTCTATACAATTAAATTCCTTTATAGAGCTATAATTTATATAAATACTTACATACCACACTAAAACCCTTCATTAACAAATAAAACTATTTCTTCTGATATAATCAACTGTTTTGACTTTGATTGAAAATATATAAATTTAAGAAAATAAAATTTAAATTAAAATTAAAATTTGTTACATACTTTGATATAAAAATATTACATTGAAAAATAATAAAATATTGATTTCTTAAATCTTAATCTATCAATTTTATTACATAATCAAAAAATTTGTCAGTTTATGTGTTCAATAAAATTTTTATTACAAAAATTTGACATGATGTTTCATATAAATAAATAAAACGAAATGGGCCAAACGTTTTTCTTTGTATATGAAGAAATTCATCCATAAACTTTGTCAGACTTATAGAAAAATTATTTTATTCTTTTTAGTCCATGAGATAAAAGTTATTTTATAAAATTTTTTTATATTTATATTATTAATATTCAATGCCTAATTAAAAAAAAAATATTCTGAAAAATGCGCATCAGGTAACTCTAAATTCTCTTCGGGGGGTGTATTCCTCTTGACTTATTTCCAACATCCTTCTCGATCATTAACATTATTTATATAATATTTACATAAATGTTTATTCTTTTGGTTGCCATGGTAACTTTCAGAGCAATCGAAAGGGGGAGTGGATATTAAAGACGTTTTTCACTTCTCCTGCATCGAAAAAAGCACGAATGACCTGAAAAGTTATCTTTTATTTCCTTTTTATAATTTATATTCCATTTTGTATTTAATAGTTATTTATATTTACCATAAATGTTTTATATTATTTTACATTTAAAGATTCAATTTATTTTTTTAACAAAATGTATTGTTACTCTAGAAGTTTTTACATACATAACCTATAAAAAAATTATTAATCAAAGATAATATTTATAAGTAGGGATTATATTTTTAAATGTTCTATAATGGAAAATAATGTATATTTTTAAATTTTTAAAGTATAGTTAAAGCAATTTATATATATATATATATATATGTATATATATATACCTGTATAAATATAATTTATTATAATCAAACAAAATCCCAATAAACATAATAAGAGGTTCATTGATTACCTGACTTTCTAAAAAGATTGATTACCATATAATTTAAAACTAAATGGGATTATGAGAAAATAAGTTAGGAAGTAAAAAATAAGTTGACCTGTGGCCAGGTCCGAACCGACCGACGGTTTGAAGTAAATTAATTTCCAGCTACAGAAACAATTTCAAATAATTTTAATATATCTATTAATGTAATAAAAAACAGATATGGATATAACATAAATATTTTTAATTTTATTTTATTTATAATATATAGCTGAAGTAGCCGGCGTTGTCCGTGATTATAATAAGGAGGCTGTGACGTCATGAAGGGCTGGGTGACGTCATATAATTTTAAATTAAGAAAAACATAATGAAGATGATGTTTCCCGAGGATAAAACCAATACATTCGTGGTGATATGTAAAAAAATCTCCTTATGTGAAATTTGGTGCGAAAATAACCCTTCCTTTCTTATCGTCGATCGCTAATACTACCACTTCCGGTTTCCGGATTTGCACCAAAAGTTGATCAATTCATCCCACTGATGCATTAAGTAAATATACCAAATTTCATCAAAATCCGTTAAGCCGTTCAGGCTGTACACATCTATACGGACGGACAGACGGACGGACAGACGGACGGACAGACGGACGGACAGACGGACGGACAGACATCATGCTAAAAATACTTTTTTCTGTTAAGAAAATGCATGATTCGTGGAGATATGTAAAAATCTCCACATGTGAAATTTGGTGTGAAAACAATACCTCCCTTACTATCGTCGGTCGGTAAAAAAAGAGAAATTTATATAAATTATCTCTACAAACAAGGATTTTGTATATAAAAGCAGGATCAAATATTAGCAATTTTTCTTTTTTTTTTAAATAAAAAAAAAGAATTTATTCCAATGATTGAATTATGAGATTTATAATCCAGGAGAAGAGATCATGAATAATTATAATTTATGTTAACTGTCAAGTGACAGCGAATAAATCAGAAAGAAATATAAAAATGATATTCAGCAAATTGGTATCTAACTAATAAAATGTCGCAAAATCGAAATGGGAATATTTCTTGAGGGTCGTTTACTATACAAATTGGCCAACTATTCTTTCTATAAATAGACTCCATGTCAGAAGGAAATAAATCACATCCAGTTGGAATGCTTGGATTGTCCCCCAGGATTCATATTATCTCAATCTTCCATTTGATACGACTGTCGAACAATAAATACGATCGGAGGAACACAATAACGTTTCTCTGTCCGGTCAAGCGGAATTTAGTTGGTGCAAGCAACAACCCCGAGAAGTGTGATTAATCATGTGACACCCGCAGTCGCCTTCTTTCGAGGGGTCCCAGGAAATTAATGAAGCCCGCGAGACATGCTTTTACTGGCTAGGACGTGTGACACAGCTCCGCCCTGGCTAATGGACACCAAGTGACCAATACTTTTTTCTCATAATTCTTCGACGGACAGCCCCACCACCTCGCTAAGGATCGATTCCATCACCAAATAAATAAACAAACGATAGATGATTATGTCTCATTTCAGAAAAGGGTAAACATCGGAGTTAACAAGAGTTTAGAAGAAATATTCTCTTTTCTCTACTTCAAACAAAAATAAAATAAATAAATAAAAAAAAAGAGAATAAAATAAATATGCGAATAGCGTTTAAATAGAGATACAAGACATTATATTATATCAAATTATATTTTTACCTTGGAACAGTGGCAAATGGAATTAAAAAATTAAACTGAAAAGTCACTAAATAACTCTGACATTTTAGACAATTTCAACTTGTACCAGATTATATATGTAAATAAAATATACAATATTAAAAAGTTGTGTAAAAGAAATAAAGTGGAGGGGGGGAGATGAGAAGAACAAAAAAAATGGTTCAATAATGTTATAATTAATTCCATAAATATCATTTGATTAATCTTTTTACATATTTTTTTAAAACTTTTCTACAAAATTATCTTAAAAATATTAAATTATAAAATATTTCAATTAATATTTTTGCAAGATAATTAAATTTACTCTCTTTAAAATAATATTTATTTTTAATCACAACAAATGTCAGATAAATTCATCGATTAATTTGTAAAACGATAAGAGGTGTCCAAAATATGGTAGGCACCTGTTCATAATACTTTATGTTTTCTTACGGGTAGATAATTATAAATTAAAAACTCTTTTTAATGGGAACCCTACTTTATAGAAACCTGGCAACTTTGCTTTTTTGAAATTATAATTTAATATAAATAAAATAAATTTCTTTAAAAAATCATATTTGAAAGATCCAAAAGAATCATATATATATATATATATATATTAAATCAGTAGGAAGGCATGTAGATGACACTACTATCATTTAATATCCTAGATTTCAAATAATATGTGTAAAAATTGGCAAGCGATGATTAATTTGTCTGATATAGCATTTTCCAGTAAAGTAACTATATTTATTTTGAGAACAAAGAAATTGCATAAATTGGGCTATGAATTGGTTCCCCCAATCACCATATTCCCCAGACCTAGCCCCCAGCGACAATTTCCTTTATGAGAATCTCAAAAGAATGCTCGCTGGAAAGAAGTTTAGTTCTGATGTAGAAATTGGTGAAACTGAGTCCTAATTTAAACGAATCGGTTATCACTCATGAAGGTACATAATTATAATGAATAATAAAATGCGAATTTTGGTAAAAAAATATTTTTGTATTACGTATACTACGGACTTATCAATTATATTTTATATTAAAAATGTTACAATTTCTGAAAATATGCGTCAAAAGTTTTAAAGATCACTAGATTAAAATTGGATTGGATTTTAAAACCTCAAATATCAGAATGACACTATTTACATTAATAAAACATATATGAAACTAAAAAAAATATACTTAGAAAAATGCTAAAATGTATGTATGTACTTAAATGTACGAAGCCCGTTTAAAATTGTTTGAATTTATTTTGAATTAAAATTTTAAGTATGAATTAACTCTGTGTCTAAAAGATATTCATAAAATTAAATTAAAGGTAAGAGAGAGAGATTCTTATATTTTTAAATAAAAATCGTTAAAAAAACTTAAAACCATAAGATAATACTGAAACTTCTGATTTGATTTATATCACTTCGCAACCTTTAAAATAAAAAAATTTAACCTTTTATTTATATATATATATAGAAGTTTCATATTTTGTTCCAATCTGACTAAATATAATTACCTAACACAATTCAAATATGGATAATGTTATCGATTAACCTCTAAATCCATTTTGCTTTTAACTCTTGATTTCGATCTCGAGGAGATTTCTAATTCTAAGAAATACCCTGGTCATTTTGAATACAGATGTACGCTATTCTCACCATTCAATCAAATTTAACTAGTATTAATTGATATCGATTTATGAATTTCATTGAATTGAACTGAGTTTAATTAAATCAAATTGTATTTGATTCAATTTAATTGGATTCAATTCATTTATAAGGAGATTTGATAGGATATGTAATTGTATGTTGTGAATTTCATAAAATAAAATATAAGGTGGACTTTGAAGGATTAACATTCAAAAAATACTATTATACTGGTATAATTGATTGTTTAGAATTATAAAAATCGATTTACACTGCCGGTAATGAATTTGTACATTTGAAAAAAAATTTTTATATTCTCAATATGAAAATAGAAAATATTTAATAATTATTAGATATTTTGAAATTTTTAATCATATATTTCTGAATTAATTAATTTTTTCTATAATTTCTATAAAATTAAAAAAAAAATGTGAAAAAAGTTTTTTTTAATTGTTTTCTCAATGAAAATTTAGTACGGATTTAATTTATTAATTTGAATGATTTATCATTGTTTTTAATTTTAATTAAATTTTAATACAATTAAAATGAATACTTATAGAAACTATTCGAAAATTAGGCAATTTATTCCAATTTATTATGATATAAAATCATATAATAATTTTCTTAATATATTTTTATTTTTAAACAAATTAGTTTTTAACCTCATTTAGTACTAACAATATATATACAATATATATATATATATATATATATATACGGTATATACTGATATATGTTTTTGAACTTGAAAAATATCCACATGACTTTGAAAGGCGAATCAAACTGTTTAAGTCTCATGAGGAAATTCAATTTATGTATTTTTTTATTAATTAAGATAAATTAATAAATAGTATTTAGAAATATTAAAATCAAAATATTTATTTCAGGGTGACTTAATTATTAGATTTTGGAATAAATATTTATAGCATACTATATATCTTATATATAAAATTCTCGTGTCACAAAACTTTGAAATCATACTCCTCCGAAACGGCTTGACCGATTCTTATGAAATTTTTTATGTATATTCAGTAGGTCTCAGGGCATGTCAGACTTCCTTTAGAAAACCGCTAATTGGTAAGGTGTGTCCAGGAAATGCTAATTAATTAAAAATAGTTTAGTTACCATACTAGCTCATAGAGGCGCTGGTGGCGAAAATTTGACATCATATATATATCCTTATAAGAGACTTGCTAACAATACTGGTTCTTGGGTAAACCAGCTAGCGCGTCATCTTATGACTTTGCACTCTCAGTTCCAAACTCGCAAAGGCACATTTTTTTTTTAAGTATAATATATTTTTTTTACAAATTTATTAATTTTTATTATTTTAATATTTTATTAAATAATTTTATTTTATTAAATTTTATTTTATTAAATTAATAATTATGTCAATTAATTTTTTCTGCATAAATAAACATATATAAAAAACTAAAGAGATGGGACAGGGTAGGAGTTAGATGGTTATAGCTTAGAATAGGGACACTCGGGGGGGGTACAGGGGGCGGAGCCCCCGTCTAGGTGTGGAGAGCGCCGAAGGCGCTCGGAGCAGCTAGTTTTTTTATATAATAATCTCTCTTTAAATTGATATTCATTTAAATAGATAAAATTAAAAAAACGATAAATCTTAATTTCTATTAAAATATTAAATAAGTTTGACCTAATTTATGAAATAAATTAATATAATTATTTTTAGTGTGATTTAAATAATTTAAATGATATTTAATTAATTAAAAACTTATAATAAATTAAATATTTTAATAATCCAGCCAATTGATAAAAATGAACAGTGACTTCGAATTGAAATAGACATCAGATGAATTCTTATTAAATGTTTTATAATGAACATTAATTTATGGTTTATTCAAATTATATAAAAATCCTTAAAAAGTGTCATGCATCAGAATAATCTCGAATAAATATAAAAATACATTATATTATTATATAGATTATCCCAGTAAAAAATATAAAAGATAAATAAAAAAAATTTATTCTTATGTAATATATTGAAAAAAGATTTTTATAAGTTTATATAGAACTATATAATTTTATTATTTTGTTATTTATTTAAATTAAAAAATATTTTAAATTAATATTAAATAGAATAAATACATATGGAAGTTATATTATACGTATATAATTAAATGAAAAGAATGAAAAATTATTTTGTGACAATTTTACAATGATAATTGTGTGGAGGAGTTGAGAGGGTTGTAATTGGTTATCGAGTTATATAATAAATGATAATAAAACTTACCCCGAGGTTGAATTTTGACAGGAACAGCGCCGCTAGCCGAGCTCCCTGGCTATGCGTGCGCACTCACACACCAACACCGATAGACTGACTTCCGAGCGGCTGGCTAGGAAGAGCCCCTGGCATTTAGGCAACCCGCTGCGCTAGTTTCCAAATTTAAAATTTTCATATTTAAAGTACCTGGATTATCCAGCAGCCGCTCAGAAGTTTAAAAATGTATACTTTACTAACTGTTTTAATAATATTAATTAATTTTAATAATATTCTTAAATTTGAATTAGTAAATTGATTGAGTATATTGATTTATTATGATTATACTCTCTTCTGGTATTTTTATCTTATAATTAAATAATAATTATTATTTATATATATACAATCTATATATCTATATATATTGAATAAACCATAAATTAATATTTATTATAAAACATTTAATAAGAATTCATTTGATGTCTATTTCAATTCGAAGACACTGTTCATGTCATGCTTTAACAATTAGCTGGATTATTAAAATATATAAACTTTATATTAATTTTAATCTCAATTTAAATTAGCTAATTTATCATAAAAGTTAATATTTTCATTCAATTAATGTCATTTTATCATATTTATTAAATTTTTTATATGAATTAAGAAAGAAATACACATTTATTTTAAATATATATCATTTGAAAAAATAAATTATCTTTAAAAAATAATATTAATAATAATAATTATAATAATAGCAAATATATATGAATATATAAATATAAATATAATATATTTTTAATCATCTTGGATTATTGTAATGTTTTGATTAAGACATTTATTGACACTCATTACTAATTGATTTAATTAAGAAAATTAAAATATTTACTTATGTAAATAAGACCTATACAAATCGATGTTCATCAATACAATCTCTAAAATGGCAGTCGTGGGACTGGCCGACAGAAGTGAAAACTTCTGCGTAAGAAATTTGAAAGCAGACGGAATGCGCACCAGCTTCACGAGAAAAATGAATTTTATATACGTATATATATATATATAATTCATAATTATTTTTTTCAGCAAACTGATTATTATTACAAAAATATTAAAAATACGATGTGTATGAATAAAAAATAACATCATTTATATAATAAAATATAATATTCTTTTATTTCTTTTCCGTACAAAATTTTTACATCTATAATTTATATTACAATATAATATGCTTTTATTGCAATATTTAAAAACATTTTATACTTTTGAAAAATTAACTTTCATGTACAGTTTCAACAATACTTTCACCATGTTGACGACCATCATCATCAATTTGTAAAACTGATACAATAGGTTTATGGTAGCTAAAGTAAGAAATGAATAATTTTGATTGAAATCTATGTAAATGTCTTGTAAAGATTGCATTTATTGTAGTTTTATATTTCGTAGTACTTAGATTGCGATCATTTGACATTTTTAAACCAAATTCATTATTTAAAAATTCAATTAATGATATATTTTTATCGTCTGCAAAGTTTATGTTGAAATCTCCACTCAAAATCATTGGCAAATCATCAAATCTTTTTCCAATTTTTTTTTTTGAAACAATGCAGATGCGTCATGAGAATATATAAATAAATTTTCATACCTAAAGTCTTGTATAGCACGTAATGACTTATCCGGAGAAATGTAAACGGAAACCATATTGATGAACTGACTATCACCAGAGTGGCAACGACATATACACATATCGCCGATATCAGAAGTAGTAGTGTTGAGCATGCGTATATCTCGCGGTGTCGGGTCGGTCACGCTCACTCGAGTTCTATGCTTTTTCCCCATCCCACAAAAGTGCTCAACGCCGCTAAGTTTTCACTTCAAAAAAATGTTATGTTGGATTGCATAAGTCAATTTGATAGTTATTTATTATTATTATTATTATTATTATTAAATTAGATTTTTCGGAATGTTAGTTTCAAATTTCGAGTGATCCAAATTTCATTGTAAAGAGTAAAAATGAGGGTATTCTAATCAATATTATCTGTGGGTTCGCACAATCAACTTCACAAATTTTGATAATTGCAACCATTTAGTCAAAATTCTTATTTAAAAATAGAGAGCCAAAAAGTATTTTTTCTTCATGAGTTGATGTATTTCTTATGAGTTTTTTCAATCAAATAAAAACAACAACGCATGAAAGTGCATCATTAACTAGACGAAATAAAGAATGGAAGGAAACGCCTTGTATTGTTCAACAGGTTTAAAGTTCTCTTCCATCATGTCCTTACATCACAATACCAATATAAATCCTCCATATTCACCCGACTTTGCTTATCTGACTACTATTTATTCAGGTTTTGTAAATATTTTCTTTGTGATAAGAATTTTGAGTCTTTGGAACTTCTCAAATGTCATCTTTGATCATGCAACAAAAGATGAGTCAAGTTCATGAACAAAAAGTACATATTTACTTCAATATAGATTTTCTTTTTATAAAATATTGAATTCTTAAAAATTTGAAAATAACTTTCATAACAAGAATATATTTATTTATTATTTATTAGTTTATAGATAGATTTTTCTTTTAACTATCATGTTTTAAATTTTATTGGTTAAATTAGGTAAGAGCAAAAGACATTTTAACTTAAAAAAATTTATCTATCTTTCAAGAATGTCTGAGTCAATTAAAGAGCACAATCAGATATTACGTGACCTTTAAAGAGTAGATTGCAACAAATAATTTATCGTTAGAAGGAAAAATAAGAATGGAAATCATCAAACAAACCTTTAAGAATTAATAGCTTTGAAAGGATATATGAAAATTTAAGAATAATAATAAAAGAAACTGGCATTACTAGATTATTAAGGTAGATTATAATTTGCTTTATACTTGTTTTTTTTTACATATTATAACACTAATAATAGGTAAGTCGAATAAAAACACTGGATTCATTGTAAAGTTTACGGCCTTGACATTTTGGGAACACGGGAAAAGAGAGGTCACGCCTGGGAACATTCTCCCTTTATAGATAGACGCTTGGCCCTTTCAATCCTTGTCGTGTCACTCATGCGTTCCAATGGATCTGTTTGGAGTGGGAGTAAGATGGAGATTGAAATTGGCAACCTTTTCTCCTCTTGAAATCAGAGCCTAGCCAAGGGGATGGCTGAATGGGGGCTGGCTGCCTTTCCGGCCGCTAAGTTCTAAGACCTCAAAAATATAAGAAATTCAAATATATTTATAATTTGGAATTAATTTTTAGTTAAATAATTTTTGGAATATTTTGTTTTATGCACGATAAACACCTCTAATTGATTTTGATATATTATTTTGAATTTAAATTTTGAAACGGAATGATGGAGGCCTCCAGTTACATATTCTACATTTTTTGAATCCAACATGGTCTTCCAAGCAAAATAACATCTTTTAAGAAATTGAGTTTATTTGAAAATTTAATACTTAAAACTTTTCAGACCTACCATCTATTTATCTTAGTGGCGCTTTTGAATTCGAAAGTTCATGACTACAGTAATCATATTATTCATTTTTCAGTACATATGTTTAAATAAATATATATATATATTAATTATTTAATTAATATATATATAAATAATTAAAATGAATTCAGCACTTGATATAATTTACATATTTTTATCAAGTTATTTATATATCCATAATGTAAAAGCTCTGAACCAAATAGTAGTTTCATAACACAGTAACAATAATGTCAGATTTGACAAAAGCTGGCCATATATTTAGCTTCAATTTAATAATTAATTTAAGACAAACAATGTTTTATACCTTCTATCTCGAAGAAGTTTCGAAGAAGAAATCTCCCCTACTTTATTCTTTGAAAAGATCATCTATTCTGTTTAGTTGATTAACACATTAACGAGTAGGCGTGTTGCATAGCAGAAAAGGAAAAGCAGTGGCGAGATGGGGAGGAGGAGGTGGGAGAGTAGGTGAGAAGAGAAAGAGGAAGCTTGGTAAAGATGACAACTAGCTAATTGTGGAAGTTTTTCTTTTATCTACTCAGAATATACTTACAAGTTAGTGAAATGTGCAGAGACCAAGGGGAATAATTAATAGAAGCGTTGAATGAAAATTTAATTTCGCTTTTGTATGCGATTCTAAGAGCAAAATGGGAAGAAGTCGACCTGTACAAAAGAAGCCACAACATAGCCAAAACATCTCACCTGATGAGAAAATGATTCTCTCCCCCACCTCGGGATACCAAAACTAAAAACAGAAAAAAAAATATTCATTTTTAATAAATTATATAGGATTAATTAAATATTACAATATTTATTTATTCATTTTATTTTCATTCATTCTTTGTGGTTAGCACCATGCAAAATTTGGATAGTACTGTTGAATGATACAACTATACAAATAAATATCCAGAAAAAGAATTTTCAATTTCAATTATTAAGTTTGGCCTAGTTCTATCAAATTCATTGTGACGTTGGGAGAGGTTTGGGGGAGGATGTGACACAATAGGATGGAAAGAGTTATTGGACAAAAAAACAGTAGAAAGAATTCAAGCCTGAATTCTCCGTATGCAGTTCAAACATCTAATATATCGATATGAATGGCTAACAATTTAATAAATGGATCAATTCTTTTATGGAGAAAAAAGAAATAATACTTGTAATATAAAATGTCTAGTTCTCTTTTTAAAATTGAAAATATACGTAAAATTCAATTATCCAGAATTTTTATTAATGTATTTTATTTATTGGGTAAAATAAACCCTTTCGAATCTCTTTCTCCCCTCGTTTTTATTAATACAGAAAATCTTTATAAAATTATATTTAAAAAGATTTTACAATTATTTAAAAAAAAAAAAAGATTAAAAAACATGAAGTAAAAAAAAGAACATTATTTTTTTAAAATGACGGTTAATGATACAAAATATAATAATAATAGAAGATTTTGTGTTTTAAATGTATTAAGAGTGGTATCTTTCATTAATTCCTCACTCCATAATCGAAGTGAGAAAGAGAACGGAGGGTCTTAATTGAAAGTTAAAGGAAGACAGACTTTATCTTTGGACCATTATCTATGATAAAAGAATAGTGTGGTATTAAGTTAAATTTCTAAGTTAATTTTTAAAACTTTTTTCATAAATTTCATTATATTAATGTCAATCTTTTTTTATCAAATTTTAATCAAAATTTATACCATAAATAATACCTTACATTTTCTCTCGTTAATAGAATTCCGCTCATTTGAACCATGTTTAAAAACATGGGTAAATAAAAAAGGAAATAAATAATTAAAAATTTTTAAAAATGTTTATATAATTTTATACGGAACAACCAGCAAGAAATAAATAAATTTAAAATTTATAAATAAACCTTTCTAACTTCATTTTCAAACGAATGTATCGATGTTTCGGAACCGTATTAGTACCTTCTTCAGGTATTTCAATCTTGTTATTTTTCACTTGTGAAGGGTGATAATGTCACTTAAATTATATTGTATATATTTTTTTATAATGAACATATATCACTCCATATCGGTCTCCATATGTGAAAAATAACAAAATCAAAAGTCCTGAAGAGAATCCTTTTACGGGATCAAAACGTCGACAGATTCCTTGAAAATACAGATTTTTTAAACTTTCAGTTTTCCTGCTGATTGCCTACTGACTTCTAATCGATTTTACGTTTTTTACTCAATTTTTGGAATTTTAGATCGCATATGTAAAAGTAATAGAACGATTTTAACGATCGATATATGTCATGGAAAGGTTTAGTTTAAATTTAAAAAAAAAATAAAAATTATTCATAAATTTGTATAGGATATTTCAATTTAACCCCTGAAAGGTAGTCGCCAGGGAGTACCTCATATTCGTACCTCGTATTCCCCGTCTCCATCCTCACAAATCCTTCACCTGAACATAATTTTACTATTTATCATCGAAATGCATCCTTAATTTTATATTCAGACATTTAAAAAAAATCTCCTCTTTTATGAGCTCATTTAGTTTATGATAAATTTACATAACTCAAATAAAAATGCGTACATTAATGTCAAGATTTAATAAGTAAATTTGATATTCAAAGTCAAGTAATTTAATAAAATTGACAATAATACTAATCCTTTAAAAACTTCCATTAAAGATAATACTTATTGAAATTGAACAAATGTTCAATATTATTTGAATCGAAATAAAATTGTTATTTTCTTTTGTTATTTTTTTTTTTTTTAACAGTCCAATTGACAAAGAAAAATTTTCAAAATCCAATAATCTGGTATCCATGGTGGTGTTAATAACAACAACCGTTTAATTATTTATTTATTTATTTATTTATTCCAGAAAGCACAAACCAGTATTATCCTTGATCTATTTTATTATTGAATTTATTAAAAGATATTTCTATAAATTATGAAAGATTAGGATATATCTCACCCCCTGCCTCTCTCCCCTCTCTCTCTCCTGTTACTCTTAAAATTTGAATAATTCCTTAGGAGAAGAACCTATTACTCAAGTATGGGAATGAAACCAAAAAGGAACCCTCCTCCCCCCAATATACGTAACCTTATCACGTTTTTCCATTTCTCGTTTTCTTGTTTAGAGAAAAAAGAGGACAAAAAAAAAACAGAGCGGCAAAGTAGAAACGTGCGGGGTAGAACGGGGAGCCCCAACGTGCTTTTGTGCGCTGCCTGCTAAGATCAATGATTTCGATTTCCCAACAAAATGGTCCGATTTCCATTGCTAACATCTTGTTTGCGTTATATTTAACTTGTCAACGTTGACTACCAGTCGGTCTATTTTGGCTAACTTGTTGTCGGTGGTAAGATGCGCCAGACTCAAGTGAAATCATCCATGATCGCAAAATAAATCTAAATACGGAAATCGATGTTTGGCTCTCGCCCTCAATGAGATGTAGTTTGTTTGGTTTCAGACAAACGATAAATTTATAAAATAATGATTTGTGAAAATAGAAGATTGGACCTCAGGTGCAATTGAAAAAAACACTAAACAAAAAACGATTTAATTTAAAATATATTGTTTTCTCTTTACTCCTCAAAGATAAATGACTATTTTAACTACGTTGAACAAAAGACTATTTTTTTAGAGTAAAGAATGTGATTCTTTTAGAGATGTTGTTACCAATATAAAAAATATATTTTCTTTATTGCTATCTTAATTTATTATATGTTTATATATAAATTATTTGAAACAGAAAACATTTTCATTTTCTATAAATCATGACCAAAAAAAAAGATTGGAGAGAAGAAACAAAAACAAGACTAATTTTCAATAGTCAAGAATCTATTCGATTTATCATTTTTATCGTTGCATACTAATAATATATTCAATATGTGACAAAGTAAAACTAGATTTGTAAAAGAAGAACATAGAACGGGGAAGGGAATCTGACTTTTTACCTAAATTAATTTTATATTGTATATTTTTAGTTGTAATCGTACTATGACTAATATGATGGAGAGAACACAGGTGAATGACACAGGACTATGACTAATATGATGGAGAGAACACAGGTGAATGATTTTCTGGTCGAATTGATTGAAATTAGATTATTTGAATATGTAATTCTGTATTAATAGACCAAGAATACGCTTCAGTCGCAAAAATGGAAATTATTCAGCAAAAACAAAATTCTTAATTATCATAAGAGTTTAAATTTCCTAGTGATATTTCTATCTATCTCTGGGACCCACTTTGCTCGTGTAGTCTTGGTCGAAGCAACCACATTCTATCCAACTAATCATTAATTTTTCCAAATTTTCACGTCTTCCCACAGTTTTTACTATCTCGGCAGAGATAGTATTGCGATCACGAAAATTTACGATTTCGAGATTTTGATGTTTTTATACGATTTGAAGGTCACTGAGTCATTTTCACTAAGGTTGAGAAAAATGTCTGTGTGTATGTATATGTGTGTGTGTATGTGTGGGTATATGTGTGTATGTAGACAAGATTACACGAAAACGGTTTGAGCCAGAATCATGAAATTTTGTTTACGGGTATTATTCAAAATTCGTAGTTTTCTATCAACTTTTGAGAAATGTAGCTGAACCTACCACGTTTTGATTTTATGTCCTCTAAAGTGATCGTAAAAATAAAGATATATATTTGTTAATTTCTCGCATTATTAAAAATTGTATAAAACTGCTATATATAGAATTTCAGCTTGATTGAATCGCTGAAAGTACCGGAATTAATTTTTTAACACTGCAAATCACGCCCCAGCACGTGTCATGGTGCCATCAACAAAGAGCTGGTTTAATAAATATTATTTATTGATTTTAATTTATAATTTAATTAATTAAATTTAATTTAAATATAATATATTATGTTATTTAATCCAATTCTCAAATTGCGAGATAGTCGAGTGGAGACACTCCAGTTTATCTCCGATTACTCACAAGTTATTTCCCCAAATAATTCTCTTAAAAAAACAAATTTATTTTTCATATTTTCATCAGTGAGTCTCACTTGATATCAATAATTTCAACTGTATTAGATGCATAGATATCATGTAATTCATGTTATGTGTGATATTTTTTGGATCATCAAAAACCTCTATCTCATTGTTATTATCATAATTCTCTCATAGTGAACTCAACAAACATCAACCAGGCCAAAATTTACCATTTAGATATTATCATAATTTAATATTTAATATCTAAAAGATTGTTTAATGTTTCGAAATTTTCTAATTTTTAAAAAAAAAATTACAAAGAATAATTATTTAACCTATAAAGAATTATCTTATCGTTTTTAAAATGTCGTCAGACTTTAATCATAAATTTATACTTATTTTTATGCATTCAATAGATGTTATGTATTATATATAAATAGCCTAAAATCATTTTATTAAATATTTATAACTTCACTCTTCTGTTTTAAGCACACAATCAGATAAAAAATCAATTATAGAGATTGTAGCATAAAAAGTGAGCATGACTAGAAAGATAATAAATTTTGCTATAAATTTTACCGAAACCCACATTATTTGAATCTATGACGTGAATTATCTTTGCAATAACTAAAAATTCTAAAAAAAAGGAATAATCGAATATTAAGTTTACTAATAGCATTCGATTGTCAATATTTTATGTAATATTTAATTATTCATGTTTAAGATGATTTATAATAATTATCTTAACTTATTATATATACTAGCAAAAATTGTATATATATTTGTATTTTTGAAATATTAAACCGCTCTAAGGATTTTTTTTTTAAATTCACACCATAGATAATTTTTATAAAGAAAAATCGATTTGAATTGGTTTCAGCCTCAAGAAAAATTATCTTTGTTAGTTGTTTCTTAATTTAAAATAGGAATTTTAATAATCAAAAAATGGCACCCGGCAACGCTGGATAGCGCTTCCTTAAATACAAAATATTATAAATAATGTCTTTAAGTATTATTCTGAAATTTATTATGAATTTTAAAATAGAAAAATCAATCTTAATATTATTTTAGTTTTTTTTCATTATTCAAAGAATATCAAATAGAAATCATTTATAATTCACCTTGTAAAAAGTAATTGAAGTATTATATATAAAGTATTTATATAACTATAAATGTTTATGAATATAAAAACTGTTATCATAATTAATAAATATACTCATAGAGAAAGTTTATTAAACGAATAACTATGATTAATTAATATTTATAATTAAAAAAGGATTATTAGTGGGTATAACAATATATGTAGTTAATTACCTGTTAGAACGTTCACTCAGCCATTTTCGGCGTCTTTTCCTATTCACTGTTTAATGAATACTGAAAATTAAATTTTTCTTAATTTATTTTATTATTTTAATATCATTTTCCAAAGAATTGGCCGAGGTTGCTTATCGCTTTTCAATGAAAAAATATAAACAATTGAATTATTCGACTGTGTTCGTTTAGAAAATTTAGAAAATATATATATATATATATATACATAATATCTTTTATTTTTTATTTATTAATAATTAAATTGATAAAGAAAATAATTATGGGAATTTTGTTCATAGGAAAAAGATAATTTATAAGTCAAGACGATCTCGGACCCTCTTCATATATATATCTTATCTTATTATACTAGCAAAAATGGTATATATATTTGTATTTTTGAAATATTAAACCGTTTTAAGAATGTTTTTTAAATTCACACCATAGATAATTTTTATAAAGAAAAATAATCTTTGTTAGTTTTTTCTTAATTTAAAATAGGAATTTTAATAATTTAAAAATGGCACCCGGCAACGCCCGACAGCGTTTCCTTAAATACAAAATATTATAAATAAAGTAAAATTAAAAATATTTATTTTAATAATATTTTGTAAAATTAGGGAATATATATTATGTTATATCCACAGGAAATACTTTTCTGTCTTTCAGTGCATTAATACGTACGTTTAAGAGCTGTATGTTTTATGACTATTTTTTTTTAAAAAAGATTCTTAAAGATTATTTAATGGCTCCCCGGGCAGCCGCGAAAAAATTTCTTAATACTTGAAATTTTTTGGTGCTAAAAAAAAGCTCAACCGTTTTTTGGACTAAGCTTTTGAACATTTCGTACTTTTTTTTTAAATTTTTTCAATTTGTCTCTAAAAAAAAAGAAAAAAAAGATAAACCGTTTGTCCCGGTTTGGTGTTTTCGAAATATGGTAACCCTAATTAAGGGAGCCGCGGAAAAAATCCGATGTATTATGGGAGCCGAATACCGAAAAAGTTTGGGAACCTTTACCTTAGATAATATTTATAAAGAAAAATCAATCTGTATTGGTTTCAGGAACAATCAACTTTATTAGTATTTTCTTAATTTAAAATAGTAAATTTAAATGACGTCACCAACTATATCATCTATATTGAAATTTATCTACTGTCAAATACTTTTTTAATTGATACTAGCTGGCCAATGCGAAGATTTCGCACAGATATGGTAATGAATAAACGCGTATTAAAACAATCAAATTATTTCAAATCCTTTAAAATTAAAAATATCAAGCAAAGATACAAGGATACAAAGAAAAGATAAGTGAAGCAAGTTTAACTCATTATTTAATACATAGTAATTTGTTGAAAGTCTGTATGCGAAAGGTTTTAATTCAATTTAATTCAATCAGTATATTAAAATATTCATATCCACGACGAGGTTATATATAACTCCTTTGATGATCACTTTTGAGTAGCATATCTTCTTTTTTCGACTTTTAAATTATTTATATACCATATTAATAATGACAACACATTCTTTTATTGCATGAAAATATCTGTATGGATGTCCTCAGAAAAATTAACATGGTTTAATAAACCAATGTTTAATTTATATCATCATGGGACATCATAGTTAGAAAAAATATTTAATAAAATTAAATAAAATGAGCTACATTATAAATTTTTACTACTACTTTTTAGTGATAATTACAACGAATATACAAAGTAACAAAATATGTCAAGAAATAAATAATTCTATAAAAAGTGTATAAACAAATTCAATATCATCAACAAAAATATACAGACTAATTTTACTATTTTAATTGAAATTGATTTTATTTTTAATATTATTGAAAATTAGTAATTAAAATAAAAATGTTAATATTATAAACATTCTTTGTATGGGGATATCTAGAATTACAAATTTCATATATATATATATATATTATTATTATTATCAGATTTATCCGGGATATAATCACGTATTTTTGTGAGATTGTTTCGTGGCCCATTTTGAAGCCATTTTGAACCTCCTTTCTTAATTAAAATATAGATAAGTACAGGTGTCAATATAATTTCAGAATTTAAATTATTATCAATAGTAATCCTTGGTCGAAACAGTCTATAAGCTATTGCTACTTTGAAAAATATAAAACTGAAGTCATCTCATTATATATATATATAATATAGGATCAAATATTTTATCAAGTAAATTTGATTATATTTTTCATCTTAAAATGAAAATCAAGTTATTTTAATTAATTTGTATCATTTTAGGAAACAAAATTTTTATGGGTCATTTTTAGAAAACCCATTTAACAATTGTAATAAATAAATAAAAAATTCTAAAATTTTAAAGTTTATAATAATAAATTGTATAAATTTGTTAAAGGGTCGAGCGATAGCTCGGTGTTTCAGGTACTTATATTTATGATTAATGACATATATAATATATATAATATATATAAAAGCTATGCAGACTAAAATTAAACATTATTAATCTAAAACTCAATTAGAATAGTATTTAATTAAGATCTCCGCGAAACTTCTAATTTTTGATCAATTTTTTCTTTATGCGCATTTCGGTTGTTACACCATCATTAAATGCTTTTAGTAGATATAACATATAGAAATCTCAGAAGCTTTGAGTAAAAAATAACTTCTAATGGTATAACTACCGAAATGCACATAAAATCCATACAGTATGAAGTATGAAGCTTTACTGACAATGAGTATTTTTAATAAAAAATATTCTTGTTAAGTTTTATATTTTTAGTAATTTTAGCATATTAAAATATTTCAACGAGTAAAATCAGTTAAATCTGCTAATTTTAAATATATTTTTAAGTATGTACCAGTTTGTTTATGTTTGGTTATATATTTTTAGTAGTTTAGCAAAATTAATTGTTTTTTTTTTTTAAATAACTTAGTTGAAATTGTATTTAAATAAGTTGGATGTGGATTATGTATTTCCCAAAAGGAAAGTGGTTGATAGACGGACAGACCGCCCGAGGCAGGCAGTTGAAACTGTAGCTACGCCACTATGAAATTCAATGCCCCAAACCACAATCCAGTGAATTTTGAAAAGGATATACAGCTCTTTGAGTATTATAAGTAAATTTGGCCGCGGGTTGGAGAATCATTTATTTATAAGCATTAAATAAATAAAAGATATGGTTGCCTGTTGAAATAAAGAATTAAAAAATATATAAAATTTTGAAATTTAGAAAGGCTGATATTGTATTTTTGTACTCTGATGAGACTATATATCGAAATCTATCTATCTATCTATCTATCTATCTATATATATATATATATATATATATATAATATGATGAAATATTTATTATATAAACATATATATATATATATATATATATAAGTCAATTAATCCATTAACACCTATCTTTTTTTTATTTCCCCCTTCCTCTATTAATTAACATTTAAACATTTTTTTTTCAATTAATTATTTGTTTTATAATTATATTTTAATAAACTGTATTTTAATCAGCATCAGATTTTAGCATCCTCATTTATAATGTAATCTCTTTAATTGATTCTTTTTTAATTGATTTTTTTTATTTTATTTATTTATTTTTATTTTTATTTTTTTTGTTAAATGAAGTGGGGTGCTATACTCTCTAATTGATTAGGCAGATTGTTTCTAGGATTGTATATAATACAAAATAAATTTGACTGATTCATTCCTCTCTAATAAAGGCAAACAAAGCATATTATCAATTTTGGCTTTTATTCATTTATCCATTTCTACTTTTGCTTTATTATCCACTCGTTTAATCGCATACGTGTAGATCTGCTAGAAGATTTTATCCGCATGACTTAACCACTATAATAATACCTAACAATTTTCTCGCCATATCAATCGAATTGATCTGATCCGAAACGATTGGGAATATAAATTTATAATAATATAATTTATATAATTAATAATATTATTGTTTAATTTGCAAATTCGAAAAATAAAACAATTTTTATTAAATATATATATGTGGAAAATTCAGTGGCTCGACGATTGGGAATGACATTCCTGGCTGGTTTTATGGCTCTTGTCTGGGCGAGTCAGTGGGTTCCAAATGATCCGCGTAGTCTGGTGATCACTAAAGCCGAGAAGAGTTCTAGGTCCTGGGTCGTATCTCGAAGAGAAGATGTCTACTGTATATCGAAAAGACAGTCCCACTCATTCGGAACTCAAAACTGCCTTCAGCGACTGGCGTTAGTTATTTGACATGATTTTGTCAGATTTGAATCTCAACGTTTCGAGGCCAATTTTGATGCTATTTTCAAGAGAACCAAGACTCAAATTGTAAAAAAATAGCACGTGAGAATAACCCGGTAATAATTTTTTATAATCAAAACTTTCACCGAAACCTAAATTATAGATATCAAGATAGATACATATGAGGAAATTGGAAGAAGATAAAAATTGGATGTATTGGTATATAACAGGTGGGCTGAAAAGTTCGTAGGCTGACACATACATGGCGCCACTAGTATCAAATCGATATATTTACCGACCGACGATAGTAAGGGAGGTATTGTTTTCACACCAAATTTCACATGTGGAGATTCTCCACGAATCATGCATTTTCTTAACAGAAAAAAGTATTTTTAGCATGATGTCTGTCCGTCCGTCTGTCCGTCTGTCCGTCCGTATAGATGTGTACAGCCTGAACGGCTAAACGGATTTTGATGAAATTTGGTATATTTACTTAATGCATCAGTGGGATGAATTGATCAACTTTTGGTGCAAATCCGGAAACCGGAAGTGGTAGTATTAGCGATCGACGATAAGAAGGGAAGGGTTATTTTCGCACCAATTTTCACATAAGGAGAATTTTTTACATATCACCACGAATGTATTGGTTTTATCCTCGGGAAAAATCATCTTCATTATGTTTTTCTTAATTTAAAATTATATGACGTCACCCAGCCCTTCATGACGTCACAGCCTCGGGTAACGCCAGCAACGCCGGCTACTTCAGCTATATATTATAAATAAAATAAAATTAAAAATATTTATGTTATATCCATATCTGTTTTTTATTACATTAATAGATATATTAAAATTATTTGAAATTGTTTCTGTACCTGGAAATTAATTTACTTCAAACCGTCGGTCGGTTCGGACCTGGCCACAGGTCAACTTATTTTTAGTTAGCTCTAACCTTCAAAAGATGCGTGTATAAATTTTACAGCTGTTGCACAATTAGTATCGCAGTTAGAGAATTTTTTGTGAATGACTTTTGTTTCACCAAGACAATGCACCGTGTCACAAATCAATGAAAACGATAGCGAAATTACAAGAATTGCGTTTCGAATTGCTTCCCTTTCCACCGTATTTTCCAGATCTGGCCCCAGCGACTTTTTTTTATTATCAGGCCTTAAAAGAAAGCTCGCTGGGCGGAAATTTTGCTCCGATAAAGAGGTGATCGCCGAAATTGAAGCCTATTTTGAGGCTAAAGACAAATCGTATTATAAAAATGATATTGATAAATTATATGACCACTATAATCGCTGAATCGCCCTCCAAGGGAACTATATTTAATAATAAAAACAAATTATATAAAAAAAAAAAATTTCTATGCTAGCCTACGAACTTTTAAGCACACCTGTTATATATTATTACATATCTAATTCTTTAGTTAAATTTGCGTACAATTAATAGATAGAAACAGTTTTATTTATATTTCATTAATTTAATAAAACAAGTCAGTGGTTTCCAAACATAATTGGGTTACCACCCCTTTTTAGAAAAAATATTTATCAGCACCACTGGAAATTAATTTTTTTAATAAATTTTAATATCAATTAAACAGAAAGATATATTTATGTATTCACATTTCTACCTTGTTCGTAAAATTTAGGTGCGAATTAGAAACATTGTTTTTTGAAATTATTTATTGGATCGCTTCAGTACCCATCTGGGGGCGGTAGCGCCCACTTTGGGAATCAGTAAACTAGAACGGTGCTTCTTAAACTTTTTGGACCCGTTGGAACCCAAATCAATATCTCACGGCCCTCTATTCTTTTTTTTTAATTTGCATACACTTACTATTCAGTGCATGCATTTGCTAATTTTATCCGTAAAAGCGCGAAAAAATAAATACGGTTGTTATGTTTTGATTAATTAATTGGACAGTATAGATAAAAATGGGACTGTCCCAGTCAAAACGGGAGGTGTCTAAGTAAGTCAGGTAAAGTCTGAATATTATTTATTTATCAAAATAATGATTTTGGTTTAGGAAATCCGTTAATTAGCTTATTTATATAAAACTATATACAATATATATTCTTGAAATATACATGTATGTAACCAAGATTACGCAAAAACGGTTTGAGCTAGAATGATGAAATTTGGTACACGGGCATTATTCAAAATTCATAGTTTTCTATCAACTTTTGAGAAATGTAGCTCAACCGGAAGAGGGTCATTACCTACAACGTTTTGATTATTTTTCCTTCTAAAGTGACCGTAAAAATAAAGGTGTATGTTTGATAATTTTTCACATGATTAATAATTGTATAAAACTGCTATATCTAGAATTTCAGCTTGATTTATTTGCTGAAAGTACTAGAATTAATTTTTTAACACTGCAAATCTCACGCTTCAACGCGTTACGTGGTGCCATCAACAAAGAGCCAAACATGAGCTGTTTTAATAAATATGATTTATTAATTTTAATATATAATTTAATTAATTAAATTTAATTTAAATATAATATATGTTATTTAATCCAATTCAAATTTGCGAGATAGTCGAGTGGAGACACTCCAGCTAATTTTCTAAGACGATATTCCAAATATTACTTAAGATGATAAGACAAATATTTGATAATTTATTAGTATTATATTATTATTGAATAATCTTATATTTACATTCACCTGAAATATTTTCCACAATACAAAAAATTAAAATATTATTATATTTGGCAAGTTAAAAAGAAATAATGAAAAAATATATATTTATATATAAAAGATTTAACGTTGGAATTTTAAATTAAGTAATTTTATAATTATAAGCCTAAATAATAATTAATTCTACCTAAATAGTAACAATTTTAAAAGATATAAAAGAGTACATTATAGATTTAATATTTCAAAAATAAAATAACAAGTTAAAGTAAATAATCGCGATATTCAATTATTTTTTTTTAATTATTAATTAAATAAAAAAACAATTGAATATTTAATAGGGCCTCCTCCTCCCCGCATAAATTAGCACTTCCGTACGGAATTTGGAAAAGAAATTAAAAAAGTTTGCCTTATTAAATAAATAATAATATAGTATTTGGTCAGTAAACATCTATGAATCAACTGAGAGTGCCTTTTATTTTGTGGATTTCGAAATGAACATGTCACATTGGGAGCAACCTGAAATAAAACCTACCTTGATAAGGGAGTGAATGGTCTCCACCACTATGGCCCAAGCTAATCGAAAATACCCTAAACTCAAAAGGTAACCAACAATTTGTTCCTTCAGAATATTCCTATTTAAAAACTGTGCTGAATTTCCTTCCCAAATGACCGTTCATTTGATCCACCTTAATTTCGCTCTCAACAATACAATAAGTTGACCTGTGGCCAGGTCCGAACCGACCGACGGTTTGAAATAAATTAATTTCCAGCTACAGAAACAATTTTAAATAATTTTAATATATCTACACTTGCGTGCAGCTAAATCGACTCAACCCAAAAGCGCGCAAACAAAATCTTATTTTTTTGAAATGGCTAAGCCAATATTTATAAAATGTATATATTTTTAAAGCTTATTTATTTAGCTTTACGTTGATATCAACATCAAGCAAATTAGTTGATTACTTTTTAAATTATTTGATCTGAATGACAATGAAAGTGAAAAACGATGTTAAAGAAAGGAAAACTAGGAATGTTAAAAATTTAAATAAAACAATAATTTTAATCATAATAAAGAAAATTTATTTTCTTAATAATTGGTGTTCCCCCCTTTAGCTTTAATGACAGCCCTCTGCGATCCCGCATCGACCTTATAAGATTTTTTATAAAATCTTGGGGGATGTTCTCCCATTCTTCTAACAAAGCTCTTTGGAGCTCAACAATGGTCGAAGGTGCGGGATTTCTTGATCGTACCCTTTGTTTGAGGTGGTCCCACATATGCTCTATTGGATTCATGTCCGGGCTGAGCGCTGGCCACTCCATGGTCTCGATACCAACTTCAATCAAGTATTGCCGAGTGGCCACCGCAGTGTGGCTCCTGGCATTATCATGCATCAATAAAAAATTTTCGCCAATGAATCCGGCGTAGGGAACAACATGATGCACGAGAATGTCCGCAATATATCGGTCAGATGTTAGACCCCCTCCACGGCCTCCGCCAGGCACAAAAACAATGTCTGTTTTTCCGTCCAAGGAAATGCCACCCCAAATCATGCAAGAACCACCACCATAAGAGACTGTTTCAGAGAAACAGCATTGGGAAAATCGCTCACCCGGACGCCTGTAGACTCGACTTATCCTATCACTACCATAAAGGCACACTCTACACTCATCAGTGAATAGAACTGCCCTCCATTGGTCGATACTCCAATTGAGATGCTCTCGGGCAAATTGAAGTCGAGCTACACGGTGGGTTGTGGTTAATTTCGGGCCAGTGGCAGGTCTTTTGCAAGTGAGGTTGGCTTCCTTCAAGCGTCTTCTCACTCTCCACTGACTGTCAGCCACACCTCGAACTTCTCTCAGCTGCTTCTGAAGACTTACGGCAGTGAGATGGCGATTTCGGAGAGACGTCGTAACGATAAAACGGTCATCTCTCGCAGACGTTGACCGACGGCAGCGGGTATTTGGTCTCCGAGTAAAGCCACCAGTAAGCTGAAACCTCCTGTAGATCCTTGAGACAGCAGACTGACAGTTCAACAGACGAGCGACTTCTCTTTGGCAATGACCCTGTTTTATCAAAACAACAACTTGAGAGGCAACCTCTGGATTTGTATCCATGATTTTCTGATAAAAATGGTTGTCAATTTGTGTAAATTTAATCCAAAAATCATATGAAATGCGATTAATAAGAATAATTGGTTGTATGGAATTTTATAAGGCAATTGAAAATAAGCATTAGCGGCAGCTAGGAACAACATTTGTTCCAGTTCAGTCATTCAGATCAAATAATTTAAAAAGTAATCAACCAATTTACTTGATATTGATATCAATGTAAAGCTAAATAAACAAGCTTGAAAAATATATACATTTTATAAATATCGGCTTAGCCATTTCAAAAAAATAAGACTTTCTATTCGCGCTTTTGGGTTGAGTCGATTTAGCTGCACGCAAGTGTATTAATGTAATAAAAAACAGATATGGATATAACATAAATATTTTTAATTTTATTTTATTTATAATATATAGTTGAAGTAGCCGGCGTTGCCGGCGTTACCCGAGGCTGTGACGTCATGAAGGGCTGGGTGACGTCATATAATTTTAAATTAAGAAAAACATAATGAAGATGATTTTTCCCGAGGATAAAACCAATACATTCGTGGTGATATGTAAAAAAATCTCCTTATGTGAAATTTGGTGCGAAAATAACCCTTCCCTTCTTATCGTCGATTGCTAATACTACCACTTCCGGTTTCCGGATTTGCACCAAAAGTTGATCAATTCATCCCACTGATGCATTAAGTAAATATACCAAATTTGATCAAAATCCGTTAAGCCGTTCAGGCTGTACACATCTATACGGACGGACAGACGGACAGACGGACGGACAGACATCATGCTAAAAATACTTTTTTCTGTTAAGAAAATGCATGATTCGTGGAGATATGTAAAAATCTCCACATGTGAAATTTGGTGCGAAAACAATACCTCCCATACTATCGTCGGTCGGTAAAAAGGCAGAATTTAGACCTGACATGCAATTCATGCAACCCATCCATTCATATTGGCATGCCACTTATTTTATCCACCCACATTTTTTTTTAAATTATTAATTCTAATTTAATTTATGGATGAGAACATGCATTCCTTGATGGAAGTACAAGACAACCTCCTGAAAATCCCTAATAACAAAATAATTATACCAAAGTTAACCACCTTGAAAGTGTAACTCATTGAAACCTACCAATTCTAAATACCTTTCTCTCTTCTTTTGGTGACCTGTATGCGAACCATTTCATGATTATCAGGGATGGAGAAGATAATCAAGAATTCAAATCAATATCAAGTAGCAGGAAAGAAGATTGAAACATGATATAGAAGCATAAAATAAAAGATTATATTATAAAATTTGAATATAAATAAATTTAAACTGAACAAAAATCAAATAATAATTAATACTGATCTCGAAGTCAATAAATGGTGGATATATGTATCTCGCAGATAGGGACTCGAAGTCCAACTCGAAGACTTGAATTGATATCTCATCTCTCTCGCCTAAATAAATAAGAAATTAATTGAGATTAGAAATGAATATCATGAAAATGAAAAAAAAGATAGAAAAAATAATAAATAACATTAATAGGATTCAAAAGGTGTAGATAGATTTTTAAAAATATTATCTTATTTCTCTGGTATTAAAATACAAAAAAATCTTTAATATTTAAAAATATTTCGGAAAATAATATTGTAACATCTTAAAAATGATTTTTATTAAAAAAAAAAAAAAAATATTTAAATAAATTTATATAAAGAAAATTAAATCTCATCTATGATTTTCCAATGTTCCAATAATATTTGTTTAACTTTAAATAAAATTTAATTAATGAGATCTTAAATTTGCTCTATAGAATATTAAAGCTTCATTCTATTTAAAAATCATGATGAAAAATTTATAAAATTTATAATTATTTATATAAGTAATAGCTATATCAGTAAAATGATAAAACTGCTTGATATAAAATTCAATTTTCATTGAAATTATTATATTTTGAAAAAAAACGGGGGAGTTAGGTGGAAATTGTTCAATTTTAAATTATGAATTCTCTGACGAGTGTGATATATTAACTTTAAATTTAATGTAAATATCCATAATGTAACAAAACAATGATGAGCATTGAGTACTTACTCAGATATCACGTTTCTTTATAAATATATATAGGATATATATAGAAAACAATTAAATTTACCTATATAATCTATTCTTATTATAGAAGTAAAATATATAGTAAAATATACAGTGAAACCTCGGATTACGAGTTTAATTCGTTGCGATATTGGCTTCGAAAACAAAATCAAATTTTCAATAAGAACTAATGTAAATTCAATTACTTAATTTGTTCAAAACACCAATTAAAAGTATATTTTCAATAATAAACAATGCTATTTATTATTAATAACGTACATACGTATATATTTATTTATATGAAATATGGGCAGGTCAATAAGTCCGTGATATTTTGAATGAAACAAAGGTTTTTGGATAAAAAATTATTTTATTTTTCAACGTAGTCTCCTTTGAGCTCAATACACTTCGTCCAACATTTCTCTAATTTTTTTATCCCTTCTAAAAAATAAGATTTGTCGAGGACATCTTTGGTTCCGATTTACCCCAAGAAACCCACTGTTTTAACTGTTTTTTGGCCTCTGGTGTGTTATGGTGGAACGACGTTCCATCCACAATTACGTAAAAACTCGTCAATATTGCGGTTAAACAATGCCCATGCTAAAATGCTTAATGAGCACAGGAAATTCACTTCTTCCATTTTCTTCTCAAATCACGAGGTATTCTGCTACTAATGGATGACAAACAAAAACTAAAAGACCCAGCTGGTTCAAATTTAGGAATCAGCTGATACTTGCCTGCTGGCAGAAGCAGTATTGCTATTTCATTTAAGAGACAGGAAATTCAAAATGTCACGGATTTATTGACTTGCCCTCGTATTAAAACAATTGTTTATTCATCTAATTTAACTTTTCTTTTCTTTCTTATATTGGTTCACATTCATCAACTTTTCTCTTAATGTAATTAATAATTGTCAACTGAATTTTTAGCAAAGAGTTGAAATTGTAATAAATTAAATACAAATAAACTATTATTTTAACAGTGCTTTAAGCCTAGTTTACACGGGCTTAGTTCTTGGCATTAGTTCAGGGGTGGGCAAATACTTTTAAGCGCGGGCCTTTTGAACGTCCGCCAGCCCATTGACTAAGTTGACTCTTATTTTGATTTTTCGTTCAATATGTCATTTTTTTATTAATGTTTTCGAAATATGGTCCTCCGGCCCGGAAGACATTTTAAAAATTTCATTTAGGCCCGCGCCTAAAAGTATTTACCCACCCCTGAACTAATGACAAGAACTAAGCCCGTGTAAACTAGGCTTTACTAATCAATTTTAATATAACATCTTATTATAGATATTTCGTATCATATTCATTATATTCATATTCATAATTATTAATTTTCAAATATAATGTAAAAAAATACTCATCAAAACTGAAAATGGAGAAAAAAGAAAATTATTTTTATAATTATCAATTATATTTTATTATTTGTATTAAAATTGATTATATATCGATAGTATATAATATTGTATATTATTACTATAAATTTGAATAATTTTTTTATCTTTTTCAATTGTCATAAATAAAATTATATGATTCTTAGACGTGATTTTTTTCACATGGATATTGAAAATTTCGTATCTAAGAAAATTTTATATGGCCCATGGGAGATTGAGTATAACTGCCTTAAAGTTTAAAATCCCGTGACTGACAGAAGATTTTTCACGGTCTACTCAAAATAGTTGATCGCTTATCCTACTGATTCCTAAAGTGGGCGCTACCGCCCCAGGTGGATGCTGCAGCGATCCGGGGGGGGGGGGGGCAGTGATTGTCACAATTGCATTTGGGGAAAATTGTATTACCTTTCTATTCAGAGTTCAATAAATGGTTTACTATGAATTTCAAACAACAATATTTTTAATTTACCCCTTTCTATATTAATTTTTTTTTTTAAAAAAGGCAGAAACATGAATACACAATTATATTTTTCAGTTTCATTGCTATATAAATTTAATGAAAAAAATTCCAGGAAGTACTGAGTAATTTTTTTTCTGAAAAGAGGGCGGTGGCTCAAATAAATTTATTCGTCAAATTTAAAATTAAAAATACTTTTGAAAAACACGCTTTTATTTAAAAGCAGTAAAAAGGAGAAAATATTTTCTCCATACACACCACGATTTCCTTACAATTAATCATATCTGAAAAATGAAAGTGTGGACGCCAAACATGGAGGGAAAGAAAAAGAATACAAAGGACATTTCATTGTATATGCACAAACCTTTCTGTTTTTGAAGTTATACTTCTTTAGGCGCGTTATGGAAAATTGATGGGGAGTGAAATTTTAAGATGTGTGACACGAAAAATTAACAGTTTTTTTGTTTTTCCAGAAAAATAAATTTTTATTTGCCTGAAGTAGGATTCGAACCTACCATGTCTCTCTTCGACTACGTCATAGCGCTCAAAGCAAGCGAGCGCTCTACCCACTAGGCTATGACGAATCCCCAACATTATTATCTTATTTTAACCATATATGCCATCCCATGGATAGATTATTAACAATTTTTTAATTAAACACAAAATATGAAGAATCTTGTTGAATTCTTGATGTCATATCTAATCTAAGGTGTGTAGAAAATTATAATAATTCCAAGAGTATATATATATATATATATATATATATATATATATATTTCAATCTAATACCAGACCAAATAAATAGATAGATAGATAGATGTCAACATTTCGTTTCATTTGTGTTGTTTCTAATGGACCGCTTGAACATTTCATTTCGAATTATATATGTGTGCTAATAAAAAATGTTACTCATGTTATTAATAAGAAATATTTAAAATAACGACTACATTTATTTACGTACGACTAAAAAGTATAAAATAAATTTAAGTAAAAAGAAATCTTTTTAAAAAACACACTTTACTTAAAATTGCACTAAAAAGTAAAAAATAAAATCACTGTAAAGTGTGTGAGCTCAAATTATAATAACACCGTAAAACAGTAATATCTATACGTATATTTACCAATTTGAGCGCACACACTTTACAGTGATTTTATTTTTTACTTTTTAGTGCAATTTTAAGTAAAGTGTGTTTTTTAAAAAGATTTCTTTTTACTTAAATTTATTTCCTTTTCCACTATACTTGATAACTATGTCTATTTGAAGTAGTATTTTCGTTTTTCTTACTTTTATTTTTTAGAAATTAATTATAAGAAAATCGTGGTGTGTGTGGAGAAATTATTTTCTCCTTTTTAGTGCATTTAAATAAAAGCGATTTTTTTTTTATTTTTTAGGTATATGAAATTGCTTTCGATTATATACTTAAAACAATTCCGGCAAGATGGGTTTATTTTCTAGTGAAATAGTAGGTATATTAATAGAAATTCTATAGAATTGAATTAAAATCATTCAACACTTTTGATTTAAATCTTTAAAATTTCAATAATCAATCAGAACTCACAAATTGGTCAATTTTAATGAAAAAGTGAATTATATCGTAATACGATACCAATCTTAATAAAATATTTATTAATATAAATTAATTATTGTTTAGACCATAGGTTCTTAAACTTATGTACTCCACGGACCCCCACTTGAAAAAATTTTTTTTGACGGACCCCCATCACAACTTTAGGTACTTTTCGTCATTTTATTAATTAATTTCTGGCTTACGATCTCATAAGGACAAGGATATATGATGAATATTTCTAACAGTGATTGGTGAATAACGATTTTTTTGCATATTGTAGAACACATTTTATTAGAAATTATAATATTGAAGAAAGAAAATACAAACATTGTCATAGCAACAAATCTCACAAATTATAATGGGTACTTACATTAAATTCATATAAATATTTTATAATTTTTTTCAGAAAATATTAAATAAGAAATATTTTAAAAAATAACTGCATCTATCTCATTAAATATAACTTACATATTTAATGAGATGTATGCAGTTGTTTTCTTGAAACAAGAATCTCAATATCTGGCTTAATATTGGAAACTTTTAATCTAAGATCCGGCTCTACATTTAATTTGTTTCTATATTTAGACTTAATATAAAATAGTACCGAAAAAGCTTGTTCGCATAAATATGTTGTGCAGAATGGAATCAAGTGTTGAAGTGCTTTATTTGCAAGCGCAGGATAATCTGACCTGAGAAGTAACCAAAAGTTGCTCAATTCAGTTTTGTTAAATTTTAGTTTATAAGTTGTATCACATGATAATTCCACGAGAATATCTTGTTCAGGTGCAGATAAATGTTTAGCATTTGTAATTTCCATATTAAATGGATCTCTGATCCAGTTATTGCAAGGATCAGGAGTAGAAAAATACTTCCTGAAGTTGCTTTTCAAAGTAATTAAATGTTCAACAAATAATTGACGCGTTTGATTAAGCAATTTTTCACTGGAGCTTTCTATGAAATCATTGAGAGTTGGAAAAGACTCATATACACCGTTCTGGATGCGTTTCGACCACAAGTCGATTTTTTTAATCATTGCTTCTATTTTATCTTCAACTTTAAATATATTTACAACAGTACCTTGCAGGCTCAAATTAAGTTCGTTCAATTTTGTAAAAATATCAGTCAAGTAAGCCACCTTAGCTAACCAGATAAAATCATTGAAACATTCGGTCAGTTCAAAATGCGCATCTATTAAAAACAATCGTATTTCATCTCGAAGCTCAAAAAGGCGAATGAGTACTTTCCCGCGGGACAACCAACGTACATCTGTATGTAATAATAAATGTGTATGTTGACTACCCATTTCCTCACACAAAATTTTAAAAACTCTGGAATTAAGTGGACGAGCCTTAATGAAATTGACAATTTTAACTACTTCGTCTAATGTTCTTTTCAAATCTGGTGACATATTTTTGGCTGCTAATGATTCTCTGTGAATGCAGCAATGATTCCAAACAACCTGAGGCGCAACATTTTTAATAAGAGCAATCAATCCAGTTCTTGTACCTGACATTGCACGAGCACCATCAGTGCAAATTCCAACACATTTTGGCCACTCTATTTCATTTTCGGTTATAAAATTATTCAAACTGTTAAATATGTCATTAGCTGTCGTTCGTGAAGGTAGTGAATCACAAAACAATACATCTTCTTGTATTTGATTTTCAAACTCATATCTAATGAAAGCTAACAAATTGGCATTATTAGTGACATCAGTACTTTCATCCAATTGTAATGAGTAATAGTGACTTTTGCGCACTCTCGATATTAATTCTTCTTTTATATTACATGACATATCTTCAATCCTATTCTTAACAGTATCATTTGATAATGAAATCAAATTTATATCGTTTGCTGCTTTAGTTCCTAACATTATATTTGTAATTACTTTTGTAGCAGGAAGAATTAATTGCTCTGCTATATTATGCGGCTTTCCTGCTTTAGCAATAAGTAGAGCTACTTCATATGATGCCATTACTGCTTTCTTACTCATACCACCAGATCCCGTCTTTACCATCAATTTCTGACTTGAATTAAGTTCTTCTTTTTTCATTTTAAAAAATTCGATAGACTTACTAACATGCTCGCTGTGCTTTGTTTGTAAATGACGTCTGAGATTAGCAGGTTTCATACTTTCATTGGATAAACTTTCCTGACATAGAACGCAGACTGGTCTTTCCACATCATTGTTGCAAATATAAGTAAATCCAAATGATAAATAATCATCCGAATATTTTCTAGTTTTGCGTTTCTTGGTAGAGTTTGCTGTTGATGCCTCATCATCTGATTCTTTCCGTTTCTGTGTTGAACCAGTTTGTAGCCAACGATCCATTTTATGGAGTAATTTATTAACATTGAACTACAATAATATAAATATAATATAAATATAATATAAATATAACGAATTATTATTTACTAGCTATGTTTTAATATGATTTTAAATGAATGTTTTAATATCATTTTAAATGAATGTTTTAAATCATTTTAATAAATGTTTTAAATCATTTTAAATAAATGATTTAATATCATTTTAAATGAATATTAATTTATATAATAAATATATTTCGTAATTTGATTCTAAAATATTATTAATTTCGTAATTTGATTCTAAAATATTATTAAAATAAATATTTTTTATTCATAAAACTAACTTATACTTACTCTCAAAAACAGCCTTTCTGGGAAATTGCAAAATGTGTTTAGTGTTTTTATAAAATAATGATCATGCAAATTACACTAAAAATTAAAAAAAATTATTAGCTATAATAAACTATTATTAGCTATAATTTAATTATAATTAATTAAATTAATAAAAATAATTTAAAGATACAACTCGTTGAGAAATGAACTTATAATTAACATTAATAAAAATAATTTAAAGATACAACTCGTTGAGAAATGAACTTATAATTAACATTTGCTTTAAAACTGTTTAAAACCCCAGAGTGGACGCTGACAATTTGGGTTTTTCCGGGTAAGACTGTCCCCTCCCCTGGTTTTCCCCAATAACAAAGTGAAAGAAAATTCCCTTATATGCCTCCCCTTCCGAGCCCCTAAGAGGGGTTATTTTAAAGGAACAATCGAAAAATGATTTTAAATGAATGAATGGATGAAAATTCAAATTTTATATATAGTTTTTTATATATGTTTATTTATTCACAAAAAATTAATTGACATAATTATCAATTTAATAAAATAAAATAGTATTATTAATAGTATTAAATTATAGCCGTAATTCTCTAGGAGGATATAGTTAAACAATGAACTTTAAATATTTATATATGTATATATTTTTACGATGATTTTTTTCCGAGGACCGCGGACCCCCAGTAAAGGCTTCGCGGACCCCCAGGGGTCCGCGGACCACAGTTTAAGAACCACTGGTTTAGACAATTTAATCTTTAAAAGAGTCTCCTGAGAATCAATAGATAAAATCTTATAAATAAATAAATATAAAAGAAGAAAGAAAGAAAGAAAATAAAAACTAAAAGAAAAAATAAAATAAAAAAAAAAAATAGAAATAAAACAAAAGTATTCATAAATCGTAAGTGAAAAAGCATTGAATTTATTTCGAATATGGAATTTAAACATGATTTTCAACAACGTATAATAAATAATGTCAGAGGGGGTCACAAGTTTTTTTTTTCTCAATCTTGCTATCTTTTTTAATATCTCGCCTGTAAATTGTGAACATTTGTCACAATTAATAACTATATGATTGAGATCTTCTATAAAACATTATCGCAATCACGCACATCCTCTCTCTCCCTTCCCCCCTCCCCAACGGCCTCTGAGTCAAATTAAAAAGATGAGCCAGAAAGAGATCGATGTTTAATTTCATTATGTTGAACGTCGAATAAAACAATCTTGTTTCATTAATTTGATTGAACCAAGATGTCCTACTAATTTTCGACCTGATGGATGATCCTTTATTTTCTAAGAAGATGTCTTCTTGCCAGAATGTTTCTATTTCATCTAAGATATAACTCTTGACATCTGACGTTGTAAATGGTGAACATGTTTTTAAAAAAACAAGAATAGTTCTCCTGAATGAAAGAAGGACCAGTTAAGCTAATTTATCTATAAAATCACTGAATTGGTTATCAATGCAACAATGAATGAATCCTTTTGATTTTTACCGACCGACGATAGTAAGGGAGGTATTGTTTTCACACCAAATTTCACATGTGGAGATTTTTACATATCTCCACGAATCATGCATTTTCTTAACAGAAAAAAGTATTTTTAGCATGATGTCTGTCCGTCCGTCCGTCCGTCTGTCCGTCCGTCCGTATAGATGTGTACAACTTGAACGGCTCAACGGATTTTGATGAAATTTGGTATATTTACTTAATGCATCAGTATGATGAATTGATCAACTTTTGATGCAAATCCGGTAACTGAAAGTGGTAGTATTAGCGATCGACGATAGGAAGGGAAGGGTTATTTTCACACCAAATTTCACATTAGGAGATTTTTACAAATCTCCACGAATCATGCATTTTCTTAACAGAAAAAAGTATTTTTAGCATGATGTCTGTCCGTCCGTCCGTCCGTCCGAATAGATGTGTACAGCTTGAACGGCTCAACGGATTTTGATAAAATTTAGTATATTTACTTAATGCATCAGTAATATGAATTTATTAACTTTTGGAGTATATCCGGAAACCGGATATATATTTATAATGTTGTTTGGAAATTAATTTATTTCAAATCATCGGTCGGTTCTGTGCCTGGCCACAGCTCAACTTATTTGTAATAAGATCTTAATTAAAGAATAGTATTTAATTTATTTTAATAAAATATAATTTTAACATAATCTAAAATTGAATTGAATTTTAAAATAATTTAACAATAATAATAAATAAATGAAATTGAGAAGAAAAAGAAAGCAGCATCGACCCAAGTCAACAAGTTCAAACGCAAAACAAATAAAAAATAAAACACACTATTTTGATTTCAATATTTCAATCAATTACATGAGAACAAACAGGGTCAGGCGGATTAGTGTATTTTATTAAATTAACAAAAAAAAGAGGAAGATTTTATTTGTTAATAAATTTCTCAATTTAAGTAATGTTTATATATAATAGAATTGTTAACGGGGACACTGATTGGGAAACGATTGAGATTACAACGACGGAAATTTGAGGGAATTGAGAAAGATCGGGAATCGGATGGAATTATATATTTCAGATTAAGGACAATTTGAGGAAAGTTATTATTTTGGTCAAGAACTTTCAAGTAGATAGCTACTAATTTTACGATAATTAGGGCTTATTTCAAAAGAAATATGCATTGGTCAATATTAAAATATTATTTTTTATAAAATTGTAATTTTGACGCTTATAAAGGGTGTCCCAAAATTAACGCAAGATTTGAATTAAATAGAAAACACAGTTTTTAGTCTTTTGATTGTAATTTTTTTAATGATTCATAAAGTACATAGGATAGGGTTATTTATGGAATAACACATCGGGCAAATGGCCTCCGCGGCTTTGTGGCACCGTCTTGTTGAAACCACATGCCATACAGCCCGTGAAACACTTCAATTACTGGATGAGACATTTCCAGGTCGTGTACTCTCTCGTTTCGGTGATCAGAATTGGCCCCCTAGATCGTGTGATTTAACACCATTAGATTTCTTTTTATGGGGATATCTAAAATCACAGGTCTACGTCAATAAGCCCACAACTACGCGTGCATTAAAGGAGGAGATTCAACGTTGCATCAACGAAATTCAGCCACATTTATGCAGAACGGTCATGGAAAATTTCGACAAACGAGTGCGTATGTGTATGCAAAGCCGCGGAGGCCATTTGCCCGATGTGTTATTCCATAAATAACCCTATCCTATGTACTTTATCAATCATTAAAAAAATTACAATCAAAAGACTAAAAACTGTGTTTTCTATTTAATTCAAATCTTGCGTTAATTTTGGGACACCCTTTATAATGAATTTGTGAATATATTTAAAATCATAAAATCGAGGGTGTTACGATAAAAGGCAAAGGCGCCATATGGTGGAAGGTAGCGTCGCTGTCTCACATGCTCGTGGTCTCGGGTTCAAGTCCCAGGCCTGGCAAGGGAATTTCTCTAGCTGGGGTCTATGGGACGGAGTCAAACCAGCCTCTGTAAAGCTACTTGATAAAAGTTACTCCTCCAATCAAGAAAATCAATGTAAAGGATGATAGGACCCGTTCTACTGATCATAGGACACCTCATTGGTATAACCGACTTGACTTGCGTAGGACGTACAAAAGTCAGAGATTAAGATAAAAGGTCAATTTATGTCGAAAGGGTGAGAGAAGGCTAAAGAAGATTTTTTAAGAGAAAACCAATTGGGAAATGACCAGCGTATAGGCAATACAAAAGTAATTGATTAAGATTTAAGAAATTTATAAAACATAAACTTAACTAAGAATAATATATAATTAAAATCTCCACGAAATTTCAAATTTATGAGCTCTTTTTTGCTTAATGTGCATTTCGGTTGATACACCAAATGCTTTCAGTAGACATAACAAATGAAGATGCTTTGAGAAACAGAAAGCTTCTAATGATGAAGCAACCCAAATGAGATCTATTTTTAGATCAAAAGATTTAAAACTTCACTGAGATTTTTTTCAATTATTACTCTTATTAAGCTTTATACCTTTTAAAGTTTAATTTTAGTATTTAAACTACAGTTAAATGTAATATTTTTATACAATAACATCAAAAGATAATAGATATATTTTTACTCAGGTATGTGCTTATGGGGATAGTTTTATTCTTTAATATAATCTGATTTTTTTAATCCGTATTTGATTATGAGTGTTTTTGTTTTGTTTTTTTTTTTGGTATGTGATTATAAAGATAAGAATTTAATAATTATATTTTAAAATGTTAATAACTTTTGTAAAAAGAAAAAAATAATGAAGGAGGGAAGGCAATGAATAACGCATAGTTTAGACAGGCGCTATTTAAATAATTCAACGACGATCGACTAATTAAATTTTTTAGAAATTCATAAATATTATTTATTTTCTTACAAAAAGAAGTTTTATTTTATTTCAAGTTTCGTCGTGAATTAATGCAATGCAATACTTCTCGTCTAAACTTTTGATTAGTTAAATAAATATTCTTCATATATATATATATATATATATATATATATATATATATATAATATGATTAATACTAGTTGCTCTTCACTTTCGATATTTTTCTCTTCCAGAGGAAGAGTTCCATAGATATCAATAACTTTTTTTATTTCTTTTGGGTCTTTCACATTAATATTTCAATAACTGTATGGGTTACTCTAAAAACAACATAAGAACATCAAAATAATTTTATTCCCTTTCACTTTATCTTCCTACATAATTAAAAAAAATCAAAAAAAGTGTCCTTTATTGTTACACCGACCCTCCGTTTGATATTCTAATACAGATATATATATTCAGAATTATTATGAATATGAAATTAATCAATTTAATCCTAAATACTCGTTGAAAACATTTATTGTGTTATGTATAAACTAAAATTAAACTCCGTGAAAGTTTAAGTATTTTTAAATATATTTGCTTTATGCGCATTTTGGTTGTAAATCACTAGAAAAATAGATAACCCGATAAATATGAAATTAATAGATTTTCTTAAGTAAATTAAAGTTAAACTTAAAAGTATAAAACCTAAAAACAATCGGTGAAGTTTCAAATTAATTTACTTTGCTTTATGCGCATTTCGGTTGAAAAAATTTTTTTTCTAATTAAATTTTATATTTGTTTAAATTTATTTTAATTTATACATAATGAAATGAACACATTCCTCCTTAAATATACCTCTGTTAGATAGTATATAACAGCGATGAATAGACATTCTGAAACTAAGAGCCGCATAGACTTATTATAAGTCTTATTGTTAGACGGACCAACAAAAAAACAAAAAATACAAACCTCTTTTATATATATTATATTAGTTGTTAAATATGTAATAACAGTGTAAAAAATAGAAAAAATAAATAAATGAATATGCTTTTATTTATGATGGGTATTAATTAATTTTAGGGCAGTTGATTTTACGGATATATGCTACGGATATATTCATGGGCGGTCTGCGGTCTATGCCTATAGTTATAGTCTATCGACTATATCAATATATGTAATAAGTTCTAAAATTTTAGAAGTTTAAACTAAAACCTACAAAGATGGATTTCAAAAAAAGTCCTAAGAAGTTACTTATATACCTACATTCAATTTGTTGTTAATATAATAAAATAAGATAAAATATAATTTTTAAATTCAGCATTTTTTTTTTATTTATTCTGGAACAACATGTTTCTAAATCTATAATAGTTTATTATATCTTTTATCTTTGATTCTGTTATTTCTTTGATTATAAGTTCACATCCTTTTTATTCATTAAACAGATCTCCAAATATTAATTTAGCCACCCTCAAATTAAAAGATAATATTTTAAGTTTATAGGATTAAACATCGTGAGATCACTGGTAGGTAAGAAACCAGCATGATTACCAATTATGTAGCGTATGTATGTATAGTGGTGAAAAATCATCTGTCCTTGCAAACAATTTTGACTATTTCTAATTTCAAGACATTTCCAATAAACTGTTACTGGATCTAAAAAATTTTAAATTCACTTTCAGATATTAAGAAAATTGATTGCTTATCTAATCAAGAATCGATTGCCAACATCCTGCGATTTTGTCTGCCAAAATATTGGATATAAATATAAACAGAACTTTCTCCAATTCTTTTTTGGTTACTAAATTGTTTTCGTCATTTTTCTGAAAATTCATTTTAATATGAATACTCCTCAATCTTTTTAAGTAAATTTTTCTTCTTTAATTATTCCATGGTTTGTGTGAAATTAATAATATTTTAAATACAAATAACTCATGATTTTGAACTTTATCTAAAATATGGGATCAATGCAAGTATGACTATTAATAGAGTATTGAATTTGTGTCTATAATGTATACACGATATAATACTCGATTTTTAATGACTGTCTAATAGGAATTTTGTTTTATCTAATAAATCAGTGTATTCATCAGTGAAAATTAATTATCAAGTTTCTAAAAAGGAAAGAAGCAAGTGCTAATAAATGTCCCATTGCAATAGAGATCTTCCGAAATAAGAGCACTCCCAAGGGATGCTTCTCTTGTTCCCGGGCAGGACATGGGTGTTCCCGAGGGCAGGGGGCTGTGGCTTGTCATGTTCTTCTACCCTTGACAACCCGCCATTGTTTCTTATCAAATAAGTAAACAGTCGGGTGTTTTTTTGTCCGTCATTATCAGAAGGAATCTAATTTTTACCACAGGTCTCCAATGAGAATTTTTTTTTTATCGAATTATCAAACTTTACTACTCCCATCACTTTTTTTTTGTTGATATTTTATCTGTTTGTCATAAAAATTAAATTCTATTTATTTATATTTTTGTTTTTTTGTTTTTTTGCATTGACAAAAATTTATTGATTTCATTATGTAATTGATTTGATAGATAAATACAAAAGAATATTTTCGGATGAAACAATATAAATAAGTTAAACTATAATATGCCCACAAAAATACAATATAATCAATTTTATTTATTTAGTCTAAATCAATATATTTTTTTATATTTATTTGTTAATATAAAATGAAACAAAATCGTTATTAATTATTTATTTATAGTTATTCCCTAATTAATTTAATAATATTGATGAATAAATCCCACAAGTTGAGGTGTTATAAAATAAAATAACCCAAAATGACTCTAATTAATTATTATTATTATTATTATTATTATTACTATATTAAGGCAAAGACTTAAATTCTCTCGCATATGTTAAGTATTAGATGAATAAAGAATGTTCTTCTATAATATTAATAATAATTTGGATTATTAAATATATTAAATATTTTAAATTATTAATTTTAAAATAATTTTTTACTTTTCAATCGAAAAAATTTATAAATTTTTCGAGAGTAAACTATTTATAACACCGATTCATTTCCGATATGCGTTTTTTCCACACATCTTCACGTTTCAATTCATTCTGGTTCCAAAAAAGTGGTTTGCTCGTTGACGTATGCGTGGCAGAAATCTTGTAAACAAAATTCCGGCGGAACGCTAAAACCGATCACAATAAAATTTTATATTTAAGCTTCGATTAAATAAATTAATTTTTCATTTAAGATTCAATTACCGATTTGGAAACGTCCGCTTGGAAGACCAAGGTCGTGGTGGGTGGACAATGTAGGAAGGGACGTGAGAGAGATAGGAGAAGGTAGGGGTTGGATGGTTGTGGCTCAGGAAAGGGACACTTGGAAAAATGTGGTTGCTGCGGCCAAGAACTTTCGAGTTCCGTAGAGCCACAGAAATAGATAGATATAAGATTCGATTGCAGTGCTAACGACCTGACAACATTTTAGATTAAATACATTCATAAATAAATAAATAAATATTAAAAAAGTAAAAGGGCCATAATTCCTAAACTATACAAATTATAGAAAATGTTTTATGAAACAATTTGTAGAGATTTTATTTTAACTGATATTCAAAGTGTGGGATAGTTGCTTGACAAAGGTGCATTATGTGTGTTATTGGCCATTTGTTCATGTTTTATAGAAGGAATAATAAAAGACAACGTCTGTGATTTACCCATCTATCTCTCTCTTACAGAGGCATTACTGGATTTGAAGTTCTTAGTCGCAGCAACTATATTTTTTCAACAATCCCTGTTCAAAGCCACCTCCATCAAATTACTATCATTTCCAAATTCCCTCTTACTTATCTTTAAATTGTTATCTAATTGGTGTTTTTCATTCTATTCATATGCAACATTTGACATACATGATTATACTATTTGTTTCAGTCCTTAAACTCTTAATAATTATAATAATATGTAATATAACCAAGTCAAATGGATCAAATGATTTTATTTATTTATTGATTTATTTTTTTAGAAACTCTTTTAGTGTTAAAAATTCTATAAAATCTTTAAAACACGAGATGACCGAATTTATTCAATTCCCTTAAAAGCTCTTAAATGTTAATCAAAGTTTTTTTCGACACTTTACCATTAATACTATCAGAGTGCGTAAGATCAATAAAAAAATACTTCCGTATTGTATTATACCGGACTTTTAATCTTTTAATTTACTCAATGGATCGAATTAGAAATCATTGTTTAATAATATAATGATTTAAACTTAAACCATAATTTACAGAGTTTTTAAAAGAAGGGCGAAAATATCGTATATTTTGCTCTAACTCACCCCCAAATGCGACTTTTTCCATATTTTCACCCTTAAAAGCACCATTTTTTCACATCACTCTTTTAAAGAGTAGTTCATCAAATAATTACACCGAATATCAATTTTGATTATGCTTAGGGATTATTTTTAAAAAGCATAATTAATTTTCTCAAAATAACATTTTCTTCAATAATTTAACTTGTTCTTAAAGAACAAAAATTCAAATTCATTCAAATTTTTCTTTTCGGATTTTTATCAATTTTATATGATCATATAATAAAGGACCCCTTTTAATATAGATATACATATCAAATTACATGGATTTCGTTGGAAATCAAATAAGTTATTCAATGTTTTTTTTATTTAAAAATGTTTAATGCCAAAATTGCTGATTTATCCCTATTTTTTCATCAATTCGATATATAACCGTTCAGTATAAATTAAATATATTTGTGAAATAAAAACATTCAAAGATTTTTTTTTTTTTTAATATTTTAATTTAATTTTTCCATTCCTTTATAAATCCGTGTAAATGATGCTGATTATAATAGAATAAATGAAGTGAGTTTATGTGTACATATTTCTTATCAATTCTACCAGATCATCATATTAGATAATAAAACATGAAAGTTAGTACTCGATGCGTTTTTAAATAACCAAGAGGCAGACGGTCGAAAAAAGGAATCAAAATGACGATGCGGGAGCCCGGGGGAATGCGGCCAAAGGCAACTGGGGCGGAGTCGCCTCGAATATATAATATATTAAATGGTTGTTTTTCAATGGGGAGGTATTTTTTTTTTTTTTTAATGTTTTTGGAAAGTTGTTGTCTTGGGTGTTCTTAACTATATTTATTAATAAATTAGTATTTTTTTTTAATTGTGTGTGGTTCTTAATAAAAAGCACGGTAATTATTCAATTTAGTTATTATGACACGGATTTGGATAAAACTTTACCAGTGGGTTCCTTTTTTAATTCCAAATAAACTTTTCTTATGCGATTTTTGCGGGTCGCTTCTAGTTTAAGAGATAAAAAGAATTATAGTTTGCAAGATTAGCTTATTATGAACCTCGAAATATGATGGCATTAAGTAATGTTTTAATGACTAATTCATTAATTATTCACGTATTACAAATTTTCGGTTTTTTTCAGTTCGGTTCGGATATAGAAAAATTATTTAATTAATTAATTTTTTAATCTTCTCTCTTATATCCAAACCGAACTTATAAAAACCCAAAATTAGTGAGACCCTCTGGTGATCATAATAAAACATGGTGGCTAAATAGAATATCAATGGGTTTATATGCAAATTTTAATCCTTCTTATCTCTTAAACTAGAAGCGACCCGCAAAAATCGCATAAGAAAAGTTTATTTGGAATTAAAAAAGGAACCCACTGGTAAAGTTTTATCCAAATCCATGACATAATAACTCAATTGAATAATTACCAAAAGCACTAACAAATCTGTACAGAATTGATTCATTTAAGAAAATGATTGTTTATGTGTATTAATGAATTAAAACAGTAATGATTGTGTTTATATTTATGTTAAGTAATTTTATTTTATAACAGAACAAAATTTATTATTTAAAACATTGATTTAGTGTTTTTTAAAGATTTTCTCAAAAAAAAGTTGGATTAAAATTCTTTGTATTCCTTATCAATCCGGTACGGGCAATTCTTTAAAAAAAACATGAATCTGATTTGCACAAATCTTCTTAAAGAGGATTTCTAGCAAAAAATTAATTTTAAGGTTATCTGAAATATGTATATATTGATATTCTGATGATTTAGATTATATATACTAATTTCATTTAATGATCTTAAATTTGCTAATCAAGTTTCTAAATGTCGTTATTTTGTTTTTAAATTATTCAATAATTTAATTAAAATTATATGGTTGAAAAAAAATTTAAAAATTGATCAATTAAATTAAACTCTCTCTCTCTCTCTCTCTTTGTTCTAGTCTCTCCATCACTATTGTCTTCTTGCATAAAATGAGTTTTTTATAAAGAAAAATAAACTTCCCCGGGTCTATGCTTTCATTTAAGTTTAATCTTTAAAATACCTTTTTTTGGTGGGAAAAACTTTTTAATCCTCCAAAGAAATTAGAAAATATTAAAAGGTATGTATATAATAAACAAATAAGTGAGAAAAAAAATTCAACACCCACGTAGTTTAAAATATTAACAGAGAGTAATGTCAGCCACCCGAAAATTCATTGCTAAAAGTCTTAATAGCGATTCAATAACACTCAATCTGGGCTACTATAAACCAGGAAATCTCCATTCTCAACTGGTAAAAAAAAAGAATTATTGGACGTATAGGATGTGAAATTCCATGGTAAATTAAGTTTTCATTACGCATTAAAATGTCGTTTTCTTGGCCCTGCCTCATCGTTTTTCTTTGTCGCTAACGTACTGGATTTGCATGTCATATAAATCGCGACACTCCTCTTCAATACTTTAACAATATGCAGATTTTCCAAGGTTAGTAAAAGCAGGAGGAAGTAAAAAAGTGGAAAAGAACATTTTTGAAAGTTAGGCTTGTTTTGCTGTCGACAAACGTTACCAAAGAACGCTTAAAGTTTTACAAATGAGTTTCATTTTAAACCATCCCCGGGGGCCTCTCGAACGTTTTCTTCTACATTCTAATGGGTAAAAACAATAGGATTAGAAATTTAAAGTGTTAAATGATAATTGACGAAATAATAAAAAATTATTTCAGAAAAGAAACACGGAAAAATATATTCTCAACCAGAAATTTCGTTGTTTTTTTGTATTTTTTTTTTTTTTCATACTATGTACGATATTTATTCATTTTATGGATATTCTCAAGTAAAAACTTTTTGGACAAGCATCAAAAATATAAAATAAAAAGGAAGAGAAAAAAAGATTGTCAAAAGCACACCTAACATTAAGTTTAAACCAGAATTAATGATGAATAATTTCGAATTTGTAATTTCCCTCGTATAAGGGATAATAAAAAAATAATTATTTAGAAATTATGATATTATTTGAAGAGATGATGTTTTAAGACTAATTTTGCTAAAAATCGATTATTATTAGCATATGTTGTTCAAGCTTCAGGTTCATTTTTTATACTATATAAATATATATATATGAAGACCTTAGAGCGAAACAGTGGTAAGCCACAAAATCAAAAAGTTGAGATATTGCAGTTTAAAGTTTAAAGAAAAGATATAAAACATTGGGTTTACTGCATATATTTCAAATTTGCTCAATATGTAATATCAGTAAAGGGAAAAAGTCAGCAACTATTATTTCTTTAAATAAAACATTTTTTCTACAAAAATTAGAATTTATTTTGAAAAAAATGTGGCTTACCATGTTTTTGCTAAAACTAAACTAAACGGATGATAAAAATAACTAAGATAATATAATACATCTATAACACATCTAAAATTTCAACATCTTTATCTACTATATTTTTTTTCACAAAAAAAAAAATAGAATTTACATAAAATGTAGCTTCAAGTGTTTTGCTTTATCTAAATTAAAACAAAATAAAGAAAAGAATGCAATACTTATTAATCATCTAAAATTTCAACCTCATCATCTACATCATCAACAGTTACATTTAATTGAGTGTAAAATGATTGATAGGCTGGAGGTATATAAGGCAATAATGTTTGTACATTTTTAATTTTCTTTTCTGCTATTTTTAATGGCTCGTTGTATTTAAGTTTAATATCTGACAAGGTTATCATTACAGGTCTACCTTGTTTTAAGACATTAATTTTCCTGTATTCTCCATTAACTGTGTTTTTAACAAAAAATGATCCAATATTCTCTGATTTAAAGCAAAAGCTATACGTTCCTGAAAATTCCAAGTTTGTCTTATCAGAAAAGCGTGCTTTTTTGTTTATATTCGCCAACAGAGGCTCATAAGAATAAAAGTCTTTTTGACTTATTTTTGTTACTATAAATGGGTTTTTTCGGTTTGATTTTTGAATGAGATCTAGCCAACCTTCTGGTGAATATATTTGCTCGTTGTTGGGCAATAACATCTTAAGCCACATGGCATACAATACTTTTGCATAAATTATTTACAAAATATTTTTACATAAAAACGTGGTAAGCCAAAAAAATAAAAAACTATAACCTATCTCAGAAGAATCTGTCGACATATTATCGTTATTTGGTACAAAGTCTTTGTCGACACAACTGTCATCACTCCCCTCAAAAAACTCAGAACTAGAACGGTTATTTTCACGAATAATTGCTATTGAACGAAGACATAAACCAGAAGTCGACGCCATATTGATGTGGCTTACCATGCTCTTCACGTAAGAAAATGAAGTAATTTTGCCAACACCAACAACATGATTTAGCGATAGCAGCGGTATTTATTACGAAACAGTCAAAATGACTTTTTTAGTGGTTTAATATTGTTCCCGCCATATGATAAATGCAATAAAACAATTTTCGGCAAAAGTGTGGCTTACCACTGTTTCGCTCTAAGGTCTTCATATATAATATGAAGATACTTTCTGCTTAATTTTCACATGTTTTTTTAGATTTGAGACTCGAATTTGGCGCTCATTTTAATGACATTTTCAAGATAATTTTGAGGAGAGAATTTTTTGTCTTATTGTTAGTCGGGGTGACCAAGAATCAATGTTGGCATTTTGAGTTGAATGATTATTAATCTTTGACTTGTGTGTTTTGAAGCTCTAAGGAACTCTTGGCACTAGCACAGCCCCTGGGGGGGGGGGGGGGCGAGCATATCCAAGAGAAATTCCCGACTGTTTTCAATATGGTTATAAAAAAAAAAGTCAGATGATTTTGCGATGCACTGAAACATTTCCGATAAAGGGGCGTGATGAAAATTATGATTGAAAATTGGGCCATAAATACTAAAAGGTTGAGAAACAATGTACTAGCTTGGGGGGGGGGGGGCATATCCAAGAGAAATTCCCGACTCTTTTCAATATGGTTATAAAAAAAAAAGTCAGATGATTTTGCGATGCTCTGAAACATTTCCGATGGGGGGCGCGATGAAAATTATGATTGAAAATTGGGCCGTAAATACTAAAAGGTTGAGAAACACTGCATTAGCTTGGTTCGTACCTCACATTTCGAGACCAAAGTGGTCGCCAAAGCGTCAAGACTCAAATATCAATAAAACATCCGAAAATAACTCGGAAATAAATTTTAATAACAAAAACTCTTACGGAAGTCTAAACGAACATCACTTAAATTAATTAAATAATAGAAAAATAAGGAAAGGACAATAGTCTTGGCCAAAATTTTTATATAAAATAACGATAAAGTATAGTGATAATAGTGTTTAAAATATTTTTCAAATTTATGAATTCCATAATGCAGGGACGGTCAAAGGAAAGGATTAAATAAGAAAATTCTTGCAACCGATATTATAATTATAAAAGGAGAAGAAGAATTAGTTAAATACTTTGTATTAGAATACAAAAAAATTAATGATTAATTTGGAAATAAAACTGAATTTATAATTAATTATCATGTCGTGAAAATTAAACAGTAATAAATAATTAAGTCTATTTTATAATTTTGTTTTTATATTTTATTATTTATTTTAGTAGACACTCTGTGTTGAAATATTACTTAATAATAAATATCTCAGTCGAGAGTTAATGTAGAGTACTTTTTGGTGTGTGAGGTTTCTGTTTTTATGGGTTTAACACATCAAAGGCAACCGCAACCCTTTCTTTCTCTCTTAATTTCTTTATCTATTTCATATTTCTTTCTACCTTCTTTCCCTTTTATAGCCAATATAGAAACTTGTGAATTTACAATCGATTTTTTTTTATATTGAATAAGTTGATTGATAACCTATAAACGGAAGTAAAAAATACAAAACATTATATATAGATAAAATAACTTTTTATATAAAAATCATTAAAATAATTCATGTATTAAAATCGTGAAAAAAATCGATAAATATTTTTTTTTTTAATTTTATATTTTTACAAATACAATTAATTATATAAATTAAATAACTTAGTTAATAATGAAACAAGAAGATTAATAGTATTAGTAGAAAAATAAATTAATGAATAAGAACTAAAAACTATAGGTAGTTGTGTAGAGGGGATTAATAGTCTTATTAATGTGATCACTATGACTTATTCCCTATATATTCATATGATTGAAAGAAATTTTTCCATTAATGTCAAGAATAAAGATATAATTAATAGTAGAAACAAAATAAGTTGACCTGTGGCCAGGTCCGAACCGACCGACGGTTTGAAATAAATTAATTTCCAGCTACAGAAACAATTTCAAATAATTTTAATATATCTATTAATGTAATAAAAAACAGATATGAATATAACATAAATATTTTTAATATTATTTTATTTATAATATATATGTAAGACCAGGCGGTGACGTCATGAATGGCTGGATGACGTCATATAATTTTAAATTAAGAAAAAAACTAATAAAGATGATTTTTCTCGAGAATAAAACCACCACAAAGTGCATGATTCGTGGTGATATGAAAAAAATTTCCTCATGTGAAATTTGGTGTGAAAATAACCCTTCCCTTTCTATCGTCGATCGCTAATACTACCACTTCCGGTTTCCGGATTTGCACCAAAAGTTGATCAATTCATCCCACTGAAGCACTAAGTAAATATACCAAATTTCATCAAAATCCGTTGAGCCGTTCAGGCTGTACACATCTATACGGACGGACGGACAGACGAACGGACGGACGGACGGACAGACATCATGCTAATAATACTTTTTTCTGTCAAGAAAATGCATGATTCGTGGAGATATGTAAAAATCTCCACATGTGAAATTTGGTGTTAGAACAATACCTCCCTTACTATCGTCGGTCGGTAAAAACATACCTTATGGAGAATATATACACCCTCCATTCCAAAAGAAACCGAACTTTTTAAAAAAACAAAAAACTAATATACATTTTGGAACAAATCATTTTTATTAATTAATGTATTCCTCTTCTGCATCGATACACAAATTTGCACGCTCCAACAAGTTGTCAAACGACTTCTCCATGTCCTTTATTGGAATGGTCATTAGGACGTCGACCGTCGCCTTCTCAATGGCTTCAATCGATGCCTGCCACTTTCCTTTCATCGCCAAATGCAGTTTAGGGAACAGATAGAATTCGCACGGAGCCAGATCTGGTGAATAGGGCGAATGATGCAAAGGAATAACGTGATTTTTGACCAAAAATTCAGTTACAAGTCGCGAACGATGTGATGGTGCATTATCGTGCAAAAGAGTCCAACTGCCGATTTATCGATATTCTGGCCTAATACGACGAATTCTTACCAGTAAACGCTTCATGACGCCCAAGTAAAACTCTCCAGTGACTGGATCTCGCCGGGTGGAACAAATTCTTTGTTGATTATTCCTTTTGAATCGTAAAAATCCGGTTCTGGGACGGCCTGATCTTTTCGTCATCATCCAGCGTCTCTCTACCCGATTTGAATCGCCCGAACGACTCGTAAACTTGCGTACGGGATAGACAATCATCACCATATGCATTTTGTAGCATTTGGTTGGTTTCAGTAAAAGTTTTACCACGTTTAACACAAAAATCAATTGCAGCTCTTTGTTTGAAACTCATTTTCCGACCGATGTACAATACACATTGACATTTGAAACGCAATAACTTTTGTTGTATGCATCCAAATGTCATGAAATTTATACCAGTTGTCAATGAGGGACTAAGCCATCGACGGGTAAAATATTACAACAGATGGCATTAGTGGTACTATTTTTTTTTTTAAAGTTCAGTTTCTTTTGGAATGGAGGGTATAAGACCCCATTTATTTTTAAACTTACGGAATGTTTTTAAACATGTGATTCATGTAAAATTATTCTACTATAATTTAATTTATTAATCGATTGAATCATTTATTATTATTAGAACTTAAAGGCAATTTGATAATAAATGCCATGTGTATGAATATAGAATACTAAAAAATAATTATTTTAGAATGCATCAAATAATAAACTAACAAATGAAATAAGCTCACCAACTCGGATTTCACAACAATAGATTGATAGATTATTATTATTTAATTAAATCTCTATTTTGATCATTTTTTAAATCTCTATATACTATTAAATAAAACAGTGTTATTATAATTGATAAATGTAATGAATCTAATATTAATTAAATATATATCCCCAGAGCTATATCATTTTTATGTTATTAGTTAAAATCCCAAATAGCATCTATTTAAATATGAACGCAATAAACCAATATATTATATGTATATGTACAATATATGTATATATATATATGTATATATATATATATACACCACACCAAGAGGACATAATTAAATAAATAACTTACAATTGAATTGCTAGATTAAAATTTTAGACGAAATCGAGTGATACATTTCTTCCCAAATAATTTGAAATTGTAAAAATACATAAGAAATAATATTAACTATCTATATAAATACATAATATATCTATTAGGTGCTTGTATGTATTCTGATCATTTTTTCATTTTAAATTAGCTGGAGTGTCTCCACTCGACTATCTCGCAATTTGAATTGAAATAAATAACATAATATATTATATTTAAATTAAATTTAATTAATTATAAATTATAAATTAAAATTAATAGATAATATTTATTAAACCAGCGCATGTTTGGCTATTTGTTGATGGCACCACGTCACGTGTTGGCGCGTGAGATTTGCAGTGTTAAAAAATTAATTCTGGTACTTTCAGCGATTCAATCAAGCTGAAATTCTATGTATATAGCAGTTTTATACAATTTTTAATCATGTGAAAAATTATCAAACATATATCTTTATTTTTACGGTCACTTTAGAGGAAAAAAAATAAAAACGTTGTAGGTAATGACCCTCTTCCGGTTGAGCTAAACATCAAAATCTCAACATCGAAAATGTTTGTGATCGCAATACTATCTCTGGCGAGGTAGTAAAAAGTATTTATTTAGAAAAAGTGGTAAATAATATATTAATCAATATATTTTCTATCATTTTCTACAAATTTTACCTATTTTTCTTGCAACATGACGATACCGTCTCGAAAAGAACGATGTTGGTTTGGCAGCGATCCAATCATCGATCCATTTTTGCACTTTTTCAGCATTTCGAAACCGTGTGCCAGCCAACAAGCCATGCTGCATCGATCTGAACAAGTGGTAATCAGAAGGCGCAATGCCTGGTGAGTACGCTGGGTGACTTTCCGTTTGTTACTCGCTATTGTAGGTCTTTTTTTGCAACAAACATCGTTCAATTTGTTCACATGACGTCGGTAAACATCTGCAGTTTCAGTTTCATTAGGTTTTACACTAGGTAATACACTACATGATGATCCTACCATATGCACAGCAAAACTTTATGAAAATTTCGCTTCGCTCTCCTGGATTAACCCATGTTTTTTTGCGCTTGGGATTGGCATAGGCGTAGTAGATCCACTTTTCATATTATTATTAAAAATGATAGACAGGTATACCATTAACGCCGGATTTACACTTTATTGTTAGGAGTGATTATAAAGAGGTCACCCGAATATTCATAAATACTAGTCGAGTGACAATAAAGGAGCCACCCCCTTCTAGACTAGAATATAAACGAATAAATAAACTATAATATATAATTCCTACTAATATATATAGGAAGAAAAAAAAATTTAAAATAATGTTATTATAGGTATACATGATCTATTATTTCAATTAGCTCTATTAACTGTTTATTTTCTTTATATAATGACGTAGGTACATTAGCTTAATTATGATTATTATTTTATAATGAGCATAGTGTAAAAATGAACTTAACCTCTTGGTGAAGTATACTTTGAATACTACTCCTTGTAAACAAGATTATTTCAATTCTGAAAAAATAGAAAAGAATAAATAAAATAGAAATGTAAATTTTTGTTCCAGTGTTAAATTTGATTAATATAAGAGTTTATATATAACAAAGTATTTTTAGTTCAATTTTTAATAAATTTCAAATGAAAATTAGAAGAAAGAAGTAGAAGGGTGGGAGATGGTCAAGAGATGAGAAAGATATAGAAGGATTCCCGTATCGTTTGTTATCTACTATAGAAGAGGATGCTTTATAAATAGATAAATATGTTTAATATTAATAGTAGTAGTAGTAGTAGTAGTAGTAATAGTCTCCAGTCGTCAGCATCTCTCTAGTAAAGATATATTCCCTACGTATATATCATTGTATTTTATAATTATTTTAAAAAATTCAATCATTATACTTTAAAATTCATTCATTTTTAATCCAAATTACAATGAAATTAGCAAATAACAATATTAAATAATAATAATTTATAAATAAATATATATATTTTATATTATATATATATATATATATTATTTATTGATTTTAATTTTAGAAAAGAGAATAATAGGATTAGCATTTCTTATATTCTTATTTTTTAAATAATTTCAGTTTCAGTTGTTTGTTAAATTTTTAAATGAATTGAGAATCATCGATCAAGAAAAAAAAAATAAAATTGCAATGATAAGAGAGATGATATTTTTTAGATTGATTATACATAGTAATACAACTGCAAATTACCAATTACAAATTAGCGTTTGGGTTTATAACCTCTTCAATTTAGTATTCAATAGAAATTTAATTGAAAAAATATTTATTAAAACATATATATATATATATATATATATATTATACTATACCTCTATAAAGGATAATATTTAATAATCATAGTAATGGGATAGAAAAATAAGTTGACCTGTGGCCAGGTCCGAACCGACCGTCGGTTTGAAATAAGTTAATTTCCAGCTACAGAAACAATTTCAAATAATTTTAATATATCTATTAATGTAATAAAAAACAGATATGGATAGAACATAAATATTTTTAATTTTATTTTATTTATAATATATATGTAAGACCAGGCTGTGACGTCATGAATGGCTGGATGACGTCATATATCATTTTAAATTAAGAAAAAACTAATAAAGATGATTTTTCTCGAGAAAAAACCACCACAAAGTGCATGATTCGTGGTGATATGTAAAAAATCTCCTCATGTGAAATTTGGTGTGAAAATAACCCTTCCCTTTCTATCGTCGATCGCTAAAACTACCACTTCCGGTTTCCGGATTTGCACCAAAAGTTGATCAATTCATCCCACTGATGCATTAAGTAAATATACCAAGTTTTTGGGTAATCTTGTTTACTTACATACACACACACACACATACAGAGACATTTTTCTCAACATTAATGAAAATGACTCACGAACCTTCAAAACGTATAAAAACATCAAAATCTCAAAATCGAAATCATCTGGCGAGATAGTAAAAAGTATGTTTAATAGCCAATTTGTGATACATAACATAACAAAATAAGTAGACATGTGGCCACGTCCGAACCGACCGACGGTTTGAAGTAAATTAATTTCCAGCTACAGAAACAATTTCAAATAATTTTAATATATCTATTAATGTAATAAAAAACAGATATGGATATAACATGAATATTTTTAATTTTATTTTATTTATAATATATATGTAAGACCAGGCTGTGACGTCATGAATGACTGGATGACGTCATATTATTTTCAATTAAGAAAAAACTAATAAAGATGGTTTTTCCCGAGGATAAAACCAATACAAAATGCATGATTCGTGGAGATATGTAAAAATCTCCACATGTGAAATTTGGTGTGAAAACAATACCTCCCTTACTATCGTCGGTCGGTAAAAATTGAATAATATTGGTTTATTCACGGATGATATTATTTATGTAAACCGAGACATTTTTACCTCCCGGAGAATTTTTGCGGGGACACTGGGACACAGAGAGCAGAGAGAATACACATAAGAATAAGCAAAATGATCGTATGGGATTTGTAAGTCAGCTAAAGAATAAGAATATTTGATCTATCAAAATTAAAAAAATTTTTAGGAGATCTAATTTTATTTATTTATTTAAAATAAGTTGTAAAACATGTTTATAATTAACAAAAATTATACATTAAGTTAATTTTTTTTTAAAATAAGCTTATCTATATTTTATTTATTTCCAAATATGATTTATCAGTAGAATAAGAAAAAAATTTGATAATTTATTAATATTAAATTATTATTGAATATAGATATATTCGATTACAATATATTTATATTCATATGAAATAATTTCCATAAAAAAAAATAAAATATTTTTATATTTGGTAAGTTAAAAAGAAATAATAATGAAAAAGAATTATATTTTTACAATATATATGATTTTTTTTTGTGATGTTTGCATTTTAATTTTAAATTGAGAAATTATAATAATAAATAATTCTATCTATATAGTAAAATATTTAAAATATATCAATGTTTAAATTATGAAATTGAATATTTCAAAATGAAAATAAAAAGTTAAAGAAAATAATCGCGATATTCAATTATTTTTTTATTATTAATTAAATTAAAAAAAAAACAATTGAATATTTAATAGGGCCTCCTCCTTTCCCCATAAATTAGCCCTTCCAAGCCTCGCCTTCCGAAATTTAGAAAAAGTAATAATAAAGAAAGTTGGCCTTAAAAAAAAAAGATTAAAAAAAAATAAGGCGTTTGGTCTGTAGCCTCTTTGAATCAGCTGAGAGTGCCTTTGATTTTTTGGATTTCGAAATGAATTCGTGACATTCGGGGCAACCTGAAATAAAACCTACCTAGTAAGGGAGTGCATAGCTTCCATCAATATGGATAGAAGGCCCATGCTAATCGAAAAAGCCCTGCGCTCAAAAGGTAACCAACAATTTGTTCCTGTTCAGGCTAATCCCATTTCAGAACTGTGCTGAATTACCTTCCCGAATTCCCGTTCATCCAATCCACCTCAAATACACTCTCAGTAATACAAAATGACACAATTCAGACCTGGAGTGCAATTCATGCAATCCATCCCTTAAATAATAGCATGGCATATGTTTTATCCACCCACATTTTATTTATTTATTAATTCTAATCTAATCTATGAATTAGTATGATGAGAACATGCATGGATGTAGGAGACAACCACCTGAAAATTCCTAACAACTATATATATATATATATATATATATATTCCTTCTAAAAATACCTTTGTCTCTTCTGCCTCCTTTATCAATGCTTCTTCTTGAAAGATGTACTCTGAAATTCCCTAATCTCACTAAATTCTGTCATATAATTTAATATATTTCTCTATAATCTCCTAATGAATATTATCAAAAGCAAAAAATCATTGTAATTTAATTCTACTTTCTATATTATATTAAACTTTCTTTAAATATTATATTTATATTTTCTATTTTAAAGTGCGCCATGCTAAATAAATAACGATTATTACTTACATTTGGAGAGCTGTATTTCAATCATTTCATCGTCATTAAGGATGGAGAAGATAATCAAGAATTCAAATCAACATTCAGTAGCAGGAACGAAGATTGAAACATGAAATAGAAGAAGAAAAATAACTTATTAGTTTATAATCAATAAATTTAAATTGAATTAAAAATAAAATTAATAATAAATACTGACCTCGGAGTTAATAAAGGGTTGATATTTCTCTCAGATTAAACTCGAAGAACAGCTCGTAGACTTGAATTGATGTCCATCACGCTCGCCTCGATAAAGAAAAAAATAATTAAGATTAGATATTTATATTATATATAGGAAATAAAAAAATAAGATATAAATAAATAAATAATATTAATAGGATTAAAAAAGTGTATAGATTTTTAAAAATATTATTATATTATTTCTGTAATATTAAAATAGTAAAATTATTTTACATCCTATATAGAACCATGATTATAATAAGTTATAATACGCATTTAATAGACATATAATAAAAATCTTAGAAAACATCAGAAAACTAATTATGATTATATTATTAATTTCACGAAGATTTTATTCTGTTTAATTGATATATATATTATTCATTTTTCAAAAGTGTTATAATAAAATGAAATTGACAAAACAATATTCATATGAGATTTGAAAGGAACGGTGTGAACGATAATGAGATTAGAAAGAATATATAGAATATTTAAAATTATATATTCCTATATGAATATGAGAAATTTATATTTTTTTGATTTATAATTATATTATATGAATTTTGAAAATAATCAGCACATCTTCATATTTTTTAAATAAATAAGTTTTAATAGGATTAATATATATATTGAAATTTAAGAAATATTTCAATAAATATATTTAAAGAAAAATAAAATTTTGTATATGATTTTTTAATTTTTAAATAATTTTAATTTAACTTTTAATAAAATTTAATTAATGAAATCTGATAGAATATTTAAGATTAATTATTTTCAAAGATTTGAATGAAAAATTTATAAATTTATTTAAGTATATGAATAAAAAATTATAAAAATGCATTTTATAAAATTGAATTTTTATTGAAATATTTTTTTTTTAAAGTTCACTAATCTTCCTTTTAATTAATAAAAATAAATAATAAAATTACAATTAATTCTTGATTAGCGACTGATCAAGGGATGATTTCTCAGTGGAGAGGCCGGTCAGGGTCTTACACTGTCATACACTCAGCAGGGAATGCGTACGAGTCGCCCTGCCGGCCGGAGTAGTTGAAGCCAGGCGCCGGAGGGGCATGGAGAGGGGCGAGCGGGGAGTGCAGAGGTGAGCGCTCTACTGCAAATTATTTCAAATAAAATACATATTAAAATAAAATAAAATAAACAAATATTAATTTTTAAAATTAGTGGTGTTTTAGAATACATTTTAAATCGAATCAATAAGTTTAATTCTATTAATTCTATTAAACCAATAAGCTTAATTTTATTCAAAGATCTTAATGAAAATTTAAAAAAAAAATTATAAATATATCAGTAAGAAGTTCATTAATGAAATTATAATATTTTGAAAAAAAAAACAAGGAGGTGGCGTATTAATGTAAATGGTTCAATTTAAATTTAAAATTGTTTGCCGAATGTGATATAATTTGAATGGCTGGATGACGTCATATATCATTTTAAATTAAGAAAAAACTAATAAAGATGATTTTTCTCGAGGATAAAACCAATACAAAGTGCATGATTCGAGATGATATGTAAAAAATCTCCTCATCTGAAATTTGGTGTGAAAATAACCGTTCCCTTCCTATCATCGATCGCTAATACTACCACTTCCGGTTTCCGGATTTGCACCAAAAGTTGAGCAATTCATCCCACTGAAGCACTAAGTAAATATACCAAATTTCATCAAAATCCGTTGAGCCGTTCAGGCTGTACACATCTATACGGACGGACGGACTGACAGACATCATGCTAAAAGTACTTTTTTCTGTTTAGAAAATGCATGATTCGTGGAGATATGTAAAAATCTCCACATGTGAAATTTGGTGTGAAAACAATACCTCCCTTACTATCGTCAGTCGGTAAAAATATACAGTATACATTTACATTTTTATTTTTAGAATGTCTTACTTTATTTACATTATATTTATTTTGAAATAATCTTTATTTGTCTTACTGACTATAAAAGACAAAGTCTAAATAGTGCCAACGCTGTTGCCTATCATCCAGTGGCGCCTTATTTCAATTATAATATTAAATAAATATGAACTAATAATATAAAATTATATTAATGAAAATGATAACTTTTACAATAAATTAAATTATGGAAATATTTTTAATTATTAAAGAAAATCAAACATATACCACCTTGAATCATTGTAATGTTTTGATCTTGTCATTTATTGACAACTGATAATAATTAAGAAAAAAAACAATTTAAATAATTTTTATTATGAAGGAGAGCTACATAGATCTATTCCTTAGCTCAAAGACCCTGAATTATGTGAATTTCATAAAAATCCTGTCCACCCTTTTCAAGACCTATATACAATTTTTGCTAGGTTAATAAGTTGAGAAAGATATGTTATATTATAATCTTATCTTATTATACTAGCAAAAATTATATTTATATATTTGTATTTTTGTGATATTAAACCGCTCTAAGGATTTTTTGGAAATTCACTCCATAGATAATTATTATAAAGAAAAATCGATCTGTATTGGTTTCAGCCTCGGGAAAAATCATCTTTGTTAGTTTTTTCTTAATTTAAAATAGGAATTTTAATAATAAAAATTGGTGCCTAGAACGCCGGACAGCGCTTCCTTAAATACAAAACATTATAAATAAAATATAATTAAAAATATTTATTGTTTAATCAAATTACGAAATATATATTATGTTATGTCCACAGGCCATACTTTTCTGTCTTTCAGTGCATTAATGCGTACGTTTAAGGGCTCTATGTTTGATGACTATTTTTTTTTAATTTAAGTTCTTTTAAATTATTTGAAATTGTTTTATATAATTTGTCGTTTATTTATTTTAAAAAATAATCTTAATCTTTAATATTCGTAGCTCATAAGGAATAATTTTTTTAAAGTACCGAGAGCGGCGGCTATTAACTATATATATATTTATATATTTGGAAAAAGGTCTGATCTCTTAGATTTTCACTAAATACTTTATATGTAAAATGAATAAAAATAAGTATAAAAATTATTGTATAATATAAAAATTAATATCAATGATAAACTTGAACTATCAAAATACTTGTGAGTGGGTGGAGGGGTTTTATATATTTTAAATTCAATTCATGCTCACTCCTCCCCACCTGAATCCAAAACCTAGGATTTATATACCATAATCCGTCTGAGGGTCATATCAAAATAAATATAAATGTACTCTCCAGTTTAATTTCAATTATCATCATTTATTAAAAAAGATTATATTATTTTTTAAACAAAGAGAATTGTTAATCATTCTATTCAGTGAAGAAACGAATGATTCTTCATTCTTATAGATAATTTAATTCGTAACAAATTGTTTATGGAAATCATGCCCAGATGCCGACAAACTTTTAATTTCTAAGTATTAAAAATGATATAAATTTCTAAGAGGCTGGTAACTTTACGCATACGTTTACGAGGTGAAGCGGTTCCATTTCCTTTGAATGTATAAATTATTTACATATTCTTTTTAATGTATTCGCTATGGAATTATCATTTTTGAGGGAAAAAAAAGATACTTCTAAATAAACTTCTCCGATTGTGTCTTAAAAAATTTTAAAGAATTTTCATGATGACGATAGAGTTGAATTAAAAAAAAAAATTATAAATTCTGGAAAATTAATTTTTATCTTGAATATAAAATTAGAATTGATTTTAAAATAATTTATAATATTATATATACACACATATTTTTATATTCTATTTACTCTTTCTATTTAATCAATTTAATTGATTCTTTTTACCGACCGACGATAGTAAGGGAGGTATTGTTTTCACACCAAATTTCACATGTGGAGATTTTTACATATCTCCACGAATCATGCATTTTCTAAACAGAAAAAAGTATTTTTAGCATGATGTCTGTCCGTCCGTCTGTCCGTCTGTCCGTCCGTATAGATGTGTACAGCCTGAACGGCTCAACCGTTTTTGATGAAATTTGGTATATTTACTTAATGCATCACTGGGATGAATTGATCAACTTTTGGTGCAAATCCGGAAACCGGAAGTGGTAGTATTAGCGATCGACGATAGGAAGGGAAGGGTTATTTTCACACCAAATTTCACATGAGATTTTTTACATATCATCTCGAATCATACACTTTGTATTGGTTTTATCCTCGGGAAAATCATATTTATTAGTTTTTTTTTTAATTTAAAATTATATGACGTCATCCAGCCATTCATGATGTCACAGCCTGGTTTTACATATATATTATAAATAAAATAAAATTAAAAATATTTATGTTATATGCCTATCTGTTTGTTATTACATTAATAGATATATTAAAATTATTTGAAATTGTTTCTGTAGCTGGAAATTAATTTACTTCAAACCGTCGGTCGGTTCGGACCTGGCCACAGGTCAACTTATTTATTATTTCATTCATTTAAGTTAAGTTTTCGGTTTTTGTTAAGAACTTCTGTGCTAAATAAACTCTTCTAGTGGGGCATGATAATATATAGTATGACTCTTACAGAGTTTATTTCCCCCCTCCCATTGTCTGTATTCTGCTTCTACGTTATTCTTTTAATTAATTTTATATAGTAAGTACTCATTATAATTTCAATAAGAGTACTCTTTATGATGAAAACGTCATTTAAATGATTATAAAAAAATGAAATAATAAAAACTTGGCTTTCATCTTGTTTTCCAATTTATTTCAATTCAGTGAAATAGGATAATAGATAAGACGATAAATATGAAATAAAAGATTTAATCACTAGGTGAAACATTTTAATAAGTTAAGTAAATTAAAATTAAACTTAAATCTGTAAAACTTAATATCAATAATTAATATAAAAAATCTGGAGTGTCTCCACTCGACTATCTCGCAAATTCGAATTGGATTAATTAGCATATATGATATTTTCATTAAATTTAATTAATTAAATATATAAATTATAAATTAAGTATAATTAAATTTAATTAATTAAATAATTAATTTAAAGAAATTAAATTTACAGTATAGTATTGTTATTCAATTAAATTAATTAATTAACATATATTAAATTTAAAACCTTTACCTTCATTTTTAAGTCAAAATTTAAAATTTAAAAATTAATTCGCGTGTTTGGCTCTTTGTTGATGGCACCACGTCACGTGTTGGCGCGTGAGATTTGCAGTGTTAAAAAATTAATTCTGGTACTTTCAGCGATTCAATCAAGCTGAAATTCTATATATAACAGTTTTATACAATTTTTAATCATGTGAAAAACTAGCAAACATATATCTTTATTTTTACTGTCAGTTTAGAGCAGTGGTTCTTAAACTGTGGTCCGCGGACCCCTGGGGGTCCGCGAAGCCTTTACTGGGGGTCCGCGGTCCTCGGAAAAAAATCATCGTAAAAATATATACATATATAAATATTTAAAGTTCATTGTGTAACTATATCCTCCTAGAGAATTACGGCTATAATTTAATACTATTAATAATACTATTTTATTTTATTAAATTGATAATTATGTCAATTAATTTTTTGTGAATAAATAAACATATATAAAAAACTATATATAAAATTTGAATTTTCATCCATTCATTCATTTAAAATCATTTTTCGATTGTTCCTTTAAAATAACCCCTCTTAGGGGCTCGGAAGGGGAGGCATATAAGGGAATTTTCTTTCACTTTGTTATTGGGGAAAACCAGGGGAGGGGACAGTCTTACCCGGAAAAACCCAAATTGTCAGCGTCCACTCTGGGGTTTTAAACAGTTTTAAAGCAAATGTTAATTATAAGTTCATTTCTCAACGAGTTGTATCTTTAAATTATTTTTATTAATGTTAATTATAAGTTCATTTCTCAACGAGTTGTATCTTTAAATTATTTTTATTAATTTAATTAATTATAATTAAATTATAGCTAATAATAGTTTATTATAGCTAATAATTTTTTTTAATTTTTAGTGTAATTTGCATGATCATTATTTTATAAAAACACTAAACACATTTTGCAATTTCCCAGAAAGGCTGTTTTTGAGAGTAAGTATAAGTTAGTTTTATGAATAAAAAATATTTATTTTAATAATATTTTAGAATCAAATTACGAAATTAATAATATTTTAGAATCAAATTACGAAATTAATAATATTTTAGAATCAAATTACGAAATATATTTATTATATAAATTAATATTCATTTAAAATGATATTAAATCATTTATTTAAAATGATTTAAAACATTTATTAAAATGATTTAAAACATTCATTTAAAATGATATTAAAACATTCATTTAAAATCATATTAAAACATAGCTAGTAAATAATAATTCGTTATATTTATATTATATTTATATTATATTTATATTATTGTAGTTCAATGTTAATAAATTACTCCATAAAATGGATCGTTGGCTACAAACTGGTTCAACACAGAAACGGAAAGAATCAGATGATGAGGCATCAACAGCAAACTCTACCAAGAAACGCAAAACTAGAAAATATTCGGATGATTATTTATCATTTGGATTTACTTATATTTGCAACAATGATGTGGAAAGACCAGTCTGCGTTCTATGTCAGGAAAGTTTATCCAATGAAAGTATGAAACCTGCTAATCTCAGACGTCATTTACAAACAAAGCACAGCGAGCATGTTAGTAAGTCTATCGAATTTTTTAAAATGAAAAAAGAAGAACTTAATTCAAGTCAGAAATTGATGGTAAAGACGGGATCTGGTGGTATGAGTAAGAAAGCAGTAATGGCATCATATGAAGTAGCTCTACTTATTGCTAAAGCAGGAAAGCCGCATAATATAGCAGAGCAATTAATTCTTCCTGCTACAAAAGTAATTACAAATATAATGTTAGGAACTAAAGCAGCAAACGATATAAATTTGATTTCATTATCAAATGATACGGTTAAGAATAGGATTGAAGACATGTCATGTAATATAAAAGAAGAATTAATATCGAGAGTGCGCAAAAGTCACTATTACTCATTACAATTGGATGAAAGTACTGATGTCACTAATAATGCCAATTTGTTAGCTTTCATTAGATATGAGTTTGAAAATCAAATACAAGAAGATGTATTGTTTTGTGATTCACTACCTTCACGAACGACAGCTAATGACATATTTAACAGTTTGAATAATTTTATAACCGAAAATGAAATAGAGTGGCCAAAATGTGTTGGAATTTGCACTGATGGTGCTCGTGCAATGTCAGGTACAAGAACTGGATTGATTGCTCTTATTAAAAATGTTGCGCCTCAGGTTGTTTGGAATCATTGCTGCATTCACAGAGAATCATTAGCAGCCAAAAATATGTCACCAGATTTGAAAAGAACATTAGACGAAGTAGTTAAAATTGTCAATTTCATTAAGGCTCGTCCACTTAATTCCAGAGTTTTTAAAATTTTGTGTGAGGAAATGGGTAGTCAACATACACATTTATTATTACATACAGATGTACGTTGGTTGTCCCGCGGGAAAGTACTCATTCGCCTTTTTGAGCTTCGAGATGAAATACGATTGTTTTTAATAGATGCGCATTTTGAACTGACCGAATGTTTCAATGATTTTATCTGGTTAGCTAAGGTGGCTTACTTGACTGATATTTTTACAAAATTGAACGAACTTAATTTGAGCCTGCAAGGTACTGTTGTAAATATATTTAAAGTTGAAGATAAAATAGAAGCAATGATTAAAAAAATCGACTTGTGGTCGAAACGCATCCAGAACGGTGTATATGAGTCTTTTCCAACTCTCAATGATTTCATAGAAAGCTCCAGTGAAAAATTGCTTAATCAAACGCGTCAATTATTTGTTGAACATTTAATTACTTTGAAAAGCAACTTCAGGAAGTATTTTTCTACTCCTGATCCTTGCAATAACTGGATCAGAGATCCATTTAATATGGAAATTACAAATGCTAAACATTTATCTGCACCTGAACAAGATATTCTCGTGGAATTATCATGTGATACAACTTATAAACTAAAATTTAACAAAACTGAATTGAGCAACTTTTGGTTACTTCTCAGGTCAGATTATCCTGCGCTTGCAAATAAAGCACTTCAACACTTGATTCCATTCTGCACAACATATTTATGCGAACAAGCTTTTTCGGTACTATTTTATATTAAGTCTAAATATAGAAACAAATTAAATGTAGAGCCGGATCTTAGATTAAAAGTTTCCAATATTAAGCCAGATATTGAGATTCTTGTTTCAAGAAAACAACTGCATACATCTCATTAAATATGTAAGTTATATTTAATGAGATAGATGCAGTTATTTTTTAAAATATTTCTTATTTAATATTTTCTGAAAAAAATTATAAAATATTTATATGAATTTAATGTAAGTACCCATTATAATTTGTGAGATTTGTTGCTATGACAATGTTTGTATTTTCTTTCTTCAATATTATAATTTCTAATAAAATGTGTTCTACAATATGCAAAAAAATCGTTATTCACCAATCACTGTTAGAAATATTCATCATATATCCTTGTCCTTATGAGATCGTAAGCCAGAAATTAATTAATAAAATGACGTAAAGTACCTAAAGTTGTGATGGGGGTCCGTCAAAAAAAATTTTTTCAAGTGGGGGTCCGTGGAGTACATAAGTTTAAGAACCTATGGTTTAGAGGAAAACAAATGAAAACGTGGAAGGTAAGGACCCTCTTCCGAATGAGCTACATTTCTCTAAAGTTGATAGAAAACTGAGAATTTTGAATAATGAATGTGTACCAAATTTCATTATTCTAGCTCAAACCGTTTTTGCATAATCTTGTCTACATACACACATACATACACACGCATATACACACAAACATTTTTCTCAACCTTAGTTAGTTAAAACGACTCAGGGACCTTCAAAACATATAAAAACATCAAAATCTCGAAATCGAAAATTTTCGTGATCGCAATACTATCCCTGGCGAGATAGTAAAAACAATCGGTGAAGGTTCAGGTTGTTTATATATATTTCCTTTATTCAGTTGTAACACTGTCATCAGAAACTTTCTTTTTTTCAACTCTGATATATAACAACCGAAATGCACAAAAAATTGATCTATCAATTTGAAACATTATCTATTGTTTTTAATAAAAATTATTTTATAAGACAACCTCTGATACTATTTACCATTTATTAAGAGATATTATAAAATCTCCAATAATAATTACCATTTTTAATGAAATTTCCCTTAAGCCTAATCTTTCAATTAAATTGTTTATTGTCTAAAAGCTATAAGCTATATAAGCCTTTTATTTATTCAATATTGATTTGTTTTGTTTTTTTCTTATTTTTTCATCTTTAGATAATGTCGTTTTTTATGGCTCGAATTTAAATACTACAAAAATAATTGTACCATATTATTAATTACCCCAATAGAATAAAAAGAATTAACAAAATTTAAACAAAAAAATTAATTCTTATATATATAATTTTTCTTTTTAAATTATTAAATATATAAGTGTCAATTCAAATTTTTATTTTGATCTTAAAGAATTATCCATATCACTTTAAAGGTAATTGTCTGATGTAAGAGGAAGAGATGGAAACGCTTTTGAAATCAGAAGAAATGTTCAAAAGAGACAGATGATTAAGAAGAATGATCTGAAGAATCAAGAAAGATGGAAGTACAAGTAAAAGACCTTAACTATGACTCCAAATCAATTTGAATAGTCAGACAACATGGACGATCAAGAAACCACATCATTTTTATCTTCACTCCACATTAAACCTTTCTATATTTATATTAAACGAATTGAAATCATTCACACTTAAAAAATATCGATATTTATTTTTATCTATCATTAATTTGAGTTTTATTTATGACTATATGAACATATAGTTGTATATATATATATATATAAAAAAGGATTTTGTCTGCACATTGCTCAGAATATAAAATTTATTTCATATCTTCGCGTTTCATGATCTCTAGAATCCAAACGTGACTTTAGAATTTTTCATGTCTGTCTGTCTGACCGGAAATTGTGACCATATAGACTCACAATTAGTTGAACCTATTTCGATGAAATTACATCATAATAGTCTTGCATATCTCTATTTGAACATAGGCTATAAATTTTATTAATATTTAATCAATAACCGCAGAAATTAATTTTTTAAAATTTGATATGTAGACGTTCTTTTTATTGTATTCTTTGGATCCCAACATGTACATATAATCTTAAAAATTAAAAGAGAAAATTTAGTCACAATGTTAATGTTTTCAGTGTGTTAAATAAGTTTAAAAGGCCATTATGATTAATTGAAATATTGTAAATATTAAAAAAATAAAAATAAAAATATAAATATTATAAACATTCTTTTTTTTGTATTCTTTGGGCTGCTGAATAACAACATACCTATATATATATCAAATTTTTAAAAATTAATTTCTGTGGTTAATAAAATTTATAGCCTATGAATAGACATGAAAAATTCTAAAGTCATTTTTGGATTCTAGAGATCATGAAACGCGAAGATATGGAAAAAATTTTAAATTCTTTTAAAATTCTTTTTACCGACCGACGATAGTAAGGGAGGTATTGTTCTCACACCAAATTTCACATGTGGAGATTTTTACATATCTCCACGAATCATGCATTTTCTAAACAGAAAAAAGTATTTTTAGCATGATGTCTGTCCGTCCGTCTGTCCGTCCGTCCGTATAGATGTGTACAGCCTGAACGGCTCAACCGATTTTGATGAAATTTGGTATATTTACTTAATGCATCAGTGGGATGAATTGATCAACTTTTGGTGCAATTCCGGAAACCGGAAGTGGTAGTATTAGCGATCGACGATAGGAAGGAAAGGGTTATTTTCGCACCAAATTTCACATAAGGAGATTTTTTAAATATCACCACGAATCATGCACTTTGTGGTGGTTTTATTCTCGAGAAAAATCATCTTTATTAGTTTTTTTCTTAATTTAAAATTATATGACGTCATCCAGCCATTCATGACGTCACAGCCTGGTCTTACATATATATTCTAAATAAAATAAAATTAAAAATATTTATGTTATATCTGTTTTTTATTACATTAATAGATATATTAATATTATTTGAAATTGTTTCTGTAGCTGGAAATTAATTTATTTCAAACCGTCGGTCGGTTCGGACCTGGCCACAGGTCAACTTATTTTATTTATATTTTTATTGTTTACTTTTTTTTTAATAACATTTAAAGTGGTCTAAAAAAATTAATCGAGGCAGGAAAAGAGATGGGGTTTGAAATTAATAGTGATAAGACAAAATAGTTAGTATCAGAGAGGAACAGTATTAACATACAAAATCTTAAGATACAAAATGTAGAATTTGAATATGTAGAAAAATTGAATGTAATCACGAATGATACTAATATTAGAGAAGAATTTAAATTGAGGTTGCAATCGAGAAACGCCTGTTATCATGCAGTAAAGAGGCTTATTTCATCCAATCCAATTATTATTAAAGGGGATCAAAGTTAAAATATATAAAACACATATTTTTCCTGTTGTATTATATGGGGGTGAGGCATGGTTTATGACCTTGTGGGAGATGAGAGTAGGTTCAGAGTATTTGAGAAAAGGATTCTTCCCAGCATTTATGAGCCAAAGAAAGATGAGCTGACCGGGTAATGACGGAGACTGCTTAACGAAGAATTACATTACCTCTATGCATCTCCAGAAATAGTTAGGGTTATGAAATCGAGAAGGCTGCGATAGGCAGGGCACGTGTCTGGAATGGGAAAGGAAAAAGATATTGGTGGGGAGACCGATTGGAAAACGTCCGCATGGAAGACCAAGGACGCGTAGAAATGGACGTAAGAGAGATGGGACAATGGCTCAGGATAGGGACACTTGGAGAAAAGATATTGGTGGGGAGACCGATTGGAAGACCATGGACGGGGTGGGTGGACAATGTAGGAAGGGACGTGAGAGAGATGGGAAAGGGTAGGAGTTAGATGGTTATAGCTAGGGATAGGGACACTTGGAGAAATGTGGTTGTTGCGGCCAAGAACTTTTGAGTAACGTAGAGCCAGAGCCCAGAGGTAGATAGATACATAGATAGAACATATAAAGGGTGTTTCTTTTATAGGTATAGAACTTTAAATTGCAATAAAACAACGATGGATTATTCGATTGACATGAATTTTATTTATACGAAAGATAATCTTGTGGCATTACATTTTATATATGATTTCTGGCATATGACCGCCATGGCTGGATCGGATGTAGTCCAATCTGGACGTCCAATTTTTGATAACTTTTTCTAACATTTGTGGCCGTATATCGGCAATGACACGGCGAATGTTGTCTTCCAAATGGTTAAGCGTTTGTGGCTTATCCGCATAGACCAATGACTTTACATAGCCCCACAGAAAGTAGTCTATTATTACAAATGTAAAGATGCTCTTAAACATTTCCGACTTTTTTTTATAAATTTTTTCAATATGGTTCTTAAAAAAAAGGTAAACAGTTTTTGGGACCACTTTTTTTCAATATGGTAAACTTTTACATTTATCTTTTTCTTTACTATAATATAAAATATTGTATATAATATAGTACTCTAATATAGTACTATAGTATTTGGAGATTTCCATTGGCCCCCTCGCTCATCGGTATGTGACTTTTTTTTTTTCTTATGGGGCTATTTAAAAGCAAGGGTCTACATGAACAAACCCCGGACTATTCAGGAATTGAAGGCAGCAATTCACAACGGAATCACATAAATTCCTGGTGATGTGCTTGAGCGGCCAATTCGGAACGTTAAGGACTGACTCCAAAAATGCGTCGCTCGAGAAGGAGGGCATTTGATGAATGTAATTTTTAAAAACTAACTTTACTAATTTTTTGTTAATAAACTTCCATTGTAACTACACGTTTTGCACTTTATTTGAATCCAATATCTTTAAAATTGACAGTTTGACAAGTAGTTTAAAACCACCCGATCCATCTGCGCCACCCTATTTAATATACAAAATATTATATTTCAATATTCAATACATGGATATTTATTTATTTTATTTATAGATATATAATATAATATACATTTAAAAAAATCTATGTTTGAATGGTAAATTCTTTATTTTCGAATTAAATACTTATAAATAAAATTTATAGGTATAAATATTTACATAAATATAAACATTTAAATGATTCGAATTATTAATTGTAATATATATTTATATATATTTAATTAATTGTAAAAATATTATAAAAGACTTTCGACGTTCTAATTAATAAATTTTGATATATAATAAAATAATTCGAACCCTATTTTAAATATCTCCCCAAAGTTTTCTGACCAATCAGAATAAGTCTATGCCATATAGTTACACACTTTACTCTTTATATTTATATATTATACATATATTTTAAATTATTTATTGATTGATATTTTGAAAATTTGAATGATATATGTACGCCAACTAAACAACTTTGCTATCTAAATAATAATAATAATAATAATAATATTGAAATATGATTCTAAATAATTCTTATTTTTTTTACATTCCACATATGACATGGGTAATATAAAATTCCTACTATTTAACCATCTCAAATGACTTTTGTAACGGTTTAATAAATTAAAAATAAAGTAAATTAGTGAAATAATGTTTGTTACAAATTAACAAATGTTAAAACCTTATCTAACTAATTGCTCTCTAAAGATTCAATTTAGTATATCATCTTTGACAAGAAATTTTTATACTGCGCCCTTTAAGATGCAAATAGACATGACAAAAGGCTGTTTGACCAGCGAACTTAACGATATACCGGAGGTACCTATTAGCAAAAGAGTAATTGCTTTCCCATCCTTCTTGTCCTTACACTGAGACAAAGGCAAAGACTAACTTCTGGCTCATTTTTTACTTTAACCTTCCTATATATATATATATATATAAGAGGTTAGCAGTTGTTCGAGTATTTGAAAATCAATCCTACCCTCTAGAACCTTTATTAAATTTTGAATTCTTTGGAGATGACACATCATTTTCAATTACTTATAGTACAGTATATATAATATGGTAAATTCCATACTTAGGGGGTTTATTGCATTCTACAATAAAATAAAACCTAAATATAAAGGATGTTTGAAAAGTAAATTCGCATTTTTGTGAAAATGTAAGTCAATTTTCATATAATGAATAAATATTTGCTGGCAAAAAATTGATCGAGATGATTTATTAATTCTTCATTTGAAGTAATGATTTACCGTCAAAAAAATAATCTAATGCCTTTATTGTGTTTTTATCAGATTTAACCGGCCTTACATTACGTGGTGCATCTTCAACATCAAAAATGCCGAATCTAAATTTTGCAAACCAGTTGGTGATAATTGTCCAAACATCGTCTCCATACACATCCGTTAATTTCTTTCTGGCTTGAACAGCAACAACATCTTTTCTATGGGATAAAAGTAAAATAGGACAAAATCATGCTTATTGCTCTCCTATTTAAAAGGACACTAACCATAAAACTACTGCATAGATTCAATTTAACTTATCAAGAAACAAGTATTGCTATATCAGCTTTCCAGCTTAAGTGTGAAGTTGTGTTCGAAAAAATACAATTAAATTCTATGTCGAAAAAACGAAATTACTTTCCGAACAACCTAACCCCAGCCAATGGAAAAAATATGTTATTATATTTCCTTCTCCTCCTTCATCCAATATTAATAAATAAAAACAATAAAATATTAGAAAAATATTTATTTATTGTTCAAACTTTAAAAAATAATTTATTTGAAAAAAATTCAATTCTATTGTTTTTTTTTAATATTTATACATTTATTTATAGTTTATTATGTATATACTTGTATATATACTTTTTGAAATATTTTTCTTTTAAATTAAATCAATTCTACTATTCAGTGAATTGATCATATTTTTAACTTTGTGCATTTGATTATATTTTATTTTTTATTTTAATAAACAAATAAAAAAATATAGAAAAAAAATATATTAATTCCTTTTATATGAAAAAAAAAAATATTAGCTGAATTCAAGTTATAAACCTAGCAAGCCATATCAAGTCAACTGGTAGTAGTGTTGTTCGAAGGTTGAAAAGTCCATCATTTTGTCATTTGTACATTCTATTATACCAGACAGTGTTTATTCCAGTTTATTTCACTCCATGTCTTGACGAAACTTTAAAGTAAAGTAAAAGATCAACATTTGCAAAATATCAACAAATTGATAAGTTCTTCCTAGTTAAACAAACTCAACATATAATAAAAATCGTTTTGAACTATTTAAAATAAAATCCCCTTCTTGACTTAGTCTATATGTATAAGTTAATCCAGAATTTAAAATATAGAGGTATGTATGTACATAAGTAAATAAATAGAAATCAAAGTTTAGTGTTCAGAATTAGAAGAAAAAAATAATGTAAAACATAGTATAATAAAGTAAAAAATCAGAAATGAAATAATTAAATTGATATTATAATTTAGAAAGTCTTCATCACTTTTATATAAAATATTCATATTAGAATTTAATTTTCTTTAAATACTAATTTCATTTTAAATGGATAACGACTTTGAAGATGATGTCAGAATATAGATCAAAAATTGACTGACAGTCGGAAATGGCTAAAATTAGAATTTAATTAACTATGACTTGAAGTTAAAATATGAACCCTTTGATTTAAGTATACAGTGAGACAAGTTAAGAAAATATTTCTATTATTATTAAAATGTATTAATTTATTAATTGAACAGACTGCTTATATAGGACATTATGGGGCTCAATTCTCTGTGACATATGCCTTATATTTACTGAAATAAAAAAATTTTCAAAAATTTACATCTTCATTTAAACGGAAAACGATAATATACAACATATATATATATATTCAAGGCCGCCTCGGGCACTATATTTTAGTGGACGCCAATTTAAGCAATTCTAGTAAAAGTTGGGAAGATGGGGGGGGGTCATTCTGTTTTTCGTCCTGGGCGCAATTTTGTCTCGACATGAATTTATATATATATTAAATACAATCTCCCTATTTCTTTAATTAATAATCATATAAAAAAAGATAATTAAAAAAACATTAAATCTTATTTATACTAAAATATTAATTAATATGCTCTAATAATTTCATTAAATTAATTAAAATTATAACTTTTAGAATAAATTATTTAATTTAAATGGTATTTAATTGATTATTATAAATTCAAATTCAAATTTATATATATATATATATATATATGTAATATAGGGCCGAGTACTTACTTTAAAGCCGAGCATTTACTTGTACATAATACTAGAAGGGAAGGAACAAGATCATGCCACCTGTATGCGACGAGCGGGTCCAATTGGTTATTTAAAAACATCATTTAGCTTAAGTTAGTTTATTTGTTTAATCAAGATACAATTATTAACTAAGTTCGAATTATTAATCCAGTCAAAATATAATTTATTTAATTTGTTCATTTAATTAGGATACAATTATAAATCAAATTTAAATCATTAATATATTCAAACACAATCTGTTTATTTTGTTCAATTAATTAGGATACAATTATAAATCAAATTTAAATCATTAATATATTCAAACACAATCTATTTATTTTGTTCAATTAATTAGGATACAATTATAAATCAAATTTAAATCATTAATATATTCAAACACAATCTATTTATTTTGTTCAATTAATTAGGATACAAATATAAATAGAATTTAAATCATTAATCTGTTCACATACAATTTATTTAATTTAACTTGTTTATTTAATTAATTTTATTTTAATCCATTTAATTATAATTCATATAATTTAATTTGTTTATTTAATTAATTTTATATTAATCCATTTAATTATAATTCATCTATAAATATTTCATTTGATTTATTTCATATTCTGAATTCATTCAATTGTAATTTACAAAGTTTAATTATAAGTTACTTATTCAAATTTATATTACTTATTCAATTTGATATTAATATCTTTTGAAAACATTTCATTTAATTTATTTCAAATCAGAAATTCATTTAATTATAATTTACAAAATTTAATTATAAGTTACTTATTCAAATGTATATTACTTTATTCAATTTGATATTAATATCTTTTGAAAACAATTTACTTAATTTATTTAAAATACATGTTATTAGACTCACAATTAGTTGTCGTGTCGGCCGAACACTCATTATTGATATAACTAAAAATATTAACACTTGATATAATTAAAAATATTAACATAAACATTCACAATCACTTAACAATAATTCATTCCCTTATAATATATCATACACTGCACACTTCCCATCCTACCCCCCCTCTTCCCCTGCCGGGGGGCCTCCGTGTATCACATCTTACGACCCTTGTAACTTTCTCACTTTCTGACTCCAGGCCTGTCCGCGCTGTTTCTTTTCTAAGTCTTCTCCCCCTTCTCCTCTCCATTCCCTTCTCCTTCCCTAGGCACCCATCTCTCTTCTCTGTAATGCAAAAATCTGCACATTATGGTTTCGACTCATAACGGGCGTCCCACGCGGTTCCTATTTCACCTACGCATTTCTTATTTCTTTCCCATCACCTTGAGCCATTTCACTTGCTGTCTCCTCTGTCTCCATCCTGTCTCTATCTCACTCCCACCCACGTACATCCTCTCGACTTAATCATTTCTTATTTTCTAGCAGACGCTACCTATGCGAATTCCATTACCCCCCAGCAGCCTTGAACGGGCGGCCAGCGATAATCCATTATCAACATACCTCCGTCTCACTCCCACCCACTACAATCCTTCTTTACTTATATAACTATTATCATATTTTATTCTCACGGAATTATCATTCCACTAGGAATGCCAGCTAAGGCCTTCCTTCTTCTTATTCTATATATTATATATTCCCAGGGCTTAACACATTCTTACTCTATGACATAATGTATTTTATATAATCTATTTCTACACATTCTAAAGATAACATAATAATATATTTCCATTACACTAAGATAATATATTTTCAATATATCAAATATAATACATCTCCATCACACCAAGACAATATATCTCCACTATATTACACTCCACCACCTTTTAAAAAAGATTGTTTCGGGATAAAGATTTTTCACGAAACAATCCTTTTCAACAGTCCGTCCCCTCCTCTTTGTCCCTGGTTACATCACCATCACTTCTCAGTGGACTCTGCAGCTTCCCGTCCTCCTTCTTCTTCCGTGCACGCTTCTTCCAAACAGATCGTAGTTCCAGCGGGTCATCCCTTCCCGTCCTTCGAGGAGTTTTCTACTTATACCTATAATTAATCCTAGTGACATTAAACAATCTCGAGGACATCCTCTAACCAGTTTCGAACTAACGTTACTGCTTGCCCCAGGCGTCGTGTTTTGGGTCATTAACTTCCTTTAAATTTTATAATCTGGCATTCAATTCCACCAGATCTTCATTATCTAGAGTTCCAAGAAACAAACGAATTTTTAAATCGTGCCCCCCGCGTCTACCAAACCACGTCGACTTCGCGCCGGGGGTAGCATTTCACTCAAATGTGAAATAATCCCCTCCGTCATCTCGAAACTGGTTTTAACATATGGCATATCCTCCTTAAAATCTATCAACCTCAACGGTTCCCCTTCGAAGAGAGCGTATCGGTCATCCTTTAATTTCTCCCGAGACTCCCTGATGACCGATACCTTCTCTTTAATATATGAATAAAGAAAGATTAATTTATTATACGTCGACTTGTTCAAAATAAATTCCCAGTGGCATTACCTCTTCCCTCTCCCTTGCCTATTTTCCCATCGTAGCGATAGTCTAACCTGCTAGAGAAGGAACAAAGATACCTTACTCCCGTTTTCGTGAAACTTCCTAATGGTTCTCTTTTCCGATCGCCCTCCCCTTTCCCTTTGGTGGGACCTCAACGGGTGGTTTACGACTACTAGTATTCCCTGTCGCCCCAGCTGTTGGGGAAGTGCTTGTTCTCGGGCTTCCGGTGTTGAGCTGGGCCTCCATGCCACCCCTAACCGTGGCATCCATATTGGAACTTCTGGTCTTTCTTCGTGAGGGTCGTCAATGGCTTCGTAATCTCGTTGTTCCTTCTTCCTACCCGCGAAGTTTGTCCTGCTTCCATTTGACTATTTTGCTCACCAGTCTCGGTCTCCTGTCGCCAAGACTCCGAATCCCCTCCATCAATCCTGAGGGATTCCTCCTCCCCTTCTGGCTCGCTCTCCACTTGCACTTCTTCTCTCTCGGTGACAGACGGAATGCCACTAATGGCTCCAAATTCCGTGTCATCTCGTTCAGTGCTAAGTGCTCTCGCTTTCACAACTTCCTCTTGCACCTCTTCTACCACGGTGACCGACGGAATGCCACTAATGGCTCCAAATTCCGTGTCATCGTGTTCAGTGCTACGACTCCTTCTCCCACGACCTCCTCTTGCCCTTCTTCTCTCTCGGTGACCGACGAAATGCCACTAATGGCTCCAAATTTCGTGTCAGCATGTTCAGGGCCAACTATTCTCGCTCTCACGACATCCTCTTGCCCTTCCTCTATCTCAGTGACCGCCGGAATGCCACTAATGGCTCCAAATTCCGCGTCCTCTTATTCAGGGCTAACGATTCGTGCTCTCGCGACCTCCTCTTGCATTTCTTCCTCCTTTCTCTCACCTCCGAGCCTTGTGTCCTTCCCGTTTACCATTGTATCACCTGCCCCTAATCGCAGGGTTACTCGTGAGCCGTGTCTTCCAGTTTGAACCTCGCTCTTGGTTGTTTCTTCACCCATTCCTAAGTGTTATCGTTGGGTATCTTCGGACGACCCTCAACGCCGTTCCCTCCATCTTCCACTCCACGACCTCCTTCCTCTGGTCGTCGGGTATGTTACCCATTTTGGCCAGCTGCTCAAACTTATTGAAGAATAAGTCCATTTGCCCCATCCCCGCCCAGGGCGACATCCCCTCCACTATTCCCTTGTCCTGTCTTCCGGATTATCTCGCTCCTCTATTTCCCATGTTTCGCCTATGTAAACCTCCCCGTAAACCCTTTATGAAAACATCTACCAACGGTACCACTTCTCTTATGGTTTTATGGGCAATCGTGACTCTCTCTCTCTTTCCCCAAGTGGCCATATCTTTTAACTGTAAAAAAAAAAAAAAAATTTTTCTGATATCCCCATTCCCATCCCAAATGTCCTAATAGCTGACTTAGCATATAGCTGTGAGTTATCGATCTTGGTGTGCCTCGTTGTCCTAATTATGTATCTGTTCCTCCATTTCTCGTGGGGGGTGTTTTCAACTTTGATATTGAGCAAACACCAGGTCTAGGGTTTAATTTTTCCGTACTCTCCCTCATCTAAGAAAGAAAATCTGTTATCCTCCAGTTAGCCGATAGCGTCCAATAATTTTCCCGAGCTTCATTAGTTAACCCTCCAACCCTAAACCCTCAACCCCACACCTGACACCAGTTGTAATATAGGGCCGAGTACTTACTTTAAAGCCGAGCATTTACTTGTACATAATACTAGAAGGGAAGGAACAAGATCATGCCACCTGTATGCGACGAGCGGGTCCAATTGGTTATTTAAAAACATCATTTAGCTTAAGTTAGTTTATTTGTTTAATCAAGATACAATTATTAACTAAGTTCGAATTATTAATCCAGTCAAAATATAATTTATTTAATTTGTTCATTTAATTAGGATACAATTATAAATCAAATTTAAATCATTAATATATTCAAACACAATCTGTTTATTTTGTTCAATTAATTAGGATACAATTATAAATCAAATTTAAATCATTAATATATTCAAACACAATCTATTTATTTTGTTCAATTAATTAGGATACAATTATAAATCAAATTTAAATCATTAATATATTCAAACACAATCTATTTATTTTGTTCAATTAATTAGGATACAAATATAAATAGAATTTAAATCATTAATCTGTTCACATACAATTTATTTAATTTAACTTGTTTATTTAATTAATTTTATTTTAATCCATTTAATTATAATTCATATAATTTAATTTGTTTATTTAATTAATTTTATATTAATCCATTTAATTATAATTCATCTATAAATATTTCATTTGATTTATTTCATATTCTGAATTCATTCAATTGTAATTTACAAAGTTTAATTATAAGTTACTTATTCAAATTTATATTACTTATTCAATTTGATATTAATATCTTTTGAAAACATTTCATTTAATTTATTTCAAATCAGAAATTCATTTAATTATAATTTACAAAATTTAATTATAAGTTACTTATTCAAATGTATATTACTTTATTCAATTTGATATTAATATCTTTTGAAAACAATTTACTTAATTTATTTAAAATACATGTTATTAGACTCACAATTAGTTGTCGTGTCGGCCGAACACTCATTATTGATATAACTAAAAATATTAACACTTGATATAATTAAAAATATTAACATAAACATTCACAATCACTTAACAATAATTCATTCCCTTATAATATATCATACACTGCACACTTCCCATCCTACCCCCCCTCTTCCCCTGCCGGGGGGCCTCCGTGTATCACATCTTACGACCCTTGTAACTTTCTCACTTTCTGACTCCAGGCCTGTCCGCGCTGTTTCTTTTCTAAGTCTTCTCCCCCTTCTCCTCTCCATTCCCTTCTCCTTCCCTAGGCACCCATCTCTCTTCTCTGTAATGCAAAAATCTGCACATTATGGTTTCGACTCATAACGGGCGTCCCACGCGGTTCCTATTTCACCTACGCATTTCTTATTTCTTTCCCATCACCTTGAGCCATTTCACTTGCTGTCTCCTCTGTCTCCATCCTGTCTCTATCTCACTCCCACCCACGTACATCCTCTCGACTTAATCATTTCTTATTTTCTAGCAGACGCTACCTATGCGAATTCCATTACCCCCCAGCAGCCTTGAACGGGCGGCCAGCGATAATCCATTATCAACATACCTCCGTCTCACTCCCACCCACTACAATCCTTCTTTACTTATATAACTATTATCATATTTTATTCTCACGGAATTATCATTCCACTAGGAATGCCAGCTAAGGCCTTCCTTCTTCTTATTCTATATATTATATATTCCCAGGGCTTAACACATTCTTACTCTATGACATAATGTATTTTATATAATCTATTTCTACACATTCTAAAGATAACATAATAATATATTTCCATTACACTAAGATAATATATTTTCAATATATCAAATATAATACATCTCCATCACACCAAGACAATATATCTCCACTATATTACATATATATATATATATATATATTTTAATATAAATGGTAATTATTTGAATTAATATTTTTGTATTCATTGTATGACCGGTCCGGACAGGTTCTATGAACCGATGAAGGCATTGGTTGATTAGCGTGAAGTTTTTTTCATTCCTAATGGAGTTTATTCCAACAATTAATTTATAGGTTTTTTTTTATGACCGATGCCCTATAGAATGGACAAAATCAGGCGGTGATATATATTCAATGCAAATTCTTTGCCCGATTAATTTTTCCATTTTAAGAAATTGCCGAAATTTTTTTTAACAATTACCAGTGATGTATTGGTAAAATAAGATGTAAGGGAACGCATAGTGGGAGCAAAAAAAGTCCTATTTGCAGCAAACTATTTTTTTCCATATACATATTTATTTTTTCTTATCTTATCTTATTATGCTAGCTAAAATTGTATATATATATAGCCATGGGTTTTCAAAAACCGCTCTAACGATTTTTTTCAAATTCACACTAGATATAGTATTTATAAAGAAAAATTGATTTTTATTGATCACATCTCAGGAAAAATACATCTTAATTATTTATTTCTTAATTTAAAATTATATATGGAGACGTCAAAAATGGCATCCATATTGAAATTTGACTCCCGCCTTTTTTTAAAGGTTATTGTATTAATATTTTTTTATATTTAAAATATTTTAAAATTTTTAATTTAATTTCGAAATAAAATTAAAAATATATATTTTAATAATATTTTATAATTATAAATTACGATATATATTTATCATTCTTCCAATAAAAAAAATATTCATTCACTTAGAAACATACCTAATACATATTTATGTATTATTGAGGACACCAAGTTCCATTCATTTTATTCAGATTGATGCATTGATGCAACATTTAATAATTGTAATAAATAATTAAAGAATTGTATTTCAGCTCGGTGTCCCAAGTATTAATATTACCAGCCAAACCCAATTATAATGAATTATTTTTTTTAACTTAAGTACCGAGCCGAGGCTCGGGGTCCCGGTACTTCTTATTAAATATACAAAATATTAACGAACACAAAAAAAGAAATTCTAACAGTAGATTTAAGTGGGAATTATCGGGATATGAAAAAGTACTGTAACGCGTTCCGGTTCTGAAAAAAAGGTAAGGGAACGTTGTTCCCCCACGTTCCCCTCCCAATAAACCACTGACAATTACAAAAGTTACAATTATAATTTCTATCTAATGAAACTTCTGACAGATTTCAAGGACATTCATACCAACTTGAAAAGTAATTATTGTATTGATACCTAAAGCGCGCGTATTTTTAAATCAAATGTCTTCTTATATTTTGTGCATAGTATGTGTATAATATATATATCCATTCTTTAATTTTTTTAGATTCTGTTAATCTAAGGTTCCAATTATATTGAAGTGGCAGATTTAGAAACTCAGGGCTCCTCATAATCTCTGAAAAAAACCCTCTGCACACTTTTCTATCCAACTTTCACTCTTTCGAGCCAGTGATCCCCTTCCCCCAGACCTCTTCAAGATTCACTAAAGTTCTATGCATTTTTATATTTCATAACTTTCTTCTTTAAAAAAAAATGAAATTATATGACAAAAAGAAAAAAAAAGAAAAAATTTATTACACTTTTAGATAATATTATATCTCTTCCAGAATCTCTGATCCATTTCTTTTAATAAAATGACACAAGTCTAGTCATTTCTCAGCTAATACCATTGAAAAACTCATTCACTTATGTTTTTATTATTATGAATATCTAAAATAATAAATGCTTGATTTCTTCTCAAAAAATTTTTCTAATAAATTTAATAAATATACGATGGAAAAGTTATAAAAGGACAAGCGTAGTATTAGTACGAGTAGTTTTGATGAATTGCACATAAATATAAAATAAGTTGACTTGTGGCCAGGTCCGAACCGACTGACGGTTTGAAGTAAATTAATTTCCAGCTACAGAAACAATTACAAATAATTTTAATATATCTATTAATGTAATAAAAACAGATATGAATATAATATAAATATTTTTAATTTTATTTTATTTATAATATATATGTAAGACCAGGCTGTGACGTCATGAATGACTGGATGACGTCATATAATTTTAAATTAAGAAAAAACTAATAAAGATGATTTTTCTCGAGGATAAAACCAATACAAAGTGCATGATTCGTGGTGATATGTAAAAAAATCTCCTCATGTGAAATTTGGTGTGAAAATAACCCTTCCTTTCCTATCGTCAATCGCTAATACTACCACTTTCGCTTTCCGGATTTGCACCAAAAGTTGATCAATCCATCATACTGTTGCATTAAGTAAATATACCAAATTTCATCAAAATCCGTTGAGCCGTTCAAGCTGTACACTTCTATACGGACGGACGGACGGACAGACATCATGCTAAAAATAATTTTTTCTGTTAAGAAAATGCTTGATACGTGGAGATATGTAAAAATATCCACATGTGAAATTTGGAATGAAAACAAAACCTCCCTTACTATCGTCTGTTTGTAAAAAATTGGTTGATGATCATAGAATATTTCTTTTCAGAAAAACAGAATTTCTGTAAATACTCATTGTATTGTCTATCAATTTTTTTATTCAAAAACCTAAAATAACTATTATTTTGCCTAAAATCGTATTTATCGGTGTGAAGGTCCGGTCTATGGTATGACTGAAGAGAGAAAGAATAGATAGATTCAGGATTTGAAAATAGAATTTATGGATAGAAAAGTTATTAGGTTGGCAACTAAGTCATTGCCGATTACATTCATAGATGACTTCAGTTGAATTTTTAGGTTTACCGATGTAGTCCAAATGTAAAACACATTTTGGTATTTGATAGTTGGCAATTCAGCTGTCAATCAGCAAAAGTTTTTTGATCGGTTCCGTAGTTTTCGTTTGACGTTCGTTGAAAAATGGAAGATCAAAAGGAACATTTTCGTCATATTTTGTTTTTTTATTTCTGCAAAGGGAAAAACGCATCGCAAGTTCATAAAAAGTTATAAGCTGTTTATGGCGACGAAACCTTAAAGGAACGGCAGTGTCAAAATTGGTTTGCCAAATTTCGTTCTGGGGATTTTTCACTCAAAGATGAAAAACACTCTGGTCGTCCAGTTGCAGTTGATGACGACCTAATCAAAGCAATAATCAAAATGCTGCCTGAAAGATGGCAAAAGGTCATTGATCAAAATGGGCAATACATTACAGAATAAAGTTATTTAGTTCCATGAAAAAATTGTCTTTGATTTTCTTAAAAAAAACGGCAATGACTTAGTTGCCAACCTAATATAATATCAAAGACGTTAGAATGGAGGAGGCAAGAAGTGCGAATGGATGAGAAAAGTTTGACGAGTAGTTTCTTTATAGGGAAACCAATTGGGAAATAAACGGTTGGGATACAGAGTGAGGTGACATTAAAAATATAGAAATGATACAATAGGAAGAATTGAATGAAGGCAATTCAGAAGTTTGCGCCACAGATATATATATACGAGTAGCTATTTTATTTAAAAAATTTTATATTTAAAAATAATTTTTTTAATCTTTAGAGCACCTGATTATTTGCTATGGTGGACTTTTGTCTAAATATAGGACAATTATATTTTTTTTTATGACAACTACTTCCTTTACCATTACGATAAGCAAACAACACAATATTCTGTCACATTTTTTCTTTGTTTGCATGTTAGCAAGTACAATTACACAATTATATATAGGATATTATATACCATTATGATATAGATCCAACAATTCAAAACAAGAGGCGTGAATGTTGGAAATCTAGAATCAAAAAAAAAAAGAATATCAAACAACATCTTCCTCCAAAGATCCTTTTGATAGTTATGTATGTGAATATCATAATAAATAATATTTTTTTTTAATTCTCTATATTAATTGAATCTTGTATAGACATAGATCTTTTTAGACATAAAATGAAATTTGATTTTTCATCAAATCTTTTTACCGACCTACGATAGAAAGGGAAGGTATTGTTTTTACATCAAATTTCACATGTGGATAATTTTACAAATCTCCACGAATCATGCATTTTATTAACAGAAAAAGGTATTTTTAACATGATGTCTGTCCGTCTGTCCGTCCATTGTGTGACCGTATTGATGGGTAAAGCTTGAACGGCCCAACGGATTTTGATAAAATTTGATATATTTACTTAATGCATCAGTAGTATGAATTCTTCAACTTTTGGTGTATATCCGCAAACCGAAAGTGGTAGTTTATAAAGTACTAATTTTATATTCATTATCGGAAAATATTTCACTTAAAATATAGTAGTAATTAATAATTGAGTAATTAAACTAAAAATAAGAACTAAGATAATATAATTTAGTAATTTTAAATCAAGTTTTAAAAATAATTTTTTTTTTTTATACTTTATATCAGCTATTCTCAAAGGGGTCCATATGGACCCCCTGGGGGTCTATGTGACTTCATGGGGGGGTCTATGTGACTTCATGGGGGGTCTATGATCACCAAGGGGTCTATTGGGGGTCTATGGATGTCTCTTTAGTAAAAAAAATAAATTGAAAGGGGAGATTTAAGAATAAAACTCAGTAATTTTAGGCCAAACATAAAAGAAATCGCACAAAAACGTCAAGTCCACCCAACACTAATATTATAATTTTGTAAAATATTAATGTTTTTTTTATTATGTGTTAAATTTAATCATTAAAAATATAGATATAATTATTGATATTTCAGTTTCTTTCTTCTGTACAATTTCTCCACATTTTCCTATTACTATGTGTTTTAAAATGAGTCGCCTGTGGTAGCTATTGCACTCACACAATTAGATGTATATATATATATATATATATTCCTTAGGTAGGGGGTCTATGAAAAAAATAAAATTCCTACAAGGGGTCTATGGAAGAAAAAGTTTGAGAACCCCTGTGTGCTTTATATATAATATATATATAAAATGTTTTTTGGAAATTAATTTATGTCAAATCGTCAGTCGGTTCTGTGCCTGGCCACAGCTCATATATTGTTTTTTATTTTTTTGAAATTTGGACAAGTGAGCGTTTCCCTACTCGGTAGAAATTATTAAATCTTGATTTATTAATAATTGAAAGTTAAAATGTTCATTTGGAAAATCGAATGTTGTGACATCTTTCAGTTAATCCACTATTTCACGAAACTAAAAGATGATGAATTTTCAAAGATATTTAAGAATTGAAGTTATTGTTAAACCCACCATTACATAGGAGAGGGGGGGGAAGAGTAATAAATGATAGAAATAATAAATGTTCCTCTTCATGTTTCCTTCCCCAAAAGTAAATCACAAACGAATATAATTTAAAATGTATTAAGTAAAAGAATAAGATGTTTACCAGAGAGATTTCCATACATTTCATTTTTATTTTATTTATTTATTTATTTATTTTTTTTTTTTGCTATTTGCAAGGGAATAAAATGATAGAAATGTTGAAAGAAATGACTTCGTTAACAATATACAAACACGATGGTCCTTGAGTTGTAATAGTATTGTTCGAAATCTTAACCTTGTTTGATTTGTTTAAGTGAGTTGATTCGATTCCGCCCTGCGCATTACGGTTTATTTGGGCCCGTGTGCCGTGTTTTCCCACCAGCCCCAGGGTACCTACCCCCCCCCCTCCCCGCTTGTGTTTTATTACCTCGAGGACACGGAATCGCAGGCAAACGGCCCATTTCGACTTCTGCCTCTCGCCCGATAAGAGAGGGCAACACTCGACTGTCATTTCACCAGGAGCACTTTAACAAAAGCATAAAACTCATACAAAACTATGAGACAATATATTAACATGATCAAAATTTCATTATGTTCAATTAAATGAAATGAGATTTTAAGTATTGTCATTAAATCGAGTTTACTTGATCAAATAACAGAAATATTTATCTTTCTTAGGAACAAAATAATATTTTACTTTTGACACAATACAGCTATAAGAAGACAAAATAAAGAAAGAAAGAAAGGAAGAAGAAGAAGAAAAAAAAACGTAATTCAAATAAGGATTCAATGAGTTTGCTCATCTGATTTAAGGACTTTTCGAGAATATATCATTAATATTTGATGTGGAAGAGGAAATAGAAAGAGAGAGGGTGACATCATCGTTACAAAAGGCAAATCAATTGTACTTCTTGAAATAAATAGAAAGAAATTGGGAAGTTTTCTTCAATTGCGTTTTCTTTAACAACGATTAACATGCTTAAGATATGAAGAATAATAATTGAAATCCCTTGCGGCTCGATTGTGGGTTCCTAGCAATGCAAGAGGAGGAGGTGCAGAAGGGGGGGGGCATTCACTTATAACAAACTGTTTACATAAATTGATTAAAATAGAATTATATATATCCTCAAACAATAAACAAATAGAAGATCACCTTTGTTAACATATATAAAAAGATATTTATTATTCAGAGTATAGAGGAGTTCCAGGGGGCATGCATTTGTAAAGGATTGAACTCTCTACTTTTGTATAGGGAACGAGTACACTTCTTTTTATGTATGTATATATTTTAACAAGATAACGATTAAATAATTTGAGAGAGGAGAGTTTAATGTCTTTTATCCTTAAAACAGTGGTGGTCTTCAACTGTTTTATGTTTATGGGATCCTAGGAGTAAAATTTCAAGCTTCACGAAACCACAGAGATTAATATCAATACCCTAAAATACTAAGCATTATATCTTGTTGTTGTTATTATTTTTAACTTATAATGCGAAAAAATATGTACCTATATTTTCAATGATATTCATTAAATTTTGGACTCAATTTTTTTTACGATCGTGGTAAATTAATTATCTTCTAAACAAAGGACTATTCAAAAACTACGTAGCGTAGTAGACGAAACCATTTAGAAAGAAATTGCAGAAAAAATAAAAAAATGGGCAAAGCAAACATTCAAAATAAGTTCGTACAGGCCAAACTGGCCACTGGTCTGTTCATCTAGAAACAAAAGTGAAATGTTAATATGCCAACTGTAAAGGCTGTATTCGAACCAAATGCGGGAAAAGAGGTAGTGAACTCTACCTAAAAATAACAATAATTGATTTAAAAATGTTTACAATTGATAAATCTAGTTTAAATGCATAATGTAGCCATATATTTTGTTTGTCAAGATTTTGATGCTTTTATACGTTTTGAAGGTTCCTGAACAGTGGTGTTGTGCTAATTTTTTTCTTACCTGAACGCGTTCCGGACTCCGGATCACGGTTCGGAAAAACAAGCCGGTTCGTTCCGGTTTTTGTTCCGGTTCGGGTTCGGTTCAAATCCTTGTTTTTAATAATACATATAAAAATTCGTCAAAAATTAGAAAACAAAAATCAGCAATTCTTTTTAAATTTTTTTTTTTCAATACGTCAGCCAATTCTTGTTATCAGAAATCATCTTTAGCTCCGGAACGCGTTCCTGTCCAAAAAGGAATTTGAATTGGATTAAATAACATATATATTATATTTAAATTAAATTTAATTAATTAAATTATAAATTGCAATTAATAAATAATATTTATTAAACCAGCACGTTTTTGGATCTTTGTTGAAGGCACCATGTCACGTGCCTGCGCGTGATTTGCAATGTTAAAAAATTAATTCCGGTAGTTTCTGCGATTCAATCAAGCTGAAATTTTATATATAACAGTTTTATACAATTTTTAATCATGTGAAAAACTAGCAAACATATATCTTTATTTTTACTGTCAGTTTAGAGGAAAAAAAATGAAAACGTGGAAGGTAATGACCCTCTTCCGAATGAGATACAATTCTCTTAAGTTGATAGAAAACTATGAATTTTGAATAAAGAATGTGTACCAAATTTCATTATTCTAGCTCAAACCGTTTTTGCGTAATCTTGTCTACATACATACACGCAAACACACACTCAGAGACATTTTTCTCAACCTTATTGATAGTGAAAATGATTCATGAACCTTCAAACTTCAATCTCTGGCGAGATAGTAAAAAGTAGCGCCTCCGACCAAGAAAATCAAGATAAAAGTTGATAGGACCCATTCTACCGATCATAGGACTCTTAATTAATATAACCGACTTGATAGGCGTTGTCCATGCGTACGATTTACAAAAGTCAGATGTTTCTTTTTTATATATACATATATAATTGTGTATACATATTTTAATAGGTATAGTATTTTCATGAACATGAGTATTTTGCACATTTCAAATGTGGATTATGGCCCAATATGTCCAACCATTTACTCAATCCTAATAGGAAAAAAGATGTTGAAAAAACTGCGACCAAAGATGAAAGAATCGTTTACATATTTCCTCATTATAAAAAATGCGGCAACGTCCATCCCAATCCATTTTACAGTTTCGAGTCAACCTTTTTTTTATGTGATTCATTTTTACATTTCTTTTGTCGTATTTTAGTTATCCCCTCTTTTATATATATTTAAATCGTGATATGGAAATCTAATTATCCAAAATAAAAATAATAAATTTATTACCTGTGAGTATTTATATATTTTAATTGACAATTTATAAATCCAAATTAACAAAAAAAAAAGAACCCGCACTCAATTCAAATATATTGATTCTTCTAATAGGATTGCATCGGCTGGATTCAATCAATTTTAGTAACAAAAATACAAGTAAATTTTCATCCTATTCGATATTTTTTATTTCGAAATTGAAATTATTTTTAAACTATAATTCAATTCTTTATATATATATATATATATATATTTGTATTTTTGAAATATTAAACGCTCTAATTGTAAGTTTTTTTTGAAATTCACACCATAGATAATTTTTATAAAGAAAAACCGATCTGAAAATCTTTGTTAGTTTTTTCTTAATTTAAAATAGTAAATTCAAATGACGTCAGCAACTACGTCAGCCCCTCCATATTCTGCAGGTAGGAATTCTCCTTAAATACAAAATATTATAAATAAAATAAAATTAAAAATATTTATTTTAATGATAGTTTGTAATCAAATTACGAAATATATATATTTATTATGTTATATACACAGGCCATACTATTCGGTCTTTCAATCAATTAATAAGTACGTTTAAGGGCTGTATGTTTTATGACTATATATTTTTACCGACCGACGATAGTAAGGGAGGTATTGTTTTCACACCAAATTTCACACGTGGAGATTTTTACATATCTCCACGAATCATGGATTTTCTAAACAGAAAAAAGTATTTTTAGCATGATGTCCGTCCGTCCGTCTGTCCGTATAGATGTGTACAGCCTGAACGGCTCAACCGATTTTGATGAAATTTGGTATATTTACTTAATGCATCAGTGGGATGAATTGATCAACTTTTGGTGCAAATCCGGAAACCGGAAGTGGTAGTATTAGCAATCGACGATAGGAAGGGAAGGGTTATTTTCACACCAAAGGAGATTTTTTTATATATCACCACAAATCATGCACTTTGTATTGGTTTTATCCTCGGGAAAATCATATTTATTAGTTTTTATTTGATTTAAAATTATATGACATCATCCAGCCATTCATGACGTCACAGCCTGGTCTTGCATATATATTATAAATAAAATAAAATTAAAAATGTTTATATTTATTATTTATGTATCCATATCTGTTTTTTATTACATTAATAGATATATTAAAATTATTTGAAATTATTTCTGTAGTTGGAAATTAATTTACTTCAAACCGTCGGTCGGTTCGGACCTGGCCACAGGTCAACTTATTTTAATTTATGTTCTTTTAAATTATACGGCTTGGTAGTTTAAAATTTATATATGAATCTAAGTATACGTTATCTTTCTGTCTTTCTATCTTGAAAATTGTAAACATGAAAAAATTTATTAATATTATCAGCCAAACCCGATAATAAGGAATTTTTTTAATGACCGAGCGGCAGCTCGGTGAACCAGGTACTATATATATATAACGTAGAAAGGATCATATCATCATAGTTCATATTTTATTTTAAGGTTTCCATCAACTAATCCTTTGGTAGAATTTATTCTACTTGTAACGGTTTGCAGTTTTAGAATATTTCTGAACGTACCCTTCTGTCAGCTATTAAATCACCTGAACATGGACACTCATCCTCCCGCCCTCCTCAATACCTTTGCAATAGTCATAGACAAACCCTTGGAGAGTCGTTGGTCAGCCCTTAAAGTGTAACTTACTTTGTGTTAACTTGCCTTCTCACCTGCTTTATCCATATACAAGCCACTGGTTTATTTGGTGAAATATTTAATTATTAAGCTTGCCATCTCGCAAATATATAGCTATATATATAATTATATACAGATCCAAACACTTATATGAATATACCAGGAGTTATTAATTTTCTAAAATAAAATCACGCTTATCAAGGCAACAGTGAGTTGTTTTATTTCAGGGATTCTTCTCGGGGTAAAAATACAAAAAACATATTCAAATAATAGTATGAGGTTTGTTCAAAAGAAAAGGTGAATTTTGAATTATTTCGAAAAGTATTTATTTATTCATCAATATCCATTTTGTCCCCTTCAAGGTAATTCCCCTCAGTTATAATGCACTTATGCCAGCGCTTCTTCCAATCGTCGAAGCACTTCTGAAATGCGCTTTTCAGCTTGTTCTTCGATTCCGACTTTATCTCATCAATTGTGGCAAAACGCTTTCCTTTCATTGGTCTCTTCAGTTTTGGAAATAGGAAAAGTTGCAGGGAGCCAAATCTGGTGAATACGGTGGTTGAGGCATGATTAACGTGTTGTTTTTGGCCGAAAAAGAAATGATGTGTGAGCTGGTGCAGGATCCATGATTTGTTTTCCACAATTCCGATCGTTTGAGCCGTATTGCTTCACGCATAACTTCCTTGTAGTATTCCTTATTAACAGTACGACGTGTTGACAAGAACTCATGATGCACCACGACATTGTAATCGAAGTAAATTACGAGCAAAACCTACACATTTGATCGAACTTGGCGTGCTTTTTTAAAGCCCTTGTGCCACTTATAAACATCTTTTTCAGACAAAGTAGACTTGCCGCAAACCGCAGTCAACATTTTAAGTGGGTTGGAGCACTTTATTCCATTTTTTACTTTTAAAATTTAATCTTAATTGAAATTTTAAAATTTAATACAGATTCTTTAAAAAATCGAAGAACAAACAAAAACGTGACTAACTTTTTCAGTTGTGAAAAACAAACTACTAATCCAAAATGACTTATAATAGTAACATATAAGAAACATGCGTACCAACAAAAAAATTCGGTAATCGCATGTAAACAGCTCGCGAAAATTCAAAATTCAACTTTTCTTTTGAACAGACTTCGTATATTATCTCAAAGATTATTTAATAAAATTTGTAATATTATTATTGTTATATTATTTTAATTTCTAATTTTTTAACCATCCATTTTAAGCTTTTTTTATACAATAATTTTTATTATAATTCGTATGTATGTAGAAGAATTTTAGATTATATATTATTGCTTTTACCCGATACACTCTATAATTATTAATTTGTTTATATAATTATTTATAAAGCTTTACATAGGATTATAGGTATAGGAGAAAATACTGTTTAAATTTATATCCGGTATTTTGGTAGGCAAAATCGCAGAATGTTGGCAATGGAACGTTGATGAGATAAGTAATGGTAATTTTCAAAGTTGTAATATAAATGCGAACCTAATAAGAAAAAGACTGACTAAATGAAAATATATTTCTAAAGCGAATAATAAATAGATATATATTATTATAATAAAATTGAAAAATTTGTTACACAGACTACCACTATATAATGGGTATATTTTTAGGCCATTCTTTCCTCCTCCCTCACCCTTTGTAGAAGCCAGGCACTCATGTGTTCCATTAAATGTAATTGAAAATTATCAAAGATAGTGATTGGAATAGACAAATATTTTTTGTCAGAAAAAATTGCCAATGGTGTACCATTTAATGGTAAAAATGTCCAAAGCTCATAACAAGGCGATGAGATCTAGCCATGGGCATTTTATTGTAGAAATCTGCAAAAATATTTTAGAATTAAATCATTTTCTACAAGTTAATTAAATAGTTTATAAATATATATATATATATAAAATAAAATATAAATTTGAAATCTAATAAGAAAAATATTAAAATTCTTATCTCTATTATGGTAAATAAATATTTTATGTTGATTATAATGTAATTCCAATCTTAATATATTTATTATATTATTTTATATAGAATATATATAATAATATTAATATTTATAAATTAAAGAATCATTTTAGTAAATAAATATATAGAATTAATACCGTTTATATGTACTTATATACTCAATCAATTGCTTCTTTAACGAAAATCAATTCGTGTAATTATTAAGTACTAGCACTTCAAAATGTTTTCCACCACATTGGTAATTATAATTAAAATTAATAAAGTGCGATTATGAAAAACCATCTACTGTTCTGCCATAGGCGATGCTCTGTTATGAAACCCCGAATTAGTTCACCAGATTCGCTGTAACTAGGTATGCAAATTATACATCGTACAAAGTGGAGAGGGGAGTTGTCATAAGAGATGACAGTCACTTCAAAACTTATATTGTTGTTTCACGGGCTAAAAGGCTTGAATACTCCCCTCTCCATCCCACCCATGTCGACCTTTTAAAAAAAGTAAGAAAAGAATATACAAAAATATATAACAAACTATTATTTAAATAATAATATATATTTATAACAATCTATCTATTCTCAAGGAGGTACTCAACTCGAAAGTTCTTAGCTGCAACATCCATATTTCACTAATTCTATCCAAAGTCATCTCCATCCATTTCCTACCCTCACCCAACTTTCTATTTAAATTGTCGACCCAGCGTGTTATTAGTCTATCTGTCATTTCACTATTGGTTTATCTATTAATAACCCTATCGCCAATCATTTCTCATTTTTATAGTTAAATAATATAAAATATAATCTAATAATATTTAATATATATATATATATATATATATATATATATATATATATCATGTTATTTTAATATTAATACATTTATTTTTAATTAAATTTTCATATTAATTTAAAACTTTCAAAGTTTTACTTATACAAGAGATAACGGGAGAGATAGATTCAACTTTTGTTACATATTTAAAACTATTAAAAAAATTATGTAAACACAATTAATATTACTAAGTATTGATCAAATTAAATTTCATGTTTATTTATAAAGTTTCAAAAGAGTAGAATATTATTTACTCTAAAACTGTGTTATACAAAAAAGGGGGAAAAAAATATTTATGGCAGAGTGATAACAATTTTAAATACTAGTTATACGGATAGTCTGTGACTCTATCTGTGACTAGTGCACTTTAAGTGATTTCGCAATGGTATTATAATTCAGTATTGACTTGACGATATATCGATAAATATCTTGTATTTTTTAAAAAAATATATCGAAAATTCGATATATTTTTTCAATCTGTCATCATTAAATATAAATGAATTGAAATGTACCCTAATATAACCTAATAAATGTTATACAGAAAATTCCTGAATAAATTAATTATCAATAATGAGTTGGTAATTGTTTTTTTTTTATAATTCTTTTATTCAAAACAACTGTTAAATTGAATCACCTATTATTTTAGCTCTGATTCTGATGTTGGCATGTTGATTTGTTGATTTTAATATAATGTATAATCCTAATCTAAGGTCTAATGACCTATTTATAAATATGTTGTTTTGTTTTGTTTTTTTATCATATATAAATAATAATAATCTTAAAAATTCTCATTCATAGATCATGGAAAAATAATAAATTACAATTCAATCAATATAAATTAGAAATAACTTTAAAAAATGATGGACCAAGAAGAGGAATTTCTTAATGTATTTTTTACAAATATATCTCAACTATTATTTGATAAATCAAAGGAAATTATTGTAAGTAAATAACGTTATAAATTTAAAAATTGTTGAAATTTCCAAATATAATTCCTTTCCATTTATAATGATTCTCAATCACATCACATTAAATTTTTTTATAATTTATTTCAATCTTAATAATATACTATTTCAGGGTTTATTAAAAAATCCTCAATATATATTTATATTTATTTAACTAATGAAAACCTAATTCTCTTTCAATTATCATTTTTTTTGTTTTAAATTATATTATAAATATGTTTTATTTTTAGGATCGCGAAAAAGAAACGAATAAATTAGGATTCTCTGGAGTTTGGTCATCTTTTCTTTCTCATTTATCGAATTTTACTTCAGCAGAAAAGTCATATATATCTTTAGGATTCTTACAAACAAAAAATAAAGGATTTTTAAGAAAAGATGTAAATACTTTAAATATTTCATTAATTAATTAATTTTAATAATAAATAATGTTTAGTTTTTTCAAAATTTTTTAGGGCTTTTTAACAAAATCACTTGAATTAAAGTAGAATTGCACTCATAATGTAAAAAAAATAATGTATAAATACCTATAATTATAATTAATTCATAATTTTAATGCATTGTGTATTTTTTTTAGAATTCCTTAAAATCCATGTACGAATCCTTAAGAATAGATTTCAGAAAAGTAGAAGAAATTGCCAAAAATGGTTCAGAGAGGCCTCTTGGAATTATTGCTTGTCAATTATGTCAGTTTTTAACAGCTCGTATTGAACTAATGGATTTGTATCTTTTTAAGAAAATAATTTTTAACAAACATTCTTTAATTAAAATATAATATATTTTATTCATAAAGATTTAATATAATATTAAGATGACCTCGTCCAAGTTTGTTTATGAAATAGGATTTTAGCAAAACTGGATTCACTTTTTTAAAAAATTTAAATAAGTGTGTGTCATATTTAGTTTATTTTTTACTCCTTCAATAAAAATGGTGAATTGCACAAAAAATTGAATTGTTTCGAATTTTTATTAAATAATATAACTTACATCACTTGTCTATCTTTAAGTTATGTGTTAATAATTTCTTTAACTTATTAGTTATGAAAAGATGCATATAATGAGTAACACAAGACAAATGAAATATCAAGAACTTTTGTTACAAATAGAAGAAATAGTTAATGAACATGCTTTATCATTTCCACATATGGTTCTAACCAGCATTAAAGCTGTTTTAAGGTGGACATTTCAAATGATTTTTATTTAGTAGACATAGTATATAGATTTAAAAATTCTTTGTTATTTTCAGTTTAGAATGTGAAATTTTGGTTCATCTTCTTCGAGCTCATATTGAAATACAGGAGTTTCGATTTCTTCCATCTTTAATGCAACTTCATGGTGCACATACACGGCTTTTTGCATGGGAAAGGTCCTTACAAAATAGAGAGGTAATTTTTGAGAAATAAATGACAGAGATAATTTCCTCTTATTTTTTTATGTATTACTCTTCTCTAGTTATTCTTTTGAATGAATATCTTTTCTGTTTATTTTTATGTCAATTTTAAACATGAAAATGATCTATTAAATTTAAAGTTAAAATAATATTTTTCTCCCAATTTGAAACACTAATTTCATAAATTGTATAAATTAATATTAATATCCTGCATAAAAATAAAAATTAGCACTTCTATATTTTAATTGATTTCATTCTTCGTTTGTTTTAGTCTTGGAAGCTCGGGTTTAGTTCTTCATTTCTCAAGGCAAATCAATTGCCACAATTATTTCAATGGCTTTTGAAATTAAAATCTGTTTCTGTTGCCAAATTTTCTCTCTATTTTTACTCTACACTTGCTCAACAAACAACACTACAAGAAATCAAAGTTCTTGGAAATAAATTATCAATCGATTATTACTCCAAGTAAGAAAATTTATACCTTTTAAGAAAAAAAAATGAATTAGAAATGAATACTTTTCTATTAAAATTATAGAATACAAAGTTTCCAACGTAGAAATGATGTTCATGCTATCATGATTGTATTCAATCGGATTGGTGTTGAAGATTATAAAGGACCAGGCTATCATCACCCCGAGAAACAAGAATCGTGTACACAGGATTTTGATTCTTATACTATAATAGTAGCTTGGCCTATGGTAAATTGTCAATTTATTTTGAAAAAATAAATTTAGGAACCTTTATATTTAATAAAAAGTAATTCAAACCTGACATCAATCAACAAAACTAATATCCAAATATCGATTTTAACTAAAAATCCTCATTCTTATGCTCTCTTATTCATGACATAAAACCAGTAATACACATTTATTTATAAATTGTTATATTTTCAGAAAATTGTAAACCATTTGAATCATATGCCTAACATAATAAATGTGTTGAATGAAAAAACATCAGAATTAAATGCTGATCGGGTCCTCTATCAATTTGTACCGAAAGTAATTGGGCAAAATTATTCGTTTTTTTACTTAATATTGCAATATTAATCAAAAAATATTTTCTTTTTTAGGAACATATTACCTATGTACTTTGTAGTATTGATCCTAGAATGACCTTAGTTTTAATTTTCGATTCAAAAAAATCGGATAAGGATCATTATATCACAAAATTTGTTCTCGATATTATATTCAATTTAAGATGTACTAAAGTGTTTGCTAATTTAAAACCTAATGCTAAATAAACTTAGTCTATGCCATGATTTTAGACTACATAGCTCCTTAATTATGTAGTATATTGAGGAATAATTTTCTAAATTCCTCAATTTTGTAAATTTTTTATCAGAAGAAAAGAAGAAAATCAACAAATAAGAGACTAAGATTTTTAAAAAATTCTAAGATTTTATATTCAATGACTATTGTCAATAAATAAATATATAATGTATTTTAAATAAATAAAAATGCACTTCCTTTTAATCAAATTAGAAAAATAAATTTATTTTTTTCTATTCTTAATACATTATTTATATTAATATATATGGTATTTAAATAAAACAATATTAGAAATTAATATTTACCTGGTGTAATTACATTTTTTTTTGAGATTCACTTAAAAATTCTATAAAAAGATTTTTGAGTTCCACATGTTTCTTTTGATCCATTTCTTTTGATTTAATCCATTTAATAATAGACTCAACATCAAGCCAGCTCAGAAATGGACACAATTTTATAAAATCAATATATTCTTCCATTTCTTCTTCCATGTCAAAATTATCTAAAAAAAACAAAAAATATACGGTTATTTTTTTTGTTTTGGAAAAATTATAACTATTAAAAATAAATAAATTAAACTTGATAAGTTATATTTTAATATAGTTAAAAAAATTAATTGATTAAAATAATAGAAACATCACCTTTTTGAAATGGATATGTTACTAAAAATTGCCAGGCTTGAAGTGTATTGCATGATATAATCTGATTGTCGTGTAATAATGGGAGTAATTCTTTTAACTTGTTAAACTAGAAATTTAAATAGAAAAATTATTATATTTTTGAAAATATATAACATAAAATGCCATGGCATAATTTTCAGTTTTAGATTTTAATTTATAGCCTTTTAGCATAAAGGTTGTCATTTAATGAGGGAAAAAAGAATTTACTTTCAGAGGTAGTGGCTTAGCGAAAAGTCTGCACCCTAAATACAAAATTGAACCAACGAAATCAAAGTCAGAGTTTAAAAGGGGCGCCATGACTATTACCATATAAATAAATATATAATTATTAAGGAAAAAGTACAATTAATAATATATAATTAAAATTTACCATTTTATTTTCACACATCTTTACCAATAACACATTCCAATATTCATTATCATATATTTTATTAAAAAGGCACATATCGGCATAAAAGGACAATACTTTTTTATTTTTCGAATGGATTTTCATAATTTCATTAAATAACTTTACATTAAATTTATTTTTTTGGAAATAATCCAATGGAAAATTAATATCTGCTGAACGAAATTTATTAAGAAAATAGAGATCTATTATATAATTTCTAAAAGATATAAACATTCATTAGTAGACATAAGATCAATAATAAAATGTAAATTATACTATGTATTTATACTTACTCAAGAGATTCAATAGACAAATTTAATATTTGTAAATTAGTGGAAGGGGTGATGTAGCCCAAAATAATTTTCCAAGCATGGTATTGAAGTTGTAGTGAAAGATCAGCATCATTTTTAATGAAATTAATCATTTCAGAAATTACTTTTGATGAAGATTTTGATTTTAAAATATAAGATATTCTAGAAAAGAATTAAATGTTCAAAACTATCTTTGAATATTATTTATAATATTAGAGGTATATGCTCGTTTCAAATTTTAATAAGAATCCAATATTATTTTTAATTTAAAATTGATAGGATAATTTTATTATTTAACCAAAATAAAAACCTTTTTATGTTATCAATTTTAATATGTTCTTGGACAGCTAGCTTGTCTTCTAATAAAAATAAATAAGACTGTATGATTTGAAATTGTAATTTTGATAAATTTAATTCATAAATATGAGCTATTTCTTCAACAGCTTTATTTATATCTGGAAAAGAGAGAGAATATGATTTGCCAGTACTGATTTATACCTTGCATACAGTACATATGGTACAGACATACTCTGATAAATATAATTAGATATTATTAAGAGAAATAGATAAAATAGTTTTGAAACTTACTTGGACTTGGTATATTATTCTCTTTAAGAATATTTAGGTCATCATAGAGAGCTTTAATCAAAACTTCACCGTTGGACATTAAATCCATATATTTAGAATTGGCAAAATTATGAGAATACAAAACATGTTTGATTGAAGCGTTTAAATATCTCTTTAAAACTTTATTATAGGAAATTATTATTTCTTGACTATCACTTGGAGATGCTCGAACCCACTTTTTAGCAATTGTCAAACATTGTAAAGATGCATCAACTTGATCTTTTCCTAAATACGAAAATAAATAGAAAATAAATTCATAAGTAATAGAAATAAATTAAACAGAGAATAATCAAATCATAATTATAATAAATATGTGTTATTTAATATCTAATAATCAATAAATAATTATTACCTGGTTGAATTCTGTTGATAATATTGTACACAGTTGCACATGCAAATTTTAAATCAGTCATATAATCACTGCATTCTGATATTTGTTCAAGGAGATATTTATTATTATTAAAAATTAACCAATCACTTTTAACTGGTTCATAGTATTTAAACTGAAATTAAATTAAATAAAGAAATAAAAAATGAAATTATTATTATTTTAATTCATAACATCTTTTCATACCGAATTTTTTATTGCCATCCCACAAAGTACATTCTTTTCTACACCAAGGTTTTTCGTATATTTAATCCAATGTAAATAATTTACTAAACTAATTTCGTTGTATATTAGGCTGATATCTTTGTGGTAAAATGGATAGAGAGGAAGTCTCCATTTAGATATAGGATCGATCGCTGTTGCTTCTGGGAATGTTTTGAACCAAACTTCATATTCAGATTCGTCAGGAGAACTAAAAAAAGTAACATTTATTCAATTTGTTTATCCTTAATAATATATCAAAATACTAAATAAGAATCCAAACCTTATTCTTTGATAGTTCATTAAAAATATTACTTGGTAAATTTCAAAAACCCCTTGATAATTTAGATATTTTAAAAGTTTTCCTACGCATAAAAAGATTTCATAATAATAATAATTAGCCTTTTTAAGGATGTCACAAAATCCGGGTACAAGATTATTTAAATTTTTCATTTCTGATATTATTTCTACACATTTGTAATAAATATCGTAATAATTATTTGTGACAGAATATTTGAAATGTTCTCCGTTATGCATTTCACAATGAATTTCAGGTTTCCATGAAAGAAGAATATAATTCATATAAGTCAACATGCATTTATCAAAATCCAAATTGAAATTTTTACAATATAATTTGATTTGTGAAAAATCTTTAAAAAGATTGTTTTTTAATAAAACAAAAATCGTTTTTTCTGGTTCCGTAAATGAAATTTCATCATTAAGTAATGAGTATTTGTAAAATATCTTTTTCCAATAGAGTATGGTCAAGTTATATTGAAAGTTATCACAAATGGCTGGAAGAATTTGTAAATTACAATAGATGACACCCAGTGCAGTTATTTGAGCATTTCGACTAATATTTAATTCATTTTCTTTTAATTTACTATTCAACCAATGAAGAGAATCTTCTTGATCCAGACTTGTAAGAAGGGATAAACTTAATGTTTGATCAATTAATTTATCTTTGATAACATTATTTAAGAGATTTAATATAAAATCTGTGTCAATCAATTGTGGATTAGTTTCTTTTAAATATTCACTATCACATCGCTTTGGAAAAATTGTTTTATAATAATTATGAAATAAATAAGTTATCTTAAGCATATTAGCTTTTGATTTTTTTAGATTAAACATGAAATCAATCATGCTTTTTAAATAAGTCTAAAATAGAGAGAACAAAAATTAATTTACAAAGATTCTAGAAATCAATAGAATTAATACAGAATAAAAATAAGATAAAGTATAGGGAGGTAATGGTGGAGGGAGAGTTTATAGACAAAATAAAAAATTACCCAGATTAAGGATTAAATAATGGGAAGGGAGAAAGAAGAAAATATATTAATAATAATTGTAAGACTTACTTCTGATTCATCACCTTTTTCATGATCTAAATAATATTTTGCTTCTAATGATTTTTTTAAATATGTATTAATATTATTTGATGAATCGGTATCATTATGGGAACCTTTATATAATATATTTAATGTAGGACGATTCAAAACCGTTTGAATGATCATTTTTGTGTTATCTCTATCCAAATTAAATTTATCAATTATATCAAAATTATTAGCATAATCTATCCATTTAGTAAAAGTAACGTCTGTAAATGAATAATATATAATAATTACTTAAAAATTAATAATTTTTTTAATGCTTATTTTTATTAGGTATGCAAGAATTCAAATCCTCTTGAATTAGAATTTACCTGGAAATTTTGACCAAGTAGTGAAACAAGTAGAGGTAATCTGTTTGTCATCCTCTTTACAAATAAAATTTCCAATAAAAATATTTTTAATAAAATTAAGAAAGTGAGTATCCAGTTGATTTTGGATAAGATAAGAATCCATAATCCATCTGAAAATAGGGATCGTTTAATAATAGAGTGATATAAGGATAATAAATAATTATATTATATAATTATAATTTTATATACTTACTCGATGATTTCAAAGCTTAATGTAAGGTTTTCTCTTGAATTTAGATATTTAACAAGATAGGAGACAATTTCAAAGCCATTCAATTTCAAAAGTTGACTAAATCTTTTGATATCATATATTGTATGTATGTCATTATTTAAAAAATAATCAATATTTTGATCATATACGTTATGAAGATCATTTTTATAATCAGAAAATTTTACACTGATATTATATTTCAAATTTAATTTAAATACATTATTTAAATCATCAATTAGATTTATATATTGTTGATATTTAAATTTATTTTGTTTTATAAGAAAATTTTTAAATTTGTACAGAGATTCAATAATAAAAGAAGATCCATCTAAATAAATTAATGGATGATTTAAACTAAAAATTATCTTATTAATAAATTTCAAACATATTTTAATCGAGTTTGATGGTTGAAGTTTTTGGAAGATTTCAAAAGCTTTATTAATATTGCCCTGTTTTATTAGATGTGTAATATATTTGTAATAGCACAAATTTAAATTTTCTGAACCTTGTACTAATTGTAATATATCATCTAAATCAGCATTTAAATATATCAGTCTGTCAATATTGGCCTAAAATATTAATATTTAAGATATCATTCAAGAAAATTTATAAATTTATAAAAATAAATAAAATAAAAAAACCTCAGGAAGAATATTGGAATTTACTAATTTAATGCCATATTTTTTGTAAATTAATTTCAATTGCATGTTTCTTTTTTGAGTAATAACCTCTTGAGCTTTGGGATGTTTTAGACTTTTAGTATGATCAAATAATTTTTCAATTTGTGCGCACCAAGGTATAGCAACATTATCCAAAATAATTGAAACACAATTTATAAAAGTCTGAAATAAATAAAAAAAAATGATTTTCATAAATATATATTAGAAATTCAATTTAAAAAATTTAAATGCTTACATCTAAATTTTTAATGCAATAAATTAATGAAAGAACATTTGATTCTAATTCATCACCCGATAAAATTGAGAAATTTGCATCTGAAGCATTTTCTATAATTATTTCTTTAAGTATATCATCAGGATTCAATTTATGTTTTATCATAAAATTATTTAAATAATTTTCGAGTAAATAAGAAATCCTTTCGTGATGATAATGTTCCAAGATATGTTTAATTAACGATAATTTATCATCCTGAAAATATATTTAAAAGAAAGATAAAATTATATCAAATTATATTGTATACAATTAATATACTTGTAAATAATGTTCTAAAAAAGTGTAAATTTGAAAATTCTGTTTCAAAATTAGTATTTCTTTGCATGCTTCCGATATCAAAATAATGTTATCATAATGAATGTTGTTAATAAAGAAAGTATAATTTAAATGATTTATATTATATAAATTCAGTTCTTGACTTTCTATTTTTAATTTTATATAATCAAAATAATTATTGAGTTTATGAGTAAATGAAATCATATTTTCTGGCCATTCTTCTGAGTTCATTTCTAATGATCTGAAAACAAAACATTTATAATATAAATATTAATATATATACATATATGAATGATCAAAGTATTACTTTATTTTCTTAATTAGCCATTTCAATATATTATTGATTGAATCTGGATTTATTTTTAAAACAATTAAAAAAAAATGACAAAACCATTTATGAAAAAGATTTAAATCTAAATTGACAGGTAGATTATTTAATATCTTGTCAATATAAAACGAGTCTAAACGTTTTTCTATTTCATTACGGTGTCTGTTCCATAGCAGAATTGCATTATTTATTTCACCCTAAAATGAAAATGTAATAAAATGTATAAAAATGTAAAATTCAAATTGTGTCCAATAGAAAGAGAATTTAATTATTTAAGAAAACCTACTTGATTGAGCAATTCAATATAACTTTCATAAATATCTTTTGTAAAAAAATATATCCAACGTTCGTCCGATGAATTTTTATAGATTAATGAATAAGTATCCAAATACAAATTTAAATTTGTAATCATTAATCGCTCATTCTTAAAATAAAGATTTAAAAAGATAAAATTACAAATAATTGTCATTAATATATTATATTATTTTACCTCTTTAAAAAATTCCAATTTGTTTCTAGTAATAAGAAGTAATTTTTTAAAATATTCAAGTTTAATTATCGGTGGATAACGAAAAAAATCTAAAATCACTTTTTTGTCCGTTATTTTTTCAAAAATTGAACATAAATTTTCAAATAAAGTCGAATCTGATGAATCTTGTGAAATATGAATTTTTGTAATTAAATCTTTTATTTTTAAATTATATAGAAGGTTTTTATCTAAATTGTAAATCGTTGCAAATGTTTCTGCTTCGGAAAAATTTTTTCTTCTTAGAAGTCGTTCAAAACTAATAAAATATTTAATATTTAATATTTCAATTATATATAAATAATAACAGAAAAATATTTATTTTACCGATCAGTTGGTTTTGTTTCTGTGATCAATTTAATAAAAACTGTATTTTTGGAATTTTCCAAAAAAATGATTTCTTGATCGATTGATGGAATTGAAATTAAACTCGATGAATCATTTACTTGTATAGTGAATTTAGATGTCATTTCTTAAAAGAAATTTTAATTCTTTTCAAATCAAAATGAGAGAGAGAGAATAACATTATCTTATGTATAATTTAGAATTTATGTAATTATTTTTAAGTAAGATATAACGAAAAATTTTAAATTATATATTAGTAAATTTTTTGTTTGTTGGAATTTTAAAAATTTAATCTAGTTTAGAAGTAGATAAATTTATTAAATATAATTTAAAAATTCTTTTTTTTGAAAAATTAGATAAAGAATTTAACAATTCAAGTAATTTTACTATATAAAAAATTTTATATTTATTTTACATTCTCAAAATTAAAGTATTATGTAAAATAATTCATTTAATAGGATTATTTTTAAATTAAGTCTTAAGTAACAGTAATAAAACTAAATAGATTTATGTTAGGAAATTTTTAATGAATTATAAATTATACATGTATGTTCATTGTTAGATTATCAGAATAAATAAACAAAAATATAATAAATATATTGGAGTTAATCTTCAAGTAGTTTAATATAATTAGAATGTTTTAATTGTTAAAATTTATATTTAGACATATAAGGTATCTTACCTGGATAAATAATTGATTCAAAAAATAATTTTCCTTTGTTCTCATATAAAATATTTAAAAGACTTTCACTTTGGGAATTAGAACAATTAATGATATTAAAATCCTTTATTAAATAATGATTAAATATATTTGAAATTATATAAGTATGAGCACAAATGCTAATAAGTGAATTATCAGATAATAAGCATAAAATTTTTCTAAAAATATAATACATATAATTAATCATTTTGAGATTAATTATTAATGTTTATTTATTAATTTAATATTACCTTGAAATATGAGAATATTGTATTTTTAAAATTTCAATTCCATTGAACGCAAAACTGATTTCATTGGAACCAAAATCTTTTTCCATTACATGAAGAATTGCATTTTGAGAATAAAACAATTTTAATGTTTTTAAGTAGAAACAATCAGCATGCCCAATTGATTTTTCATTTAATATTAGCGATGGAGTTTTTATAATGTAATTTTCATCAAAAAATTCAAGAGGTTGGATACTAGAACTAAAAAACAATAACTGATTAATATAAAATATATCTTTCTAATTCTTAGATATAAAAAAAATAAAATAAATTCTTGTTTATAATAGATAATACAATTAAATGATCTTAATAACAAAAATGAATTCTGTTTAGAGAAAATTGGTTTTGTCTCTTTATATTCTAAAGAACTTTAAACATATATATATAAATATATTTATACCAATATATTTGACCAGATGTGGTAGTAAAAACGATATTATATAAATCATTATTCAAATAAATATATGAATCACAAAAAAATTTTTCTTCTTTTTTCATGTGTAATTCCGAAGATATTCTAAAAAAGAAATAAAAGAATATTAAAGTATAAATTTATTTATAGTTCGTGAGAAATGTAATAAGAAAAATAAAACTTACGTGTAAAATAATTTATTTTTTCCACTTTCAAGTTGTAAAAAATATATTTTTCCATCACGGAGACAAATTAAAGCATATAAATTATTTGTGATATAAAAATGATCAATGGATGCTTGAAATTCATGTGAAAATATTACTTCTAGACAGGATTCGTTTTTAAATAAAATGAATATATTCTTAAAACTAATTGCTAATCCTTCTGGTAAAGAAAGTCCTTGCATTGGTGTATCATTATTGACCTAAGCAAAGTGTAATATTGGAGAAGATAATATAGATTTAGATAAATATGAATGACATTTAGTTAATTACATTTTGATCGACATCAATGGATGCAAGTGTTGTAACTTCATAAAGATTATTTGCATTGATTGCTGCACTTCGTTTTCCGAAATTAATGGTTTCATCTTCATTATTAAATCCAACATTGATTGAATTTATTTTAAACATTGTTTATTTTTCTATTCTTTTTTAGTTTTTTAATAACATAAGCGTTGTAATAACTTGTCAATTAACAAAAGTTCAAATCATTTGAAAATTCGGATGAATAGATAAATGACAGAATTCACTAAGAAATTGGCGGTATTTTTCCAATTTGGAAGGGAAAAAATTGAAACCAGCCAACCAATTAGAAACGAAAAACAATGGCGTGTGATTCAAATAAATTTTATGTAATTAGTGTTTATAAAAATATTTATAAATAAATTTTTAAAAAATAATTTTGAAAACAAAAATAAAATAAAATTCGAATAAACAAATATTTTATTATACTTATTTTTAATTAATATTGAATATAATAATATAATCAATATTAATATTGAACCATAATATATTTAAAAAAAATAATATTTTTCTCCAAATTTGATTCTGTTCTGTTTTTTTATATTCGAAAAAACTTTTTATTATTTTTATAATTTGAATTAAATGATTGCTATTTATATATATATACTTCAATAATAATTTTTCCTTAATTTTTTATATTAATGATTAATTAATAATAATTATTTTTCAACCAATTCTTGTTGAAACTTACAACGACAAATAATCAAAAGATTTACAAACTTTAAATAAATTAACTAATGATATTCCGGTTAAAGTAGAACCCCATTATAGAATATATATTTTACAAAAAGTAAAGTAAGTTGAACTTCGAGTAGAAGAGATCTTGAAAAACTGGCATGTTATAAAATAGTTAATTATAATAGATCTCAGAAAAATAACAAAAAAGATTAATGTAATATAATAGATACTCTACTTAGCATCTTACATTCTGCAACCCTATCTTGTCTATTAAATTACAATTTTAGAATTCTATATTATTATTTAAATGTCCGTAAATGTTCCTCCACTACTTCCATGCTACCTTTTCTATAAATTGCGCATAATTCTGTCAACCAAAATACGATATTTGTTGATTTTTTGTTTTTTAGATACGTTTCAGGTAAATTAAATTATATTTTCTGGCCACACATTTTTTTGATTTCATGTCTAAGGATATAAAATCAAAATATTTATTATATTTTATTTATATATATTTATATATAAATATAAAATAATCAAAGTTTAATTTATTTTTAATCCATTTTAATTTATTATTGATTGAATTAAAATAATTTTAATATATGACAATCGGCTTGAGTGCGGTACTCAATAACAACTGCAGAATAAGCAGTCGTTACGTTGTACGTTTATTTAACTAAATAAATAAATTATACAAATATGTGGGGTTTTAATAAAAATCCCTTTAATAATAACAATACAATTTATAAAAAAGATTAAAATTTAAATTGACAGGTAAATTATTTAATAAAAATTATAAAAATGTAATATTAAAATTGTTCAATAGAAATAAAATTGAATTATTTAAAAAAAAACTTAATTAATAAAAATAATTTCTAATAAAATAGATCTGCGTTCGTCTATAATCAATTTTATTTTATATTGATTAATGAATAAGAATCCAAATATAAAAGAAAGTTTGTAATAATTAATATCTTATTCTTTAAAATGAATATATATATATATATATATATATATATATATATAAGAATAAATTTAAATTGAATTTTAAAAAATATGGAAAAATAAAGACATCAGAAAATTTAAATTAGTTTATTATTACTCCATAATGAATAATATATTTGATGGAAATTTTTTGTATAGAATTGTATATATGTGATGATGTATGTATGTATTATTATTATTCTATTATTTGTTCTATATTTAATATTTTAAGAAATAAATAGTTATAAATGTTTTAAAAATGGCATTTTATTATTTTTCTAACATTGACAACATACTGCCTCTAAATTAGTAATAAAAAATTAGCATACATGTATATAATAGAATAAAATCAGAAACAGAGCATTATTTTAAAATTTTATTTAATAACCATATTCATAATTAATTAACATAATTATTTTTAATATATTAATATATATAAAGCAATAAGTACAATTATTCAAAAATATTTTTATTTATTTTTCAAGGAATTAATTAGCAATATTAGTAATTTTAAAAATAAAATCATGAAATGTATTCGATCTTAAATATAAAATGTTATTCTCTTATAAATTAATTTATTAATGATTGATTTTTTGTCAATAAAAACTTCTCAGATACTTTATTATTTGCGTTATTTGTAAAAACTTTAATTTTTGTCTCCAATTCATAAATGGTTAATGGAATAACAGTTGAAGAAACTGGTTCTAAAACTAATAATTAATATAAAATAATTATTATTTAATATTCGGATAATAATATCAATAAACTGATTTTATAAAATGACCTTACCTTGTTCAAATTTGTCATTTTCATTGATCTTATACATTGTTGGTAAACAATTAATTAATAGCATAAAGGAAAATAATATATTTAAATAGATGATAAACTTTTTCATGTTTTTTTTTTTTGTCTTCAAATTATTTTTGTTGAAAACAACAAGGATTATTTGCAAATGCGATTTAAAGTGAAAGCACTTTTACTCAACATGTCATGTCTAAATATTGCGCCCACGTGAACTAGAACCTGTTTCTTGTGTACTCCTTTATGACTAAGAGAATTCCGGGTGTATGACAACTATATTTCATTAAATATTCATAAAATTATATTAAAAACAAAAACTTCAATAGGAATTATTTCTTGTTTATTAATAAAGATAAATTCATATAAAAGAAACTTTTTTTAAAAAAATTATTAAATATTTTTAATATTAATAAATTATAACATCAATTATAATAATCATTAAGATATTTTTATAATAGTATATTAAAACAATATAATAAAATTGAACAAGAAAAATTAAAACAAAAATAATCAAATAATATTAATAAATAAATATATATTATATAGATAGAACAAGTCCGTTATGGGCATAAGTTTCTCCCATGTTGAAAAAATGAATAGAAATATAGCTTATTTTATTAATATCATTATTTTTAAATTGTTTTCATTTTTAATAATATTGTCAATTTATTAATCAAAATAATATGAGCTATTTTATTTCAATAATATATCATTTGTTATCCATATAATTATAATATAAATATAAGTTTTAATACACTATCATATCCATCTAATTTTATTTAAATTATGATTTTTACCGACCGACGATAGTAAGGGAGGTATTGTTTTCACACCAAATTTCACATGTGGAGATTTTTACATATCTCCACGAATCATGCATTTTCTAAACAGAAAAAAGTATTTTTAGCATGATGTCTGTCCGTCCGTCTGTCCGTCCGTCCGTCCGTATAGATGTGTACAGCCTGAACGGCTCAACCGATTTTGATGAAATTTGGTATTTTTACTTAATGCATCAGTGGGATGAATTGATCAACTTTTGGTGCAAATCCGGAAACCGGAAATGGTAGTATTAGCGATCGACGATAGGAAGGGAAGGGTTATTTTCACACCAAAGGAGATTTTTTTATATATCACCACGAATCATGCACTTTGTATTGGTTTCATCCTCGAGAAAAATCATCTTTATTAGTTTTTTCTTAATTTAAAATTATATGACGTCATCCAGTCATTCATGACGTCACAGCCTGGTCTTACATATATATTATAAATAAAATAAAATTAAAAATGTTTATATTTATTATTTATGTATCCATATCTGTTTTTTATTACATTAATAGATATATGAAAATTATTTGAAATTGTTTGTAGCTGGAAATTAATTTATTTCAAACCGTCGGTCGGTTCGGACCTGGCCACAGGTCAACTTATTTATTTATTATTATTATATAATGTAGAACATTTTTCATTGTTAATATTGTGATAATATACAATAACTTATTACCTAACAAAAATGATTAATTTTACAAAATACTTTATAATAATAATATTTATAATTATAATTTTTATATGGGAGCTTTGCGTGATCCTAGATGGTCCAGACGCAAATATAATAATAATAATAATTTATATATATATATATATATATATGGTATATGACAAAATTATAAAGTGTTAATAAATATTTTAAAATAATTATAATATATTTTGTCTATATATTCCATTATATTATGATTTTTTGAAAAAAATACTTCAAAAAACTTCACACAAAAAAAGGATTTATAATCCTTTTTTTTTTGCGGTGAGGTAGGAAAATGTCTAACACATCTCAAGATTGTCGTCACAATCTTGGTATGTGGGACTTGAACCCACTAAAAAACCTCCCTCGTGGTTGAAAAACAACATCCACCCTGGTACCACTTACGTATTACTTCAGGGTGGTGTTCTCTATTTTTTCATCGAGTTGGCCTACGTCTAGGCTCTGCATTTTGTTCTTTATTTCTGGTTATCTAGATCTTTCTTATTTTTCCGAAGAATGTCTTCTCTCTCTCTCTCTCTATAAACAAACCAATCTCTTTCCAGTTCTTCTCGTCAGCCAATATTTTTGCTACTATGTTCCCAATATTTTCCTCCATTTTCCTTCTCTCCCAGTTCCACCGTATGCACTCGAAGATTGTGTGCTTGGTGTCGTCAATTTTTCCATCATCGTATATACAACAGGAACTATCAGTCTTCCCTATCTTATGTCAGTACTTCTTGAAGTATCCATGTCCGGAGAGCATCTGAATGATGTAATAATTCACCTCTCCTTTCATACCAAGGACCTACGTTTGGAATCAATGTCGCTGTCCACCTTCCTTTAAGTGACTGATTCCATCGCCTTTGCAAAAATTCTAAGGTGTTTTTCCTCAGTTCGTCCATTCTTGTATTATTCCCTCTGCCCTCCCAGATGAGTATTCGCTCATTAATGAGCAGATCTATGGGGATGGAGCTGCTGATAATTATCACTGCTTCCAGCGACACCGTTCTATATGCAGAAGAAACTCTTAATGCAGCGACTCTTTGCGCTCTTAATAGACGTTTTCTTTTTGCATTTCTCTGTTGTTTTTCGTCCCCAAATCTCTCATATAGGAGTATTGAGTTTGTGGTTTCCATTAGCAGCTTCCTCTTCATTTGGGTAGGTCCTCCTACGTTAGTCATCAACCTGCTCAGTATTCCAGTAACAGTGCAGCACGCACTAGTTCGTATCTCTATCGTATTTGTGTAAGTTACCAAATACCCCTGCCCTTAGTATATAAATCTATATTTTAATCTTTTATGTTACAATTCTATCTTACTATCTTGTATTTCAATGTTCTAACATTAGCAGCATATCATCATTTTTTTTATTAATTATTGTATATTTTACTTTATTTAATTATTTAAAGATTTTTTCCTACTTCAAAATTTATCTGTGAAATGACATCTCATCTTAATTCAAAAATTTCCTAATGACTTCTTTATCTCAGAATGTGTTTTTATTAAATTGGCTTCTTTAGGTGTTTGGAATTATTATTATTTTCAATTCTTTTTTTTTTTGATGTTATGAAGTTACTACGGAATTAATTAATCGTCATTTAGTTTTAAAATAATAATCTATCTAAATATCTATTTCCGTGGCTCTACGGAACTCGAAAGTTCAATCGCAGCCTTCTCGTTTTTCTATCTCTAACTATGTCTGGAGATGCATAGAGATTTTGTATGTTAAGACTTTGTATGTTAATATTGTTCCTCTCTGTTACTAAATTTTTTGACTTATCATTATTAATTTCAAGCCCCACCTGTTTTCCTGCTTCGATTATTTTTTTTACGCTATCTTTATTTAAAATATTAAAGAAAGTTAATTTTAAATGATTTAAAAAATTATTAGTTTTTGTTCATTGTCACAGTAATCACATTCAACTAGCACTATTTTGAGGTACCGCCATCGAATTCCTAATATCTCCAAAATTCTTACTCTCTTTAGCATACTTGGAATATTCTTCTTCCAATTGCTTAGCCTAAAAACATGAGGTTATCATACTATCTGATTTTTCCTTTCCCATTCTAACCACGTTCCCTGCCAATCCTCCTTAATTTTATAACACTCAATATTTAATACTAATTATTAAGAAAGAGGATTAATGATAATTTCTTCAATTAACAAATACATTTTTTTTATTCATTCTCAAAAGTGAATATATTTAAATGTTATTAACATTATTTTTTAACATTACTGTAAACTAGTTTAATTATATTATATTAAATTATTTTTCGGTTTAATATTATACAAACGAAAATATAAATTAATAATCCTAATTAAAATTAATTAATTTTCTAAAATAAATATTATTAATAATGTATAATATATTGATCATATATAGTATAAATAAAATTCATTATAAACATTTAATATAAATTGAAGTAAATATTGAAGAGTATTTTTTCACAAAGAAATAAAATTTAATGTTACATATCCGTGTTTGTATTAGAGGAAGGTATTCTGTGTCGCTCAGCCCCTGGTGCTAGATTAAATGGTCGGCGTTCAGCTCCTTTAGACAATTCTAAAATTTAATTTCAATCTTTTTATTATAAATATCACATTTTTGCCATTTAAAAAATATAAATAAAAGTATAAGTTCATTTAGATATATATTGAATTCATTTTATTTATTTATAAAAATATCAATTTAACTATTTCCTTGATATATTTATTTATTTTTTAGGCGTCAAGCTTAGGGATGAAACGATAACACGGAGGTATCGATACTTTTACTCGATACATTATCGGTCGTAAAGTATCGATCACAGACCATATGTATCGATACCAATTCGATATCTATTGAAAAATATAGATACTCGTATCGGCAGTGGTGTTGTGCTAATTTTTTTTTTACCGGAACGCGTTCCGGACTCCGGTTCACGGTTCGGAAAAACAAGCCGATTCGTTCCGGTTTTTGTTCCGGTTCGGGTTCGGTTCAAACCCTTGTTTATAATAATACATATAAAAATTCGTCAAAAATTAGAAAAAAAAATCAGCAATTCTTTTTAATTTTTTTTTTCAATACGTCAGACAATTCTTGTTATCAGAAATCATCTTTAGTTCGGAACGCGTTCCTGTCCAAAAAGGAAGTACCGGAACGACGTTCCGGAGCGTTCCGGCTCGACAACACCACTGCGTATCGACCGCTTTTTTCGTAGAATTTCAGGTAAATAATGACAGCAAAAAGTACTAATATTCTATTTTTATTGAAATAGACAAAAACATACATATATATCTATCTATCTCTGTGACTCTACGGAACTCGAAAGTTCTTGGTCGCAGCAACCACACCCCTCCAAGTATTCCTATTCTGAGCCACAACCCTCCATCCAGTCCCTCTCCTTTCCAATCTCTCTTACATCCTTTCCCACATTATCTACCCACCGTGTCGTTGGTCTTCCAAGTGGACGTTTCCCAATCAGTCTCCCTACCAATATATTTTTCGCCATTCTATCTTCTCCCATTCTAGCTACGCGTCTTGCCCATCGCAGCATTCTCGATTTTAGAATTCTAACTATATCTGGAGCTGCATAGAGGTCATGCAATTGCTCGTTATGCAATCTCCGCCATTCCTCGGTGACCTCATCTTTCTTTGACCCATAAATGCTTCGCAGAATCCTATTCTCAAATACTCTAAATCTACTCTCGACAACTAAGGTCATAGACTATGCCTCACACCCATATAATACAACCGGTAAAATAATTGTTGTATATATTTTAATTTTTATCCTCTTTGGTAATAATTTTGACGCGATAAGCCCCTTTATTGCATGATAACAGACGTTTCCCGATTGTAACCTCCGTTTAAACTCATCTCGAATATTAATATCTTTCGTTATCACAGAACCTAAATATTTAAATTTTTCTACATTTTCAAATTCTATATCTTGTATGTTATATATACATAAATATATATTGAACAATACAATTATGATCCGATAGATTAAGCTAAAAAAAATTCATTTTTTGATTTGCTCCCTAAAAATAATAGTTTTTCTAGATGTTTTTTGTAATCGCAAATTTTTCATAAATAAAAATATGAAATTCCATTTATTTTAGTTTAATTACAGTTTCAAATAAGTATATCATTTTCAAATTTTTAATATTGTTTACAAACTCGAAATGACAGTTCCATAGAAAAGAGAAATAAAATGAAAGACAAAGATAGATAAAATCTAATATTGCTAACAACTAACTATAAAAATTAAATGTTACTGTTCTTCTGAACAAACTTCAGCTTGCGTCGTACGCAGCGTAGTTACAGAATCATCAAGTAAAATACAGTGGGATAAACTATTCTACTTCTTTCTAGAATAATTTAATTGAAATTTACGAAATCAAATATAAATATTCTTCCTTCAAACTAATTATCGCGGACGTGTACTGAGTATCGATACAAGTATTTTTGACGAATAGCTACTTGGTATTAAATTCCAAAGTACCGGTTGCAAAAGTACTTGATATCGAATAAGTACTTGTATTTACTCGTATCGTTTCATCCCTATTCACGCTGCGTTGTAACGTTATTCTCAGGTAAACTTGTCAATACTCGACTCAACGCTGAATCAAGTAAACTCGAATTTACTCTGAGTCGGATACTCAGCTATACTTGGTCCCAGCTTGAGCAGTCAACGAAAAAAAAATTGAAATCAAAGATTTTTACCTTTAATTGCTGTCATCATTTTAATTCGAGGACCATAAGTGCGAACACCAAGTTCAATTAAAACTTTCTCATTAAGCAATTTAAATGTTTCTAAATCAATTTTATGCTTAGTAAATATGTCTAAAATAAATAGAAAAATTTTTATTTTTAAGAAAAAATATTTTTCTAAAAAAAAATACATCAAATAATATAATAAATAAAATAGTTAACTTTACAAAAATTCATATTGGATGTATGTTTTTATTCTTCATTAATTTATAAATAAAATAAAATTAATCAGGAAAAAAAGAGAGATAAATCAATATATTTTTTATAATTTTTTTAAAAATTTTATTACTATATTCAGAATTATTAAAGTATTTTAAAAAATTACGATAGTTAATGTTTTTTACACGCTTAGATAAAATTTGTTTAATATTCGTGTTTTTAATGTTTCTAATGCGGCAAGTTCTTCTATAATCATAATAAATATGTAAATCAATTACCTATGTAGGATTCCAGACCTAAAGATATTAATAGTGAAATGAGGTTGTCAGAATGAGATTTTCTTTTCTGAATCCAAGCGGATATATTATTAGATTCCAGGGAAGTAAAATTCGTGATTTTAGAATTTGTTTTATCAGTCAAATTTTGATTTGTGTATTTCTGCCAGTTATTTTCCTAAAAAAAAATAAAGAAGCATAATATTGCTTAAAAAAAATTGATAATTGAATTTTAAGAGATTAGCATATTCATTTATTATTCAATAATTATTTTCACCTCCCGGGTGCGATACCAAATCATTATGTTCCCCTCCTCCTCCCCATACACAGACAAAATATATATTAATACGAGGCAAAGATATATATATATATATATATTATTACTAAAAAAATTCAAATTAATTTTTTAGAGAAATGATTTTTATTTAAAATTTTCCAGTTCGTCGTAATAACAATCATATTCTTGAGTCTTGATCCATTTAATTACTACTGTCCCCTAATTTGTAGTTTTCATTTGATTTTCCCATAATAATCTTTTTACTAATCATTCTGTTCAGAATACAGAAAAGAAACTATTCATTGTATAAATAATAATAATTATTATAATTCAAAAACATTGGACATTGGGAATGTTTCGTGGACCATATCTCATCGGCCAGACCCAAATATTAGAACATAAATAAATATTAGGATTTATTAATTATACTTTACTTCAATTCTATTATTAAATAAGCTGGAGTGTCTCCACTCGACTATCTCGCAATTTGAATTGGATTGAATAACATATATTATATTTAAATTAAATTTAATTAATTAAATTATAAATTAAAATTAATAAATATTTATTAAACCATCGGGTGTTTGGCTCTTTGTTGATGGCACCACGTCACGTGCTGCGCGTGATTGGCAGTCAACGTGTTAAAAAATTAATTCCGGTACATTCAGCGATTAAATCAAGCTGAAATTCTATATATAGCAGTTTTATACAATTTTTAATCATGTGAAAGACTATCAAACATATATCTTTATTTTTACGGTCACTTTAGAGGAAAAAAAATCAAAATGTGGTAGGTAATGACCCTCTTCCGGTTGAGCTACATTTCTGAAAAGTTGATATAAAACCACGAATTTTATAATGCCCGTGTACCAAATTTCATGGTTATAGCTCAAACTGTTTTTGTGTTATCTTGTCTACACACACACACACATTTTCACACACACATTTTTCTCAACCTTCGTGAAAATGACTCAGGGACCTTAAAAACATATAAAATCATCAAAATCTCGAAATCGAAAATTTTCGTGTTCGCAATACTATCTCTGGCTAGATAGTTAAAAAATAATATTATTTTTAGTTTTAAAAGATTTAAAAACAAAATTTATAAAATTGACTAAAATGTAAATAAATACTTTTAAATGCATTAATAAAAAGAAACGAATTATGATATAAAAATAATTGAAAAAGAAAAAAAGAGTGAGCGATTAAAAGAAACGTGAACTTGTAAGTTCGAACGGATAGGGGGTGGGGGTAAAAAAGCACACACGCATATACATCAATGGGAAAACAGATTTTATGTAAATTGATTGATTTTATGTAAAAAAACGCATACCAGAAATAGATCGTGAATATAGATACTTTATTATCGAAAAACTTGGAAATTTTTCCGATTCAAAAGTAAAAACCTCCAAATATTTTCTTCGACTCTCCACTGCCCGATTATTGTATTCAGAAATACGAATAATCAATATTACCTTTTTTTTATAAACAGTGAATATAATTTTGTTTTTCTCCGTTATAGAAATTTCAAACTCAAATTAATACTAACAGGAATTCAAGTAAATGAACCATCCGTTAATTAAATGAGTATACTACTTCTATAATGAACTTCATTTATAATAAAAAACAATAAACTAAATCTTTTCTACATACATACATACATACACACATACACACACACGCACACAGACATTTTCTCAACCTTACAAGTGAAAATGACTCAGGAACCTTCAAAACGTATAAAAACATCAAAATCTCGACATCGAAAATTTTCGTGATCTCTGGCGAGATAGTAAAAAGGATGAAAATTTTCATTTGTTCAAGGAATATATATTTAAACTTACTATTGTCTTGTCATTCAAAGTTTGTTTCATATAGTCTGGGGAAGAATGTAAAAAATTTCGTCCTGACCAAATGCATGTGGGATTTCTAACTGCAGGCGAATTTGCTTTGGCTAAAAAAGGTATAGGTAAAATAATAATAATAATAAATATTGATAATTAAATATAATTTCTATTGAAAATTGAAATATAATTATAACAAAACCTACTACTCCCAACCTTGAATAATATTTTATATGTAATAAGCCCAGCCTAACAATAGAGCTTAAATTGAATTCTTCTCAAATATAACAATAATAATAATAATAATTATAATCTTTATATTATCACCTTGATAAGTGTTCAATTTGCATTGATCAGATTCCAATGGAGATTTAGTTTTCCGAGGAGTAATTTCTATAGTACTTTGATTTTTCTCTGTAATAAAAATATCCATCAGTTGTTTCTATTAATTTTAATTTTTTTTTTTTTGTTAGAAATTTTATTAGTTATAGACAAATAATTTATATATAAATATCTCCTTATCTCTTTATTCTTTGTTTTTATATTTATTAATTATTGTTTTTAATGAAAACACCAAATTCTCAAGTACTACTAAACCTTGATTGTATTGTTCATCATAAGAAAAATTGCCTAGATTATATGTAGGCGGTGAAATTGAACTTGAACTGTTACCTATAAAAAATATTAAAATATTATATAATAAAATTGTTTCTACTTTTGAATTATAATTTTATTTATATTATATTAATTAAAATGAAAATAAATATTAAAAAAATTTTCTTACTAATATTTGTAATACATAAAGGAGAAAATGTATTTGCAAAAATATTATAGGATCCTTTTTCAGAAGACAATTCAGTAGAATCGCCTCTCTGTTGCATAACTGGAAAAGGTATATTTTTTGGAATCGTTGAAGGAATTGGACGCCTACATGTTTGAAACGTATTATTTGGATGAAAAAGTAAAGAAGTATCATTTACTTTTGTTGCAGCTGAAAATAAATTAAATACAATTAAATATATTATATATATATATAAATTCATTTATTTAACTAGATATAGTATTTTAATAACTAAAAGAAAAAATTTTATACGAGGGCATTTCACAAAGTAGATTATGTTTTGGAATTAAACCAAAACTAGTACAGGAAAATGTTTTTTATTATATACATTTGAAAGAGCAACTAAAATACTATTTTTCTACATAATCGCAAAAAAAGTTGATGAACGTAGCGATGAACGAGCTTCGAAATTCCTTCCTCATAGAAATCCGCCGCCTGAGTTTGCACACATTTTTTAGGAGAATGTGTGTGCCCCCACTCCATAGACTGCAATTTTGTCTCACACGTCACATGTTTCACCCAAGTCTCGTCTCCCGTTACGATTCGATCAAGGAATGAATCACCGTGGTACTCGTAGGCCTCCAAAAATGACAAAGAGGCAGCCATTCGCTAACCCTTGTGATGGTCTGTCAGAAGCTTTGGTACCCACCTGGCACAAAACTTATGGTAGCCTAACTTTTGAGAAACAATTTCGTACAATAAAGTGTGTGAAATTTGCGGAAAACTGAAGGAAAGTTCTGTTATGGTGAAACGACAATTTCCTCTAACAGGCGGCGGATTTCTATGAGGAAGGAATTTCGAAGCTCGTTCATCGCTACGTTCATCAACTTTTTTTGCGATTATGTAGAAAAATAGTATTTTAGTTGCTCTTTCAAATGTATATAATAAAAAACATTTTCCTGAACTAGTTTTGTCTTAATTCCAAAAGGTAACCTACTTTGTGAATTGCCCTCGTATGTTAGTCCTAAGCATATAACTTTCAATATTTTTTAAGCAGTTAAATAAAAATATATTGATCAAATAATTACCTCCTAATTTGTTTGTATTTGTATTTAGATCGGTGGACATTATATCAGTTCCAGGCATATAATAAGTAACAGGGATATATGCCATAATATTTGCCTCATCATCTAATTTTAGTAAGTGCCTTCGTGCCTCGTATATCTTGCCTAAACATTTTTTTTTAAGAATAAATGGTAAGAATTTTTGAATTTTATAAGAATTGAGATAAATTTTTAATATTAATATATATTTATATATCCCATGTTTAATTCCTTTACAAAAATTGAAACATTAGAAATGTATTTATACACGATTTTTATATATTTATTTTAATTCATTTTTTTTTATTAAAGTTTAATACTTACTGGCATTTTTTTCCATTCCTCTAATCGTTACCATAATTTTATTATGTTTTACAATCATTCTCATGGTAATATTAACATCGAATTGTTGAGAAATCTCGTGGATTCTATCATGATTTGTTCCTATTTTTTGATCTAATTCAAAAATGATAAATAATGGAAGAGATCCCTAAAACATCAATATTCAAAGATTATTAATTATACGTTTTACGTATATTTTCAATAGAAATTGGAACTTTTATTTTTAATAAATTGTAAAACATTTTCAATGTTAATATTTGCAGATTAATAATTTTATTAATAATATTATTTATGAAATTCAAAATAAAAATAAATGTTATTGATACTCACAACGAGAAGTTGTTTTGCTAAATAAACCGAATGTATATCGCCTCGGATTTTAACAGTGGTTCTTTTTAAACTGTCAATATTTGGATCTTCAGCGTCTGGGAACATAATTTCGCTACCTGTATAATTCATAATAGCTCGAACATTAGCACCATTTGGCCCCATCACATCTGCATGGTATTGGGAAGAGATCTCCATAGTCATTTGAACATTCATCTTCTATAATATACATATATATATATATATATATTTATATAATGTTAGTTATATATAAAATAAGTAAGTTTATACATTGCATACATTTTACATAACTTTATAATTATTGAATTAGACAATCCAAATATAAATTTATAATTTTTCATTTCTGTCTGTTTCTTCAGATCTATAAACTCAAATTTGGCTGAGCTGATTAATATAAAAATCAACTATAATCTTTAATATACTTGTTTGAACACAATTCAAAAAACAAACAAACTAGAAATTAATTTTGTTGTAAAACTTATATAAATATTTATTTAAACGAGCGTGTAGATAGTCTGAGAACCAGTACGGACCCTTAAGGTACAATGAATACAAAACAAACAATAATCACACAGACAAAATTCAATTTTAAATTTAATTTATAAATAATCAAATTCTATTTAAATGAAATAACTTTTATTAAAAGATGTCACATTTAAATTAATTTAATTTAATTATTAATTATTGTGTAAAACTTTAAATATAAGTTTCTTCAAATTAAAGTATAAAATTTTAATTCTATTTATTAATTAAAGTTAATCATCGACTTCAATATTCTCTTAATGTGAATAACACTTTGATTCAAATTAATAATAATAATAATAATAATTTTTAGAGATTGTTAAAAAAAATTAAATTAATCCTATTTCAGATAGTATCTGCCAAATGTCGAAAGTGGTCTATAGCTATACAACGATTTAATTTTCTTTTCATGAATATTATTTTTAAAGAAAAGGAGGCAGCTTAAACGAGAGTGTATCGAGGCAATTTTCTACACATGAAGTCGGCGTTCGATTCCAACTAAGAACAAATTTTTCTAATAAATTCAATTTAACATCATCTGCCTCCCGCTCCAGGAACTGACAAGCCTGGTTCTATATAACTCTGCACTAGCAGGATTACTTAAAAAATAAGCAACCACACGCAACAATGGATCGTGATGAGAAGAACAATAATACTCCAGGTGGTATTCAATCCACCCGTCACCAGGAGGCAACCGGGCGTTCGGATTCTGGAGGACCCGGGTTGACCCGGGTCTTCACGAGTACACAGAAAGAAGAATGAAGAATAAAGATAACATCTAAAGAACATTCATACGAACAACTAGAAGTAATGGAAGAAAATTCTCAAAAAACTAACAACTCAAGAGAATTCTACAGAAAAATGGGAACTTTGCGTGATCCTAGATAGTCCAAACGCAAATAATAATAATAAATAATTTCTAATGAAATTAATATTTATTTGTGTGAAAAATATATAAAAGTATTTTTCACAATCAATTATATATTTTTTAATTTTATAATTATATAAATACCTGACATGAGTCATATTAAAAACTATATATATATATATTTTTTTTTTTGGCTTTTTTGGAATATATCTCCATTTAGGCAGCTTTCTCAGAATGGTTTATTATTTTTATTTTTATTTTTATTTTTAAATATCGATGCACTCGGTGAGGTTAGATCGCTCGAACTCGAGTCGGCGGACCGCCCTGGCGCGGCTAAAGAGTTTAATTAGCTAAATAAAAATAAATTTAAATCGGAAACTTTTCAGGTAAAAAGTATAAAATTAATTTCAAAATAAAATAGTTTAAACAATTTTCCTCTATGCTGTAATAAAAATTTGAAAAAATTAATTTGATTATATTATATTATATTATCCATAAAGAATTGAGATCTTGTGCTCGAACCCCCTCACACTCTCCTGATTTTATTATATAATTATATAATTTTCTTTTATCTTTTCAGAAATCGAATGAATATATATATATTAAAGTTATATATTTACTTTATTATCTCCACCGAAAAGTGTCATGACAAGCATGGTGGCTTGTTTAACCTGTGTCACATGTAATACGCTGCCCTTTATAGAGATAAGTGTGCCATTCAGTTTGGGCTGAGATCGAATCGTTATAAGAACATCATACTTTTCCTGGATCTGTTTTAAGAAGGGATTTTGTTCCAGATCTATACAAGATAATTCAAATTCGAAAATAAGGGGTACTAGACTCTGAAAAAAAAACAAGATAATGTATTTTATAATAAAAGATGGAATATATAATATATATATATAGTAATATAAAATATAGTAATATTATTAAAAATTTTAAAATATTTAAAATGTATTAAATAAATATTGATATATTTGAGAAAATGGATTAATGCTTGAATGAGAAAATGAATAGAAAAGAAGTGATTGAGGAATTAACATGGATGGTCTTAAATTTTCATTAATATAATAAAAAGAGATTTTAGATTAGCATCATAAAATACTAATCAAATTTATCATCTAAATCAGTGATTCCCTACCTTTTTTTAGAACTATATTGAATTTAATTATAAGATAGTATAATATAAGTAAATATCGTAGACCCCCATTTTCCTTTCATGGACCCCCAAATTTTTTATTCGCTGGTGTAGACCCCTTGCAGGTCGCCATAGGCCCCTAGGGGTCGATATAGTCCACTTTGAGAACCACTGATCTAAATTGTAAATAATATTGAAAATCATTTAAATAGAGGTTTCATTTGAATTTAATACATTATTTTATGTCTTATTGAGATTTTTTCAGATATTTTTGAGAAAAATTAATATTTCTTTCCTCCCCCACCCCACCTCTCAATTTCCTGTGTCCCAAAGTGAGACACTCTCCTCTAAATATTGATTTCAAGAGAAAAGGTAAATACTTACTCTAATATTGGCTCTAGCTTTTTCAACATTTAACAATTCACCTGATATTGATACTTGATTGTTTTTTTCAAATACAGGATATCGATTCGAATCAGGAAAATGAATATGACAATGAGTTTGATTCATAACTCGATTGATACTCTGTCCTCCTCTTCCAATGATATGCGAATGTGTTGTATAACTGACATCCATTTTAAGGGTTACACGAGTATCCTAAACAAAATAAAAAAATCTGGAGTGTCTCCATTTGAATATCTCGCAAATTTGAATTGGATTAATTAACATATATTATATTTAAATTAAATTTAATTAAAATTAAATTATAAAAATTAATAAATAATATTTATTAAACCAGCGAGTGTTTGACTCTTTGTTGATGACACCACGTCACGTACTGGAGCGTGATTGGCAATCAACATGTTAAAAAATTAATTCCGGTACTTTCAGCGATTCAATCAAGCTAAAATTCTATATATAGTAGTTTTATACAATTTTTAATGGCGAGATAGTAAAAATCAAACAAATAAAAACATCGATTAGTGAAATGAAAGTGTAAAATGTTGGGATTTATTATAAGATACAAAAAAAAATAGATATCAAAATATGATTTAAATAGAATATCAATTTTTATAAACTTGAAAAAAAAAATTGAATCTAAAAACTATTAATTTGATTCACATTAAAATGTATAAAATAAAATATAAGTTATGTATTATATTATTGTATTGTTTGGGACAAATAGTAACCCTTCAACCATTTCCCCTGACCCCTCCTTTTTATGAGTGTACTGAAGCGCGCTCTGGCGAAGACACTATATACACTTTAAATATACTTTACATATAGACTTTACGCTGGGATGTTCTGTGTAGAAAACCGCATATAATACCCGCTTTCTTACCAGTTATATATAACACCCGCTTTTCACCCGCTACATATACATCTACACACAATCATCTCACACCCGCCTATAAGCAGGAAGAAACACGCGTTTTTCCTGCCCTTTCACCGCGCATATGTACATCGCAACCCGCAAGACGGAAGGGACAGTTTAACAGCAAAGTGTTGGTCACCATCATCCTAGCGTGGTAAGTACACTCACTGTTCCTTTCATCGAACCAGCCCAACCCGCAGGAAACGGAGATTAAAACCGTCTAACTGCGAACGGTTTGCTTCGTCCCATTCATGTATTATATGACTGACTTCTTGATAACAGTTAAAAATTCCAATAATATATTTATGTTGTTTCTAAAGAAGCCAATCAAATTTATGTTAGATTATTATTTTGTGAGAAGAAGAATATGATATACAGGGGGGGGGTATATTAAAGATTAACTGCAAAGTTTTATATCACAAATCTCCACCTAATCATTGATTGAATATTTATTTAAAAATTAAAAGTTATAATAAGTAAAATATATATCTTTCTGAATCGACATTAAACAAAAAGTAACACTTACAGGTGTATCTAAAACTGTAGTAATCATTTTTTTCGCTTCAGCAACATTAGGAGCTAATCCCGTAATCCTTATATGAGGATCTGAAAACAATATTAAAATTTTTAAAATTTCTTTATTTATCCTCAAAACACTAAGAAAAATTTCTAACTATAGTGCTTTCTAATGGTAACTAACATTTCATAAACAAATAATCTAGGAGCGCTGGCAGCGGGGCCCCGCAAAGTTGTCTTTCAAAATAATTAGTGATATCACAGCTTGGCGGCCGCCAAGTTCCTCATCTTACAATATTAATTGTTTTTAAAACGTTCATTTCCTGAATAGTGTATTTAATTGCATTTCAAATAAAACTTTTTCAAATAGTGGTAGTACCTCCCACATTACCACAGAGTATTTGCAAAAGTTTTATTGGAAATGCAATTAAATACACTATTCAGGAAATGAACGTTTTAAAAACAATTAATATTGTAAGGTGAGGAACTTGGCGGCCGCCAAGCTTTGATTTCACTAATTTTTTTGAAAGACAACTTTGCGGGGCCCTAACTTTTTTGATTTCCTAACTTTTTAGGGCACACAACTTGGCGGGGAACCTCTACCACGAAGTGGTTTTTTGTCAGATAACATTTACAGAGCGATTGAAGGTCAAATACATAGTAAGATACATAGTAAGATACATAGTAAGATACATTGTAAGATTTTAAAGAATAAATTGCTAGAGTGATATTTTAGTAAATAATTGACTAAAAATAATTTAAATAAATAATATATATCTAATATAAACAAGAAATATAAAAATAGAAACTTTTATTCTATCTTTGAGATTTTAATGATATATTGAAAACGGTTCGAAGGAATTTCATCAAATTCCCGTTTTAGTGGGTTTTCATGTAAAGTTTCAATCTGTATAAGTTTTAATTTTTGAATAAAATCATTTCATTTCATTTTTTCCTAATTAAATTAATTAATAAATAGCTATCAATAAATTTCAAAGAGTATTAAAATCAAACTATTGCAATGATTCAAGTGATTTAGAAATTTGGCCTTTGAAAAAATAATATGGTTCTTCTACATTTTTAATAATAAAATATTATTATTATTATTATTTTATGCCATATATGAAGTCAGAATTCAATCTCTTAAGTCTATATTTTTGAAAAATAATTGTAATAAAAATATATATTAGTTTCTGTTTAATTAATATAATTAAAAATGTTAAACAAGAACTTTATTTCTTATTTATTTTATAATTGTTAATATATCGAGCGGTGTACCAGATTATAATATAAAGCCATGTTTCCCAACGTGGACCCCACGCCCCTCAGGTATATTTTTGATTGTAAAGGGGGGAGGGGGGCAATTCGAAAATGGACTAGATACGAGTTTAACCCTTTTGTGTGCTCTGGGCCATTTAAATAAGAGCTGTAAATGATTTACTGGTAAAAAAAAGAAATCGTCTGGATATAATAGAACGGGGAGATTTGAAACTGAAGTTAACCAAATTGAAGCATAAAATCTCTGTGCATCAAGCAACAAGTGCAAGGATCTCACTAAATTAAAATATTAAATTATTATAGAAAAATCTTTATTAAAATTATTTCGAATTTTAATTTTAGTTTTTCATTATATGATTTGAAAATTTACTTACTGTCTTTTGTTAACAATTTTCTAGTGATTTCTTACTAAAACCTATCATTTAAGTTTCTTAATTGAATAATCCTTTTTTTAATATTAAAAATTATGTATATGTTACATTGGGGGCATAATAATTTTAGAATGGGACATGGCATAAAAAAGGTTGGGAAACACTGATATAAAGAAATTATACAAACCTTTTTTAGTTTTTGCTCCTATTTTTAGTGTTTTGGGCCAACCGATTAACGTATTTGTGATCTTCATTATCTATGAAAAATGGTAGGATTTATTAGTTATTAGAAGTTATTTTAATTATTAAAAAAGTATTATTCTAACCTGATGAAAAAATACTTCTGCATCTTCATAATTTTCAAGGGAGCCTAAAAGAAAAATAAATAAAATTAATATCATCAAAATAATAATAAATATATCCGGAAACTGAAAGTGGTAGTTACTAAGTATTAATTTTATATTCATTGTCAGAAATATTTCACTTAAAATATAATATTGATAAATAATTGATTATTTAAACTAAAAATAAAAAATTAAGATAATATAATTTAGTCATTTTAATTCAAGTTTTAAAAATATTTTTTTATACTTTATATATATATATATATATATACTTATATTGGTAATGTTGTTTGGAAATTAATTTATTTTAATTCGTCGGTCTGTTCTCTGCCTGGTCACAGCTCATATTTTTTAGTTAAAATTTTAAAGCTTCGGGCATTTCGTATTGAATGAAAGGAAGGTCGTAGGTAATATTAGTTTGAGATTATTTTTATAAAGATGAATATAATAATAAAAAATAAAATATTTATAAAAATTTAAATTGGGATTTATTTTTGAAATTAAATTTTCAGTTTTACTAATTGTTTGATTATATTATATATGTAATTTTTTAAGAAAAATATAAATATTATAATTGATGATAAATCCCGGAAATAACTTTATATATATATACAACCTATATATTTTGAGTTAAAATTATAAAGTTTGGGCATTTCATGTTGAATGAAAGAGTCCGCATGCATAGAAGGTAGGTAATATTTATTTGAAATTATTGAAATTATTTATATATTATATACCATGGTATAAAAAAAGGTTTTTGTTCAGAATTTAAAATTTTTTGCATATCTTCGCGTTTCATGACCTCTAGAATCCAAAAGTGACTTTAGAAATTTTCTCATGTCTGTCGTTCGGACTGTCTGCCTATCCGGAAATTTTGACGTTACAGACTCAAAATTGGCTGAACCGATTTCGATGAAATTACATCACAATATTTTTGCATATCTCTATTTGAACATAGGCTATAAATTTTATTAACATCTAATCAATAACTCTAGAAATTAATTTTTTAAAATTTGATATAAAAATTTGTCATTCAGTTGAGCAAAGTATACAATACAAAGGATGTTTATAATATTTTTATTTTTATTTTTCTAATATTTACAATATTTCAATTGATTCAATTTAACGCACTAAAAACATTCACATTGCGACTATATTACCTCTTTTAATTTTTAAGATTATATGAATATATAATTTTAATTTTGATCTCAAAATTGGATTTTCACGTAGATTTCTAATATGGGTGGACAATGTAGGAAGGGACGTGAGTGAGATGGGAAAAGGTAGGAGTTAGTTATAGCTCCGGATAGGGACATTTGGAGAAATGTGGTTGTTGCGGCCAAGAACTTTCGAGTATCGTAGAGCCACAGAGACAGAGAGGTAGATATAATATATACAATAATAATATATAATTAATTTATTGATTAAATTAAAATATATTTGAAATAAGAACTTAAAAACAAATGAATGTTTTATGTAATATACTGATTGAAACAAAATGGAAAAAAACCTTTTACATATAAACTTTCAACCAAATTCTATCCTTCGTGAGTACTGGGGGCAGAGTCCTCGTCTAGGTGTGAAGAACACCGAAGATGGTCTGAGCAGCTAGTAGATATATTAATTTCGAAATAAATTAATAGATGGGTTAATAACTTACCTTGAATAAGCAGTTCCATTTTTACCCGATTAATGCGAAATCGAATTTCATTTAACTCAGAAGGACTCACTGATAATAAGCTAGCGATTTCGTGTAATTCATCAGAGAATGAAACAATTTCTGAGTCGGTGAGAGTTTCACATGAACCATGCTTGTGTTGTTTCAAATGGCTATCATTCATTAATGGAGTTTGCAATTGATATTTTCGAAACATTTTTAATTCAAGTTAATTTATTATATTGATAAATAAAAGATGTTATTGTATTTTTAAAAATAATAAATAATAATAAAATAGTAAGCGAGAAATAAGATAATCTCCGCTTGCTGTTTCAATTAGATCTAATAGAGATTCCCTTCTGTTAAATTTAATAGATGAGGAAGAAGAATTCCTCATTATAAACTGTTCAAATATATGAACTTTAATATTTATAGGAATTGGATTATATTTAAAATAATTTACTTGGTAATTGATAATTTTATAGTAAATTAGTCAATTTTGAGATAATATTTATATATATATATATATATATATATATAAATTATAAAAATTGTGAATAGATAGAATAATATTATAATTTAAATATATTAATACATTTTAAATATTGCCCATATGGTTTTTGCTATTTTCATTTAAGATATTTTATGATAACAAAATACGAGCAAACAAATGTATATAAATAATAGATAATTAATTTTTAATCAAAAAAAAAATATTATTATTAATAATAAAATAATGCTATAATTTATATAAATAAACTAAAAATAAAATATATATGGTTAAATGTTATGTACGAACAGAGAGCCTTTTTTGTCCCGATTTTAAAATTATATTTTTTTTTTCATGGAAATTTTTGCCTCTTGTAACTCTTGGATAAAATATCAAAACCAGATAATCGAATTAATAATTAATTTTAGCAGAGAGAAAATGACATCCCTTTCGTAAAATTTGATGGAAATTGAACTAGATTAATTAGATTCTATATTTCATTTAGATATATCTTCAACAGAAAAATAATAATTCTAATTAAGTTTAATATATTATTTGGGAATATATATATATACCTTTATATATAGGTTTTTGACTGCACATTGCTCAGAATCTAAAATTTTTTGAATATCTTCGCGTTTTTTTCATGGAAATTTCTCTAGAATTCAAAAGTGATTTTAGAATTTTTTTTATGTCTGTCTGTCTGTCAAATTGAGAAACCTTCAGTTGATAGATAAAAGATAATGAAGCACTTGAAGAAGAAAGAATTGGTGTTGGTTGGAGATCGGACAGTACAGAGACTTAGAGAAATCTGCTTACTGCGACTAATAATTTTCGAATCCCCTAGCGCTACAGAGTTAGATAAGTTTCTTTTAAAGGAGAAAAATAATTATGGTCTAGAAAAATTAATAAAAAAACAAATAAATCAATTAATTTAAATTAAAACCGTTAATGAATGTATATATTTTTACTTTATCTTTAGTTTTATAACGTTAAAAATGTTAATTTCACTTTTATAAAATGTCTCAAGTCTTTCATTTTAGATTTTCTTAAATTTCATTAAAATTAAAAATATTCAATAAATATCAAGCAATGAAATTAAAATATCAAAATAATTAAGAAATAGTATAACATAGTGATATATATATATACTCTAACATAGTTATTCTCAACCTGGGCCATCGACATCTTAAAGGGGACGATTATTTGACTATGGGGGGCGCTAAGTTATTTTTGGGAGGCGATAGTATTTTTGGGGGGCGAAATCATTTTCAACTCTAAAAAAAGGTAAGATGATTTTGCGATCAGGTTCGAAACTCGATTTTTAATATGGCTCTAAGTATCAGTAGTATCACCTTATATTAGGGATTATCATGCAATTTTATCTGTTAAAATTTATAGGGGGGAGAATTATGAAGCCGGCCTTACGAAGTAGGCGTTAGGTCCAAAAAGGTTAAGAATCACTACTCTAACATATACAATAAAACATATAATTAATTTACTGATAAAATTAAAATATATTTTAAATAAGAATACAAAAAGATATGAATATTTTAATATACTGATTGAAATAAAATGAATGAAAACCTTTTGCATACAGATTTTCAACTAAATATTATGTATCACTTCGGGGATACAGGGGGCTGAGCCCCTGGTCTAGGTGCGTAGAGCGCCGAAGGTGGTCTGAGTAGCTAGTATACGAGGTTTGGTCAAAAGAAAAGGTGAATTTCAAAGTAATTTCCCTCAGATATAATGCACTTATGGCAGCGCTTATTTCAATCGTCGAAGCACTTCTGAAATGCGCTTTTTAGCTTGTTCTTCGATTCCGACTTTATCTCATCAATTGTGGCAAAACGCTTTCCTTTCATTGGTCTCTTCAGTTTTGGGAATAGGAAAAGTTGCAGGGAGCCAAATCTGGTGAATACGGTGGTTGAGGCATGATTAACGTGTTGTTTTTGGCCAAAAAATCAAGAACAAACAATGATGTGTGAGGTGTTGCATTATCGTGATGCAGAATCCATGATTGGTTTTTCCACAATTTCGATCGTTTGAGCCGTATAACTTCACACAAACGTTGCATAACTTCAAGTAATACTTTAAATTATTCACATATTAAAATTTTTAATTTTAATTTAAAAAAATATATAATTTGATTATAAAAAACAAAGACCCACAAGAAATTCCTAACCATATCACTCAAAAGTTCACGATTAATTGTTGTGGCGTCATCTTCGAATAAGGCCCTATCACTCCACTGGCCCCTAGTCCATTTCAAACAGTCACTCGTTGAGGGTGTAATCCCTTTTGAATACTTTTTTTTAGTTTTCTGTTCCCCAAATGCGATGGTGTGAGAATGCGCAAAAGTAATCAAAAATTTTATGAACAAGAGTCACTAAGTGCAGAGCATCTCGTGGTGTACAAATGCTATATCTATTCTTAAATCGAAACGTGTGCACTTGTTCTGATTATATCAACAAAAGCCCCTTTTAGAACCCACATATATCAACATTTATTTATATATGCGGGGTTAATTCAAATATATGTAGGAGTTTCTTTACAGATTTCCTTATTAGAATGAAGATTTAATTTTTTTCTTTATAATGGATCTATGCTAGATATTTATCTTCATTCAAACAAGGTTAATTTTTTGAAGAATCGAGGAAGGAGGGAATAGTATGGGAATGGATTGAAAGGATTCAAAGGGGTTAAAAGACATGATTCTTCCAGGTAAAAGAGGGAGGTAGAAGAAATCATGAGCTCATGTAAGGGCATGGGCGTTACTCCCTGAAGGAGTTTCGTTTCTACTGGCATTTTAGAAAAGAATCTACCCGTTATCCATCAATCATCTTTTTATGTATTAAAATTAATTTTAACTTTTATTATATTTTCCATTGTCATCATTTTGTTTCTGGTAATTTAATATTATTTGGAAATTATATATACTAATATTTAGTTATATTATTATATATTTTGATTTATATATAGATATTTGTAATGATAAACAGTATCTCTCAAATACCGTTATAAATATAATATTTTTCTTTATATATATATATATATATATAACCAAGGATGGGCGTTAATCAGTTACATGTATTTGAAATACAAGATACCAATTACAATTGTAATTGGTATCTTGTAACTCGTTACACACACCCCTGAGTAATTGGTATCTTGTATTTCGTTACAGTTTTAAGTAATTGGTATCTGAAATTTTCGATACCAAATACATTTTTTTTTTAAATTTGCAGCCTTATGAAATTTAGCTACCCACCCGGTGGAACTCATTGTACGATTCATTTTGATTCTATTATTAAAATATAAAGATAAACTTAATATTGTTTGCAAACAACTAGAATTAAAGTCTTTCAAAGATAGTGATTTGGATTATTTATCCGAAATAATAATTTTAATGAAACCTATTGCAATGGCATTAGATCATTTGCAAGGTGAAAATAATTCATATTATGGTCATTTGATTCCAACACTTTTTACCGACCGACGATAGTAAGGGAGGTATTGTTTTCAAACCAAATTTCACATGTGGAGATTTTTACATATCTCCACGAATCATGCATTTTCTTAACAGAAAAAAGTATTTTTAACATGATGTCTGTCCGTCCGTATAGATGTGTACAGCCTGAACGGCTCAACGGATTTTGATGAAATTTGGTATATTTACTTAATGCATCAGTATGATGAATGGATCAACTTTTGGTGCAAATCCGGAAACCGGAAGTGGTAGTATTAGGAAGGAAAGGGTTATTTTCACACCAAATTTTACATGAGGAGATTTTTTACATATCACCACGAATCATGCACTTTGTATTGGTTTTATCCTCGAGAAAAATCATCTTTATAGGTTTTTCTTAATTTAAAATTATATGACGTCATCCAGCCATTCATAACGTCACAGCCTGGTCTTGCATATATATTATAAATAAAATAAAATTAAAACTATTTATGTTATATTCATATCTGTTTTTTATTACATTAATAGATATATTAAAATTATTTGAAATTGTTTCTGTAGCTGGAAATTAATTTATTTCAAACCGTCGGTCGGTTCGGACCAGGCCACAGGTCAACTTATTTCGCTAAAGATTAAACTTGAATCTTTGCAATCAGAGAGATTACGCTATGTTGGTAATTTAATTTCACCTTTATTAGAAGCTCTTGAAAGAAGATTTAAATTATTCTTTCAATTATCTCCTGAAGTAAACGAAGCCATTTTGGCTACATGTTTACATCCAACTTTTAAATTAAGATGGTTAACAAATACACCTGAAAGTGAAAAAAAAAGAATTTATAATTTATGTATAAATGCCTCAAAACAATTTAAAGAATGCATGAATAATAATTACAACTCTTCATCTAATAGTGATGAGGAAGACAACTTTCTTGTTTTATTGAGCTCACACCAGAAGATAAAATGGACTCAAAGATGGACTTAGAAATTGTATCCTATTTTAATGATAAGAGCAAACATTTTACTTCTTTGAACAATTATCCTTTAATAAAAGAATTATTTATAATATTTAATACACATCTTTTTTCTTCTTCCCCGGTTGAAAGATTGTTTTCATTTGCGGGGTTCATTCATTTCATCTCCATCAAGGTCCAGATTATCCGACAAAAATTTTGAAAACTTGGTTTTTTTGAAAGGTAATCATAATTACAAAGTATATAATATTAATATGTTTATATGTCAAATTTTCTTTGTTTACAATAAAATATTATTATGTGGTATTATCGTATTATTTACAAAATTCCCTCATGAATAACCTTTTCACATTTTTATAAATAAATGTTTTTTAATATCATGATTAATTTTATTGTTTTCGATTTTCCAAAGGTATTATCCAATATAAGTTTAGTTGCCACTTTCCTAACTAAATTTAATTTAGAGTTCCAGAATTACCCCACCCCCCACAAAAAAAGAATTAAAATCAAGGGAAAATTTGAATGTAACTGGTATTTTCAATGTATTTCAAATACGTAATTGGTATCTTGTATTTCGTTACACAAATCTGAAGTAATTGGTATTTGGTATCTGATTACTCAAAATCGAGTAACTTGCCCATCTCTGTATATAACACTATAGGACCCACTCTAGGGGATGGGAAACCAGGCATTTGTCCGGACGGCAAATCTGAAGGGCGATATTTTGGTTATTAATGTAATAAATAATTCGAAAATAGAGAGAGAAACGCCAATTTATTCAATTGCCAGGAACGCCGTAAATTCTAGATGGAGCGTTGTCATTTTTTATATAGGAAAAAATTAAGAATAATAATTTTTTTAAGAATTTCGTTTATTTATTAAAATTATTACATTTGTTTGATTATTTGTATTGAAATGTAAACAAATACAAATATTCCTTTCTGTTAAATTTATTTACGATTTAATATTAATTTTTATCAATTTAAAATCACAAAAGAGAATTTATTAAACATAATAAAGAAAAAAGTAATTTTTTGATACACTTATATGTTTAGGTTTAAATTTATAACATTTGACTAAATTCTTTTTTTTTCATTTAAAAATCTAAAATTTATTAATTGTATACAGTTTAATCAAAAGGCGTTAGAAATATTTTTTTCAAAACTTCGATTTAATAATTACATTTTATCAAAGATAAAATGTATAGCGTATCTTTAAATGGACGTAAATAAGAATATTGTGGCTTAATTTCATTGTAATCGATTCATCCTATTTTGAGTCTACAACGACACAATTTCCCGAACATACTTACATAATTATATGCAGACAGACATGAAAAATTTTAAATTCAATTTTGGATTCTTCTGTTAATGAAACTTGAAAATATTAAAAAAAAAATTTAAATTCTGAGTAATGTGCCGATAAAAAACTTTTATATATATTAGATTAACATTTTTAAAGTATGCACCTTTTCAGAGGCCACCTAGTGAGCATTTTTGCAATTTAAAACATTTGTCATTACAAGCAGCATTTGAGCACATGCCGCTAAAATAAATTTGTTATTACTCTAAAATAATTATATTTAGGTAATTATTCCAATATATTAAATATTCTCCTTCTTAATTATCTATCGACTTGTAATATGCATTCAAGCTTGGATCCTTTATATTTTAGAATTTTTTTTAATATTATTTTAAACTACCATTGTAAACATGCATCATAACATATTTTTTTTACAGATAAATCATACTAAAATATGGATGCTGATTTATATGATGAGTTTGGCAACTATATTGGCCCTGAATTAGAATCTGATGAAGATGAAGAAGATGCATTTAACAAACGAGATGATGAAAACAATGACTATGATGTAAACATTACAAATTAAATTAAAATATAAAGAGAATAATTTTAAATTTTACTATATTGCATTCATTTATTTTTAATTTTTACAATAGGATGAAGCCGTTGATGATAATATTGAAGAGATGGAAACAAATACACAGGTTTCTGTGATTTTACATGAAGATAAAAGATATTATCAAGGGGCAGCAGAAGTTTTCGGTCCTGAAGTTGAAACCATCGTTCAAGAGGAAGATAATGAACCTCTTGATAAACCACTTGTTCAACCAATTAAAAAGAATAAATTTCAGTTAAAAGAAAATGACATGGTAGAAACAACCTATAGTACAGAGTAAGTTATACTTTTATTTATCATGAATATTATTTAATACAAGAATACCGAAAATTATCTATAGATTTCAAATATATGTATTTAGACAAGTCAAAGGTGCTAAATATGTTTATTCTGATTCATTAAATTACAATTTTATTCTTTTAATTCTTTTTTAAAGGTTTTTAATAGATATGATGGACAATCCATCATTAATTCGCAATGTAGCTCTGATTGGTCATCTTCATCATGGCAAAACAACACTAACTGATTGTTTAATTGGCCAAACTCACCCGGGAGTGGATGCCAGCCTTGGAGAAGATGGGGATCGTCAATTGCGTTACACAGATACGCTTGCCACAGAGCGAGATCGTGGCGTAAGCATAAAAGCCATGCCAGTTACTCTATTACTACCTGATGTTAATGGCAAATCACGACTCATGAATATTTTCGATACTCCTGGTATATATATTCTAATTTAATTAGATTAAATTAATCTAAATGAAAATAATTAAATAACGATCAAATATCTTTTAAAGGGCATGTCAACTTTTCTGATGAGGTTACAGCAGCTCAACGTCTTTGTGATGGAGTGGTTTTATTTGTTGATGCTGCAGAAGGTGTTATGCTTAACACAGAGAGGTTACTCAAACATGCTGTTCAGGTATATTTTTATTCTTATTTATCATTAAAAAATAATAAACCAAATAACTTATTGGAGTAATATAATTATTAGCTATATATATAACTATAACTTATCCTATCAAAATAAAAATTAATTGTATATTACAAGTCTGCATATATATTTTATAAAAAGCAAAAAAAAGTGCAAATTAAGGTCAATAAAGCAAAACATAGAGTAGTTAATAAAATTAAATAATACATATACTACCATATAATTAAAGAAAAGATGATTTGATAAGATATATTCTAAAAAAATGGCCTGGATCAATCATTCTTTGTCTACTGAAAATATTTTCTATTATATTGTAAATTAAATACTTATATAAATAGTTATTAATTTATAGAAAATGCCCTCAGATAAATTATTACTATGTTTTATAAGATTTTATTTATTATTTAATTAATCCATTTATTAACTAAAGATTAAATAAATTTGTTTTTAACATTAATTTACTTTTTATTTAAAGGAAAAACTGGCTATAACAGTATGCATCAATAAAATTGATAGATTAATTTTAGAATTGAAATTACCACCTCAAGATGCTTATTATAAATTAAGACATATTGTTGAAGAAGTAAATGGACTCCTAAGGTAATTAAATTTTGATTTTTTTTTTTCATGATCTATATCTCATTTATTTCTATGAGCTAAAATTTATTTCTCTTTTTTAGTTTATTTTATGGCGAAGAAAATGCTTGTGTTATCTCTCCATTGTTGGGAAATGTATGCTTTGCCAGTTCACAGTACAGTGTTTGTTTTACACTAAAATCTTTTGCTAAAATTTATGCACAAACTTACAGTGGTGTTAATGTCAAAGAATTTGCAAAACGTCTTTGGGGTGATATTTATTTCAATAGTAAAACGTAAGTTTCCATATCTATTTATTTTATCAAATGACCAGTTAGATTGATAATAACCATGTTTAAGAAATTTAAAATCATTTTTCTTTTATTTTTTCGTTTTAGGAGAAAATTTTCTAAGAAACCTCCTCATGGATCAGCTCAACGAAGTTTTGTTGAATTTATTTTAGAACCTTTATACAAAATTTTTGCTCAGGTAAATCATTTTTTCATTATTTTAATTTTATTATTAATTTTCAACGAATTAACAATGATACATTATTTTAAAGGTTGTTGGAGATGTTGATACTACTTTACCGGATGTCCTTGATGAATTGGGAATTAGGCTTAGTAAAGAAGAATTAAAAATGAATATTCGGCCTCTTTTACGATTAGTTTGTAACAGATTTCTAGGAGATTTTAGCGGTAAATATTGAATTAATTATTATTTATAGTGTTTACAAAGTACTAATATATGAAAATGTTAAATTAAGATCATCAAATAATATATTTCAATATAAATTCTATTTATTATTACTAATTTATTTATCTGTTAATTAAGATTAAAAATTATTAATCATTGAAATAGGACTATTATTTTATATATACCTAATTTTGTTGTTAAATTGAAGTTAGAGAAAAATAATATATTATTATTATTTAATTCCCACACATCTAATATAATAAAAATAATTATTTGTTTTGTTTTTTTCTAGGGTTTGTTGATATGTGTGTGGAACATATTCCTTCCCCACTAGACAATGCCAAAAATAAAGTTCAACATATTTACACAGGACCATTAGAAACTGAAATAGCTAGGGATATGATTAATTGCGATCCTGAAGTAATATACCATTTATTAATATAATTATCATTATTTTAAATTAATATAAATTTAAAAAACGAAATATTTTTAATTGTAGGGTATTTTAATGGTGCATAGTAGTAAAATGTACCCAACTGATGATTGCACGTCCTTTAAAGTTTTGGCCCGAGTTTTGAGTGGTACTCTCCATTCAGGGCAAGATGTACGAATTTTAGGAGAAAATTATTCACTTACAGATGAAGAAGATAGTCGTCTACTAACAGTTGGAAGATTATGGATTTTTGAAGCCAGGTATAGAATATTTTTAAATATTTATTTGTGATTCTATTAAAAACTGATCATGTATTTATTACATGGATAGTTTTATTGTTGGGAGCCTAAGAGCACACAGCTATGGTGCGGTTCATTTATGATCCATCTTTTATACATATATATGGTATATACTATATAGTATATATATTCTTATTCATATCTAAAGAGAGCAAAACTATCCAACATTGAACCTGACCGATTCCAATGATCTCTAGCCACCTCGAAAGATTCTCTAGAATAAAAAAAATTTAATAATCTTAATAAATTAAAACTGTTAAATAATAAAATATTAAATAATATTTTGGTAAAATTTGATCGTGAGTGTATTAAGCTTAAATAAGTTGTAGATATTTTAGGGTCTTAGAAACTAAAGTTATATTCATGAATTATTTGAATTGTATATTGAGACTTAAAAGAGGCTCAATATGACTATAGAAATGGTAGAGGATGTCGTTACATCTATTTACTTTGATTTCTATTGTTCTTATTCGTCTGATGAGATTTGAAGAGAGCTTTTGATGTCTGATATGGAGACTTTAAAGACGAATGGATACATAGCTTCTCATTAGACTCATCACATGCAAATGATTTAGTGTTGTTAGATACTCTCTCTGATCTCAGTTTAAACTTAGGATTCTTAATAAAAAATATTGTAATAAAACGATCGTTAAACAGAATTAAAGTAATAAAACAACATTAACACTAATTAAAGAAAAAGTTCTCCTCTTCTCTTGGGTGACATTCTAAGTTGAATAAATTTCAGAGAAATTTTATTCTCTCTAATTAATAATTAAATAATTAACTAAGAAAAAAACTGAGATCTTTTTAAATTATGGGGATATTGGGGTGGGTGTCCACACATATCTGCTCCGCTTAATATTATTCACTTTAATAATAATAATCATAATACTTTTATACATAGATTCTTTAAAATTGTTTATATCTTGAAATGTAAAAAGATTTAATGATAAAAAACTAATTAATTTAATCTTTTAATTATTTTTAGGTATGAAATCGCAGTAAGTAGAGTGCCTGCTGGTAATTGGGTTCTTATTGAGGGCATTGATCAACCCATTGTTAAAACAGCAACGATTACTGACACTAATGTTTCTGAAGATTTATTTATATTTAAACCACTTAAATTTAATACACAATCTGTCATAAAAATTGCAGGTAAATAGTTTTATCTTAAATTAATTCATATTTATTCTAATATGTTTATGAATAAATTTTAAAGGATTTACAAAAAAAGAATATTACAAGTACTTTTGGGTTGCATGGTTTCTCATCTACCGGTCCGTTAAAAATTTTCTTATTCAATAAATAATAATTTATAAATAAAAATATTATAAATTAATGTTAAATTTAAATAATTTATCAGATTCAGAAATTTTAAAGGCCAAAAAAACGCTTGTAGCGTGTAGTATTTCTGATTACACGTATGGACTCTAGGAAGATAATTTCTCTTTCTGGTTCATTCAGCCAACGTATTCTAAATTGGGAAGCTACTTGAAATAAGAAGTAGCCGATTCTTATCAAAGTAAAGGTTAAGAAGATGCCATTATACACTTCAACCCAACCTTAGGCGTCAACCGATTTGATTTCCTTTCTTAAGATATTATCAGCAAGGTGATTACTTTGTTTTAAAAAAGTATTTAAAGCTACATGTTTATAAGAAAACTCAATCTAATGATTCGAGCTAAAAAATTATTAAAAAATCCTTTAAAACTTACATTTAGACTCAATATAATAGTTAATAAATGTATTTATTGATATTTTTTATAGTTGAACCTGTAAATCCTAGTGAATTGCCTAAAATGTTAGATGGTCTCCGTAAAGTAAATAAATCATATCCATTACTTTCAACTAAGGTTGAGGAATCTGGTGAACATATTGTCCTTGGCACTGGGGAGCTTTATCTTGATTGTGTTATGCATGATCTGCGCAATATGTATTCTGAAATCGGTATGTATTTCTTCTTTTTTTTCTAATGAATATATAAACAAACATTCTATCAGAAAAATTAAACTAATATATATCTCTGTTCATATATTTTGAAATTAATATTATTTATATATCATTTAAAAAATATACGATGTATATTAATAAGTGATTGAAAAAAATGATTTAAATTAAATTCATTGCTTTTTTTTCTCTTTCCAGTTTCTGATATCAAAGTTGCTGATCCTGTTGTTTCATTTTGTGAAACTGTTGTGGAAACGAGTTCATTTAAATGTTATGCTGAAACACCAAATAAGCGAAATAAAATTACAATGATAGCTGAACCGTTGGAAAAGGGACTTGCAGAAGATATTGAAAATGAAGTTGTATTAATATCATGGAACAAGTAAGTATTTGTATTTGTTTTGTTTTTTTTTAATTATATATAATTAAAATATCCTTGAAAATTGTTATAAAATAAACTTCAATTTATTTTTATTTCCCAAAATGAAATAACACATATTTATATTATAATGAAAATTTATATTGCACTGGAAGAATTTATACAAAAAAATGGAACCAAAAGTTCTTTTTTTATCAAAATATAAATAATATTTTTTTTTTATTTTTTGTAGAAAACGACTTGGAGAATTTTTTCAATCGAAATATGATTGGGATTTATTAGCAGCGAGATCTATTTGGGCTTTTGGACCTGATGCTGCTGGACCAAATATTTTAGCTGATGATACACTACCTAGTGAAGTGGATAAAGGTCTTTTGCATTCAATTCGATCTCACATTGTTCAAGGATTTCAATGGGCTGCAAGAGAAGGACCATTAGCTGAAGAACCAATCCGCAATGCTAAACTTAAAATTTTAGATGCTACTGTTGCTACTGAACCTCTTCACCGTGGTGGAGGTATGTAATATAATTTAAAATAACAATTCCTTCCAAAATATTTACTTATTTATTTATCTCTGGCGATACTAAAGTAGGAACTTCTTGACCTCAGACACCACATTTTTTCAGACGTTTCTAACCCAAGCTACCTCCATCCAATGTCAAACATTTCACAATTTCCTCATACCTTTTTTTTATTCTCTCCATCATGTTTCTTCTCTTATATACCAGTTGTTTTCCACTGTTTGCCAATAATAATAATTCTCTAAAATAATTACTTATTTCAATTTAGAATTATTTTATTATAAATATTAAATAAAGTGTAATGTGGAAGGTATATTAATATTCTTAACATTTTTTCAGGTCAAATTATTCCTACTGCCCGTCGAGTGGCTTATTCAGCATTTTTAATGGCAACACCTAGGCTTATGGAACCTTATTTCTTTGTTGAAATTCAAGCTCCCGCTGATTGTGTTTCTGCTGTTTATACTGTACTTGCTAAAAGACGGTAATACTTTTTTAAAACATCTTTTTGATTTTGAAATTATATTTAAATTTCAGTTATTACAATATATAAGATTATTATACTCATATTTAATTTTTTTTCTATTTTATTAATAATTTTTCAACTTTAAAATTGAATATTTTTTGGAATTTACAAGTCAAATATATTTATTTTGAAATGTATATAGGGGCCTTAGGTTTCGGCCTATTAAATTTAATAATAAGTACCGGGACCCCGAGCCTCGGCTCGGTACTTAAGTTAAAAAAAATGATTCATTATTATTGGGTTTGGCTGGTAATATTAATACCTGGGATACCGAGCTGTCGCTCGACCCTTTAAAAAATATTAATATCTAATTCTTTAATTATTTATTACAATTATTAAATGTTGCATCATTGCATCAATCTGGTTAAAATGAATTGAACTGGGGACCTCAATAATACAAACAAACAATTTTAGCTAGCATAATAAGATTAATCCAAGTAATATCGTCTATTTCTATTCGACACTATTTTCAGTTATGAAATGAACAGTCAGTAGAGAGTAAAAAAATTGTAATTGAACACCGCCGTTTTTTAAAATAATTAAATTATATTAAAGATTATAAAATAAAAATTATTGTATTAACATTAAAAATATTGAAATAAAAAATAATAGTTTGATTTAATAAACTAAAATAAAATATTATAAACATTTTTAGTGGGAGCCCAATTCATTTAACCATCCATGTTACATAAGGCAAAATAATGTCTTAACACTCCCTTTTTTAAAATTTAAAATAGAGGGAGAGAAAGAGTTTCAATTATATTCGAATAGTCGATATATTCTATATATCAGTATTTTTTTTCTGAATTTAATACCAAGTTGATTTTCAAAATTTTCTATTCTTTATGCATATGATTGATTACATGTGTTAAAATTTAAACAAATTCAAATATTCTAATTTTTAAATTTATATATAATTTAATATTATTTTTTCGAGACTAATGGCAAATACCGGTGGCCCTAATCAGAGCAAGAGAAGAATTCTTAAGGTAACGGCCCAGTCGATGATGTTATATGGATCGGAGATTTGGGCTTTACAACAATATTTTAAGTGAAAAAATGATTTCTTGGTTATATAAAAATTAAAATATTATTCGTTATATCTTTATTATACAGAAAAGTAGGCGTGTTAATATAAAATATATACCTGGGACACCGAACTATCACTCGACCCTTTAACCAATTTATACAATTTATTTTATATACTTTAAAAATTTTACAATTTTTTAATTATTTATTATAATTGTTAAATGGGATTTCTAAAAATGACCCATTCAAAATTTGTTTCCTAAAATGTTTCAAATTAATTATATCAGTGTGTCTGTTTCTCGATTTTTTAAATTTTGATTTTGGATTCGATTAGAGTTTAAAATGTGTAAATGTAAAGTGTGGTCTTGGTTTTTTAAAATTCATTTGGGAACATGGTCAAATCGGCGGTCAAAGTTGAAAATTCCCCCATATTTTATAACTACTGTAATTAGTATTATTATAATGTAAAATTATAAAGAAAAAATACTTAGATATTATTGTAGACATTTTCATTCTGTAAATTAAATAATTTTATTTCATTTAAATAAATATCTATTTTTAAATATTTTTTTCTCTATACATTATTTATCTAATTCTCACAATATATTAAGATCATACCGGGACCCTGAGCCTCGGCTCGGTAATTAAGTTAAAAAAAATTAATTCATTATTATTGGGTTTGGCTGGTAATATTAATACTTGGGACACCGAGCTGATATACAATTTTTTAATTGATTTATTACAATTATTATTGCATCAATCTGATTAAAATGAATGGAACTGGGGTCCTCAATAATACATAAATATGTATTATTAGGTATGTTTCTAAGTGCATGAATATTTTTTTTTATTGGAAGAATGATATATATTTATCGTAATTTATAATTATAAAATATTATTAAAATATATATTTTTAATTTTATTTCGAAATTAAATAAAAATTTTTAAAATATTTTAAATATAAAAAAAATATTAATACAATATCCTTTAAAAAAAGGCGGGAGTAAAATTTCAAAATGGATGCCATTTTTGACGTCACCCATATATAATTTTTAATTAAGAAATAAATAATGAAGCTGTATGTTTCAAGAGATATGATCAATAAAGCTTAATTTTTCTTTATAAATACTATATCTAGTGTGAATTTGAAAAAAATCGTTAGAGCGGTTTTTGAGAACCAATGGCTATATATAGATAGATAGATATATACAATTTTAGCTAGCATAATTTAATAATAATTTCTATACAATATTTTTTAATTGAATTCTTTTTTATTTATTTTTGAATATTTAGTGGTCATGTTACTCAAGATGCAACTGTTCCTGGTTCACCACTTTATACAATCAAAGCATTTATCCCTGCAATTGATTCTTTTGGATTTGAAACCGATCTTCGGACCCACACACAGGGCCAAGCATTTTGTTTATCTGTTTTCCATCATTGGCAGGTAAAATTATTGAATTATTGATCTTTTTCATTAATTAATTGAATTATTTTTTTCTATTATTTTAATTATGAATTTTATTGGTTTTAATTTCGAAAATATTAAAAAATAAAATAAAATATTTTTGCAGATTGTTCCTGGAGATCCTCTGGATAAAAGTATCATAATTCGTCCCCTGGAACCTCAACCAGCTACCCACCTTGCTCGAGAATTTATGATTAAAACAAGACGAAGAAAAGGTTTAAATGAAGATGTTTCAATTAAAAAATTCTTTGACGATCCTATGCTTCTTGAATTAGCAAGACAGGATGTCATGTTAAGCTATCCACTTTAACAATAATTTCTAATCTTTCTTTTATAAAATGATATAAATAAATTAAAAAAATAGTCTCATATAAATTGTTATTTATTAATTACCTAATTTATATTATTTCTATTTTTTCTTTTATTATTATTTTTTTAATAATGAAAATTCACGAAAATGATATTTAATAATAAATATTAATAACTATTTAATAAATACAATTTAGTGATTCTTATTTATTAACTCAATTTTTTATTTTGAACTAAATTGTTCTTTTTTCCTTTTTATCCATCGTATCATCCCTTCTTTTTTTCATGATAACATTGAAATGGACTCCATCCTCCTCCATATAAAATCTACTTCTACCTATTGGACTTGTAAGTAATAAATTGATATTTTTGGAAAATTTAGAACAGACTATATATACATTTTTTTAAGATACCCTGTATATATATATATATATATATATATTTATCATAGGTAAGTAATAATAATTTTAAATGTCTAATAAAAGCATATCTTATATAAAAAAACGTATACATTATTTTATTAATGTTTGAGAATAGTGCATAAGTAACATAAAGAAAAAACAAAAACAAAATGAAATTTAATTTAAGATGGTTACATATACTCCACACAAATCTTAATATCCATTTAAGGAAATAAATTCAAAAGAGAAAATACAAAATTATTATTTTTATAAAAAAAAATGTATCGGTATACATGTGTAAGAAAATATCAAGACATAATAGAAATTAATTCAATATAAAAAAATATTGTTCTTATTATAATACAATAACAAAATATTAATAATATATATAGTTGATTTAAAGAGTGAAAAAAATACTGAAATAATAATAAAAAAGTGAATTTAATCAATGATGGGAGCAAAAATTAATATAATGAAGAACCGCATTAGCTCACCCACACCATCTGTATGTGATCACCTTTGTAACATAACATAATAGAATATCAATATAAATATATATAATATATTTATTTGAAATTAATCTTATGAGTATGAAAATTAGAACAAATAAAAATTAAATAAAATTCATTTAAATAAAATATTAAAATAATAACATATTTAAAATTAAATTTGAAATACCTAAGCTACCCTCTAGTGAGATTTCTAGAAAGAGATATTATCATATATGTCAAAAAAAAAAAATTTAAGAGACCTGTTCAAAGTTTTATTTTTTGTTTTGTTTTTTTATTAAAATAAAAAATTAAACATTCGAGAGCAATAATTAATCAGATATTCAAAGATTAAAGGACAACTAAATAATTGTTAATTTTTTTATATTAGATACATATAATTCAAATGGTTAGTTATTTCATTAATTTTTGCATAATAACACAAGGAAATTGATTAAATCAATAATTTATAATCACATAAATAGATTCGCAATTTAATACGACCCTATCGAGTTATAGATTTGCCATTTTTTGCACAAAATATTCGAACATCCACACAAATCATGAATAATGAAAAAATTGTAGCTGTTTGTCAAATGAATTGTTTAGGAGATAAGATGCATAATCTAAATATTGGATATAAATTAATTAACGAAGCTAAAGATCATAAAGCTGAGGTATCTTTTATTTTTACTTGGTGTATCATTGTTTTTCTAGCCTGAATGATGTTTTTAATAATCTTTCAATAAATAGATGGTTTTTTTGCCTGAAGCTTTTGATTATTTAACTGACCCTGGAGAAAATGCTCAGGACAATGCCGAATCGGTTGATGGATTTGTTATAACAAAATATGCAGAATTGGCACGAAAATTAAAAATTTGGCTTTCTCTTGGTGGTTTTCATGAAAAGGTATTCGATAACGAATGAAATGAAATTATTATTATTATTATTTGATGAAATGATTTATTTTCCTATCACAGACATCGAGCAATAAAATCAATAATACACATTTGATCATTGATGAGGAGGGAAATATCAGAGCAAGATATTCAAAAATTCATCTTTTTGATTTAGAAACCGCAGAACAATCGTTAACCGAATCTAATTATACAAATCCGGGAAATGCAATAACACCTCCAGTTGAAACACCAATCGGAAAAGTTGGATTAGGAATTGTATCCTTTTAATTCTGAAATTCATAGATTTAACCGTTGGAATTCTATTTTAACATATTATATTTAAACATAAATAAACTTAAACATATACTTAAACCTTAATAAGATTATATATTAAAGTAAAGTTTCAAATTGATTGATCCATTTTGAATGTTATGCCATAATGAAAATGTTCTAATATTATAATATAGGTAGCTGATAATAGAATAATAATAATAATAAAAAATGTCTGATTTCTGTATATCCTATGAAAGGACAGCACCTATCAAGTTAGTAAAGGTGTTGTATGATTAATATAACGGATCATCTCAACCTTTATCTTGATCGGAGGTCGTTACTTTTAATATTAATAATAATATAAGAAATATAATAATAATATAAGAAACTTTTAACAACCAAAATGAGCATAAATCAAATATTTCAATCAACTTGACTTTTCATCGAATGTATTTAATATGAAAAAATGTGAAATTTTAAGGTTTAAATATTTTAAATTTAATTTTTGGTTTTTATATAGTGTTATTTTTTTATTTGCGTTCAATTTTGTTAATTTACTTGTCCGAGAGCCTCAATGTGAACAAACCAATTTCATAATTATTTTAATTTTGTTTTTTACTTGAAAAATTTTCATGAAAAAACCCAAATTATATACAAAAATTATTTATTATTGTTTTTTTTAATTTAAAAAAATATAATATAATAAAAGGAATACAGAATTACATTTTTAAAATTAAAAAACTTTTAAATTCACTATTTTTAAAAAAAAAAATTTTTTAATTGTTACTTATAGATGTATTTTTTTTTCTTTAACTTTTATCAATTTCAAGTGTTATGATTTAAGATTTCCTGAATTAAGTTTAATTTTAAGTAATGCGGGGGCTGAAATCTTAACCTATCCCTCGGCATTTACCTTTGAAACCGGAGCGGAACATTGGGAAACTCTGCTACGCGCCCGGGCAATCGAAACCCAATGTTATGTGATTGCCGCCGCCCAAAGCGGCAAGCATAACGCTAAACGCACATCTTGGGGTCATGCAATGGTTCGATTACCTTTCCACCTATTCTGCATCCAACGTTCATCTTTAACTGAAACTTTGCCATTTTTAGATCGTCGACCCTTGGGGTACCATCATCGCTCAATGCTCTGGAAAAAATAGCATTGCATTTGCTAAGATTTCAAATGAACGGATCACACAAATTAGATCAGCGATGCCTTTAAAATTACACCGCAGAAATGATTTATATCCAAAATTGGAAATAGAAGAACAAACAGTCGATGAAAAAATATTTCTATTTGACTCAATACGAGTGAATTATGATGTTTGCTTTTATAAAACACAATTTTCAATTGCATTTACAAATCTACGATGTGTAGTCCCGGGTCGTATCCTTTATGTTATATATTTTAATATATAAATCACAAATACATGTATATTTTTATTTATTTTTTTTTGTTCCATATTTACATCATTATAATTAGTATCTGATCGTCAAGCAGCTCCTCGATACTTTAAAAAAAAATTATTCTTTATGAATATTATGGGTATAACTGGGATTATTAATATTAATTCACTGTGACGTTTATCATAAATATCCTCCACATTTTACTGTTTTTATCCTAAAATCACCTCGGTCTATTTGAACATAAAAATATTAATCCATTTCTTTTTTCTAAAATCCAGAGATTATCTTTTGGTATAAAACATTTTATAAGAATTTATTAAAATCCCCGGAATTGATATTTCTTACATTTCAGAATCATCTCCCTTCCGAGTCAAAATCTTTCCTATTTCTTTTCGAATAAGCTCAAGTTTTTTGACACTTTTTTTAATAATAATGCTTTTCCTTTCTGCAACGTGTAGACATATTCAATCCAGGATGTCATTTGTAAATTCCAAATGAATTTTCTACCTCCAGCTTGTTAAAAAATCATATCGACTTTCGTTTACACTATAAAATATCCTCATTATTTGTGTATTTAGTTCTTTGGTCCATTTTAACACGAGTAGTTATTGACTCCGAATCATTAGATCTTGATCATTATTATCATTATTATTGTTTGGATTAGGAACTGTCAGTCTACTTTTCGCACACTGTCACGTCCAGCCTCGGCTCTACTAGATGCTCTACAATTAGATGTGCCCTGACGATCCTCAGTTTTGGGAGGGGAAGAGGCGCCACTCTCTTTCAATTTAAAAAAACTCCGGAGAGGATTTGCGGGAGAAGGAAAGATTCGGGTAGGATTTGACAGGGTGGAACATGATTTTCCCCCTAATGGGATTGGGAGGGCATCAAGGCGTAGCGATACCTGAAGCCGGCTTGAAGTGCCTACCCGTTACTCCTTTATTATTATTATTACTTTAGTATCATGGATTCAGTTTTGTTAGGATATGACATCTAATTATTAATTAATTAATTAATTAATCTAAATGTAATAAAAAACACAAAGATACCATAAATTGCAAATTAATAAAAATGGATTAAAACAAGTAAATCCTTTTCAACCTTAACCGTATTTAAAATACTATTGCGCGAAATAGTTTTTTATATTAGTTGAAATATTAAAATAAAATGGAGTCGGAATCTGTCCTCTTTCAAGTTTCTACCTCCAATCCAGATATATATATTAATAAAGCTGTTGCACAGTTCGTTTTTAATTTCGTTCTTAAAATTGTCCCTCATTATCATCATTAATTTCTATATTATCAATATTTTCTATTTCCACAATATTTTTTTTAACAATGATTAGATGTCTTGATTATTCCAAAACAAAGAGTAGAAAAACTTAGTGATTTAAGTCAAGAAGAGATCACTGATTTATTTATAACTGTTCAAAAAGTTGAAAAGGTATTAAAAAATGTTCATAAAACAAATTCAAGTACAGTTACCATCCAAAATGGTGAGGATGCTGGACAGACTGTGAAGGTAAATAACTTATTTTGTAAATATAAATAAAATGAAGTAAATATATAAAACTTGATTTTTCAGCATTTACATGTTCATATATTACCTAGAAAAAAAGGTGATTTTGAAGATAACGACGAGGTATATAAGCAGTTAGCAAACCACAATCTTCAAAAACAACGCACTATGAAAGAAATGATAGACGAAGCTTTACAATTAAAATCTTATTTTAATGAATTTTAGATTGTATATCAAATTATTCGTTAACAAAATTTAAGATATTATTTAATATTTTTTAAATCAACTTTCTTTTTTATCGATTTAAAAAAAAAATTTTTCGTAAATTCAATTTTAAAAAAATTTGTAATTAATTTTTAAAGGGGAAAAAATGTCAACAAAAATGATATATAAGGGTAAACCGAGGGATAAGAAAAATTGAATCCCTCAAACAATTAACTAAGATAAGGGAAATATTCATTAAGTCAGAAATATCTAAATATGTTATTTATAAAACTTACCTAATTAAATATTAAAATATTTTAATTTTCTGAGTTCTTATTTGAGTTATACATGTATCCATATTCCCCTCTCCTCGCACCGGCTACGTCATATAAGCCCTCCTCCTTGTCAGGGATATGACGCGAAAGATTAGTTTTTTTATTTTTATAAATTTTAGTAGTTCTTATGTTAAGATTAAAGCTGTAATTTATGCTATAAGTATCAAATAGTCATAGGTAACGTTAACACCAATCTTCATGTCATAATAGGTATTAACGTTTGAGATTCGGTAAAAAACGCTTCCAATGATTCGTTTTCATCAACCTTTCTAAGAAGAACAATGAAGAATAGGTATTTAGAAAATGCATAATTTTCAAAAATAATATTTAACTTTTTCACAATATCTTATAACATTTGATTTATTTGGTTTATAAAAATATATTTAAAAAGATATTGTTTTGTAAATAATTTTAGTTTGGAATTATTAGAATCAAAAGTTAAAGTATTGAAATTTGAAGTAATTATTCAATAACAATTGTTTTTTTTCATAGATTGTGAAAAAAAATTATTTATTTGAGTGATAACTTCTATGATGTTGATCAATAGTATTGCATCATTGATCAAGTGGCATTGTCTTTAACGACTTGCATTTGCTGTTGATTTCCTTTATACAAGACAATGTCTAGGAAATCTTGGAAAACTTGCATGGCAAAGGACATAGGTATGTGAGTATTAAATTTGTTTAAAAATTCTACGAGTAGGGTAAGTAAGTCCTTATAAATGAATGGTTTCATATTTACACAAATGAATGATGTGGATGAAAGGAACACTGTATACTTGCTATAAGGTATAAATAACATGAGTAGCTGTGTAGGTAGGTGGTATTGAGAATTTCTTCAAGTACTCATCACAACCATCATAGATATCATATTTGATTGTAGTAAGATTGGCCATATCCTCTTATAACGCATGCTTAACTACAATCCAGTGCCGCGCCATTGCTAGAAACAAGAGTCAGGTAGTTTAAATTTACAAATTTAGGTTTTTCCTCCATGGGAGACCTGAAAGAAATTGATTCAATTCAAATATTCGATTCGTTTTCAATCATAATAGTAATAATAGTAATCGATAATTGTTTGAATGGGAAATATAATATTATATACTTTGATTTCACCTGTCAAATAATCATGAAAAAGATAATACTTCAAAGAGAAAAATATTACAATATATATATATATATATATATATATAAAATATTGAAATTACCCCAAACTTATTTAGACCCTCATGGGTTATATATTAAAATTTTTAAATTAATAAATTATTAAAAATATCTCAATGTTTTTCATAATCTAAGTTTAAATAGAATAAAATCGAAAAATATATGTATATATATGAATACAATCAAATTTTGTTGATTTGTTAAATTAGAATTATTAATGTAAATAAATCATGGATGAGAATTTTCTATTTTAATCATTTACCTAAATAAAGAAGACTTTCTCATTTCGTATTTTGACTTTTTTTTAAATCTTTTGCTCCGTTTCGATTCCTTCTTTTAAGATTTTCCATTTTTTCGATTTTGACAAATTATATTAATTTATTCTTTCAACGTTCCAGAAGCTTCTTTAAATTTTATATCTAATATATTTTAATATAAAATAAAATACATTGTAATTTTGATTATTGGTTACCTCTCCATTCCTTCTCCATCCCCTCCTAGAGTTTAAAATTATAATTCTATCTCATTTTCTTTTATATATATTAATAAAAACAAATTTTAGCATATAAAATGTTAAGAATTTATAAAAAAAATCTAATTTGTACAATATATTATATGGCGTTGTTTTTAAGTTGTAAGTAGCTTATAGTAATATACAAAGGAAAATTTATTTTCTGCAAAAAGGGCCTATAATATAATATAATATAATATTTGGTTGCGATTCATGATTTTCGAATCATAATTTCTGATTGGTTTCTAAAATAAACTATATTTTAAAAATTAATTTTACACACGAATTTAATTGTAAAAAATTTTGGAGTTAACTTGACTAGATCTATATTTATAAAATTAAAAAATAAGAATCATATTTATACTTTTTATATTCAATTTTATTCTTTATATTAATCCTTTTAATTTATAAAACAGATTTTTAGTGTTTTTAAGAAAACTATTTTATTGCTTTCAAATATGGCAGGAATTAACATTTCCATTCATTCAAGCACTTAATCATTCTTCAAAATATTATATTATTATTATTTTATAATTTTTCTTTGAAATCTAATTTTTCATCAGAGTTATATACCTACATAGTTCGAAGAAAAAAAACCGTTTTTGCCTTGATTGATTATACCAGACAATCACACGGGCATCCTCTAGAATCTCCTCTCTCTGTTTTTATAAAATTTATTTCTTGATATTATGCCCAGGAAATACAACTTTGAATCATATTTCAAAGTTGATATTCCAGAAAGAGATAAATGGCAAACTCTCTCAAGAAATATTCTATAAACATTCAGTATTTGGTATACAAATCGTACCCAATTAAATACTGTTGCAGATCAGTCAAGAAATATATTTCAAGCAGATATAGCTGCAATAGATTTGGTGTAAGAGAGAACTCCCGTAGAGGCCTTAAAAATGACGGTCTGGTATGGGACTGCTTAACTTTCTCCCCCTGGCATGGAGAAATGATGTCACCATCAAATAGATCCCATGTCAGGGTGATAGGGAGGAAATCACAAAAGTCAATAATGAGGACTCACACATTCCAAACTTTTCATGTAACAGAACCAATACAAACAGAGTATGTTTAATATTCGTTGTACGTTTAACAAAAGGAGGTAGGTAAAAATCCAGGTGGACAGTGTCTTCAAGATTTCCACCTACTCTCATAATCATGCAATTTAACTATATTTTATATAAATTCATTTAAAAAGTATTCAATGATTTATGTTTAAATGAAATATTGATTCTTTATGGAATATAAAAATTATAATAGATTGGTATTAATAAAATAATTTTTATTATTAGCTTTTTTTTAATTGGTGAGTTTGTGAAAATATTATATGAGTGAGAATCTTATAATTAAATAATATTAGTATATGATTTAAATAAATCATTACAAATGAATGATCAATAGTAGAAAATAGTAAAAAAATTAAAGATACATGTTTTCAGTTATTTAAAAGCAGATTTATTATTAAACATTTTGTTATTAAGCTATAGCCTTGTTAATCTTCTAATTCTCCTGCTTCCATGGCTTCTCTATAGCTTCTTTGATCCTTTTGCTCTGGATGAAGACGGATCATGTCATCAATTCGCAAAATTGTAATAGCCGCCTCGGTGGCAAATTTCAAAGCTTTAATTTTTGAAATAGCTGGTTCTAATACTCCAGCAGTGATATTATTTTTAACCACACCTTCATAAAGATCTAATCCAAACCTAAAATATACAAATAAAGTTGGTAAGAAATACATAAATTGGAAAAGGATGTTTCAAATAATATTATTATAAATTTAAGTTACCATTTGAAATTTTCATTCATTGTTTTAGTTTGGCTACTATTATGGTATGCTCTTAATTTTGCAACTAATTCTGTAGCATCTTGAGCAGCATTAACAGCAAGAATTTTAGGAATTATCAACATCGATTTTGCAAATTCGGCGATTGCCAATTGCTCTCGAGAGCTCTGTAAATATAAATATAAATATTATTATATTTATTATTTAAAACATATTTTAAGAAACCCAAGGAATAATGAATTAATTGTTTAAAATTAGTTTAAAAAAATAAATTTGCCAGCAAATGAATTGAAAATTTGTTTCAACAGTTAGAAATACATTAAAATTCTTAATGACTTTTAAAAGAACTAATAATAGTCATTTATAGTCGTTGGCAAACAATTTTTTAAATAAATGATTAAATATTTTTAATCTATTTTTTCTTTTAATTATTTATAGAAAATAACCAATTATTTCACTTACTAAAGATGTGGCAAAATTCTCAAGGCAAATTGATAAGGCAGCTTCTACAGCACCACCTCCAGGAACAACAGTTTTACTCTCAAGCACTCTTTTTACAACACAAAGAGAATCGTGAATGGATCGTTCCATTTCGTCGCAAAAGAAATCATTTGGTCCTCTTAAAATTATAGAAGCTGCAGTTCTAGCTTTGGGTCTAGAATAATATAACACAAAAGAAAAATGTTAATATTTAATTTATTTAATCAATTATTCAATTTTTTTATATTTAAACAATATCTAACCCTTTAATGAGTAACAATTCGTCGTCACTAATTCTTTCTTGAATAACTTCTTGAGCTTCTCCTAAATATTCTGGTTCAAAAATTTCTTCCCCTAAAAATACATAATATTTATTAATAATTTTGACTATAAAAATAAAATATGAGATATTTAATATTAAATATTCTTGAAATATGATTTTATTTAAAAATAATTTTAAAAAAATTATATTAATTTGATTATTTGTAGTTGGAAGTAAATACTAAAAATATATTTTATTTTGAATATAAATATGAGTAAGTGGTTATTTATTGTATACCTTCCAAGGTAGATAAAGAGGTTAGATAAGTTGCACCAGTCGCACGTGCAATTCGCATCAAATCAGCTTTCTTTACTCGTCGGACAGCCATAGCTCCAGCTTCCACAAAATACTAAATGATTAAAAAAAACATTATTTAATTTGAATGAATTTAAGAAAAATTATATATATTAAAAGTATACATGCCTTAAGGCACAAATCATCAATCCCGCCTGTACAAAGAACAACATTAGCACCGGTTTCTAAAATTTTAGCAATTCGTTCTTTTGTTATATCAGATTCACGTTGACGTAAAGCTTCCAAATTGGAAGGATCATGAATGAGAATCTGAAATTAAAATAATTAAATAAAAAAAATAATATAAATCATTTTCAAATTAAGTTCAAATATGAAAGTCTTTTTTTTTGTTTTACTTTAATTGTAAACTTTGAATATGAATGTCTAAAGACAGGTTAAAAGAATAAATATGAAAAATTATTAGCAATTATGTTTCAGAATTTTCATTTTGTTTTTATTTGTTTATAACTCAGATATATTGAATTTTAATGTAAATAAATTAACTCAAAAATGATCTATGATTAGACATGTAGACCTTTACATTTTATCACCATGTCTATATTTCTAAATAATTGATTAATTTAATATTTTAAATTTTCCAAAGAAATAATAATAAAAATAATTACCTGAACATTAAGTTTCATTTTAGTTTTTTGTAAACTGAAATCCAAGCAGACTATCTTTGGATTAAGTATTCTTTTAGGCATGGCTAAAAAAAATATCCAAATAAATTGATGTAATTGATCAAAATAAATAAAAAATCTTATAATATATACCTTCTGAAGCAACAACACAGTTTAATGCATAACCGGGGACAAGAATACTTTCCCTACTACTGCGACCATGGCATTTCAATATGTTAATCGCTTTGATTGGGTAGAAATTACCTCCTTTGTTATCAGGAGCTTTAATCGCTTGAGCAGCGTCAACCACCATTTTTCCAAAAAAATCAGAATCTCTATTACAAGATTAAGGAAACGAACATGTGTCGATGAATTGAATAAATATATATATATATATATATATAACAATTATAAATAAATTGTATGTATACATGTAAGCATACAAATATGTATATGTGGTCCTTAGGGAAGTAGTTGATAGAAAATATCATGTTTTATTGGTTTAATTATTCCTGATTATAAGAGGCAACTCTAAAAATAAACATTTAACTAACCAGTAATGTTTTGAGTTACAAATCATAATGGTTGGCATTTAAAATATATTGTCCTCAGGTGTAATCTATATATTATAAAGTATTTATAAAAAATATTTATTTTGTATGTTTATAATAAAATAAATGTTTAAGGATACGGTCCTATTAATTTGCTTGACATTGAAGTTTTGGCAGCATTTATAAGACATTCTTCGCCGAGTTCATCAACATTCATTGTTAAATGATCTTGAATATATTTGCAAGCTTCCCTAAAATTAAATTAATCGGATTAATTTTTGAATTTAGATATAAAATTGAAATAATAATAAGGATATACGTACTTGCAAGCTAATCTATAACCACTAATTACAGATGTAGGATGGATATTTGCTTTGACAAGGTCATCAGCATTTTTTAGAAGTTCAGCAGCAATTATGACCTAAAAAAAAATTATTTGTAATTTAATTAAAAGGTAATTGTTTATTTATTTTATTTTTTTAAATTTAATTAAATTTGTATTCTTACAACAGAGGTGGTTCCATCGCCAACTTCTTCATCTTGTAATTGTGCTAATTCCACAAGGACTTTGGCAGCTGGATGTTCAACCTCTAATAATTTCAAGATAGTAGCTCCATCATTGGTAACTGTCACATCCTAAGAAAAATCACTTCAATATTAGGAATCACCAAATTTTTTTCTAATAATGTGTACTTCTATTAAATAATTAAATATGCATATTTGTCATAATGGACCATATTTTTAATTTAGTTTCTAATCATTGCAAAAATAATTAGAATTAGGTAGTAATGTGGTATAACCTCAACTATATAACCCCCATCTTGCACCTTAAGATTATCTTGCAGAATTTTTTTAAGATACTGATGATGTAGAATCACTTTTAATTCGGTTTTTTGTTGAAAAAAATCAAATGTTATATGAATATGTAATTATGACATTCTTTGAAAAATGGCAAAAGGTCATCGATAAAAATATGCCTAAGATATTTTTAGGCAAATATTTTTTTTATTTTTTTTCTTATTTAAGATTTGTAATCATTTAGTTGACAATTTGAATTTCATTTGAATAAAGTATATATATAGGTGGTGTCTCTAAATGAATATCAGAGTTTTAACGCTTTATAATATTTAGTATTTTAAATTTACAGGGATAAATGATATGTCAAATCAAAGAGCAACTCAAACAGTTTTACCAAGAACCTTATAAGTGTTCAATGTGAGCACCATTTATCACACGGCACACAACAAGTCTATAATGGGGTTGATACACTAGAGCAGGGATGTCCAACTAGCGGCCCACTCAAAGTTTTGATGCGGCCCACTATCGACTAAGTTTCGAGACATTCACTAGCTAGGCTTAACATATTCTGGTAATTTTGCGGCCCAGTTAAATATTTAAGTTTGCGATGTTACCCATTAAATTAAAAGGTTGGACATCCCTGCACTAGAGCAATGACTCTCCCCTCAGTTGGAAGAACATGAACCAGAGAACTTCATTTCCCAGAAAGATGGTGCCCCACCTAACTGGTGTACTCGACCGCTGGATTGGCTGGATGGGACCTAACGACAAAGCTTGCTATGCATGGCCTTCACGTTCAACCGACCTGACGCCATGTAATTTCTACCTTTGGAGCTTCAGCAAGGATCGGGTGCATGTGCCTCCGCTACCACCAGACCTCTCTGAATTAAGAAACAGAATTGTAGCAGCTGAAAACACACTGATCAACGTTTGGGAAGAACTCGATTATAGACTTGATGTGTGCAGTGTGACAAATGGTGCTCACATTGAACACTTATAAGGTGTTTGATAAAACTATCATTTAACATATCATTTATCATTAGTTTAATGTACTTAATATTATAAAGCGTTAAAACTCCAATATTCATTTAGAGTCACCCGGTATATATATATAAATGTTGGAAAAAATTATCTTTTTATAATTTAGGAAGAAAGTTATTTGAAATAAGGGTTTATCTATATAAATTAGTAAAATTTGCTAAATTAATCTGTATATTATATTTATATATAAATATAAATAGTGATTAAAAATATAATAGAAACATAAATAAATATTATTATTTAATATAATAATATTGACAGTTATTCAATATTATTTTGGATAAATATTAATATTATGACTCTGTGATATGTCCCATTTTGACTTGATTTCCTAAGCCATTATAACTCAAAGGTACTGATGACTGAGAAGGGAAAATGATCAAAGTGTTAATGTATATTAATATATTAAATTATAACTAAAAGAATTAAACTTCCATGATGTTTATAAACAAAATAATATCAAGAATATAAAAAATATAAGTATATCTTATCTTAAAAGCATGTCAATATCATTTTAAATGAATTTTTATGGCAAGTGATTTAATTTTAGGCATAAGTATAAAAAATAACAAGTTAATAGAATAATTATAATACAAATTATTGCTATATTTCATTATAATCTTAGATATGAATAATTACGTTTTTTACTTCATATTCTATTAAATAGTTCTAAAAATATTACTTACTCCAATTTCATCAACCAACATCTTATCAAGACCTACAGGTCCCAAAGAAGTTTTCACGATGTTAGCAATTGAACATGCAGCAGAAACTATAACATAAAAATGTATTTTTAATTCCAGATATTTATTAACTTACTTTTTGTATTGTATATAAAATATATATATAAAATAAAAACTTTGTTTATTTAACAGCCAGGAAGTCTTAAATAGTCTCTCCCCAAAGTGCTAATTGAATATTAAGTAAATCAATATTAATCAAAGTTTTCTTTAAATATTATTTTATTATTAATTTGAACTATATAAAATGAATATAATTAATTATAAATCATTTTCGGATGAAAATGGAAATTTTATCTTTAAATAGTAAGTTGTAGAAAATGATAGAACAAATAACCTATCATGGTAAATCAATTATACTTTTTGTATTTTTTGTTTTATGTATTAATAAATCTATAGAAAGAAATGAACTGTGATTTTAAATTTATATTTATTAAAAAATTAAATATTTTAAAAGATTATAATTTTTCTTTATTTTATTTTTTTAAATCAAAGAACACGTTTTTTTCTTTATTACCATTTTGTGTTCTAACCGGAGCACCAGAAACACGATTTCCAGCAACAGAAAGTGGACTTGCAACCGTAGACATTTTCTTTGAAACAAATAATTTTTGTTATATTTAATAAGATATGATGATTAATGAATAAATCATATAACTGAAAGATTCTAGAAAAAAATTTCACTAGAACCCACGCAGAACAAAAAAGAATTCTGTTTATGGAGTTTGCAATTGAAAAGTTACAAATATTCTCTGAAGAGTGCAGTATAGAGCCAACCTTCGAAACAAATAATTTATAAATATTTTGATTTCGAATTTGATAATAAATATTTCTTTATAAAATAAAAAAAAATAAAATTATTGATTTTATAAATTTAATTTTTTTTTATAGTTCTGTTCTATATTTACTATCTATAATTATTGATGTACCAATATTATATATTCCTCCATCCTTTACACTCCCTTTTAATATATTATTTATTTAATATAATATATATATATGTATATATATATATAAAGTTTCAATTAGATTTATGATTTTTGACAATGTTTATTAATAATTTATAATTGTTCAAAATATTAATAAATAATATGAATCTTATATATACTATGGATTATGTTTTCAAAGTCAGTCTTCAATAATAAGACATTTATAAAATTAATTTAATTTAAGAATGTATATTTAAATATGTACATATAATATTTATTTGATTGATAAAAACTATCTCAATTACGCTACTGAATTCCAAAGTATTTGAGTTTGAGGGCAGACCAATCAATCATCTCCTGAACCATCACATCTAATTTGTATTCTCTCCATTCTTCGTTCTTTAAATTGTCAACTAATTTGTGTTTTCCCTATTTTAAAACAAACTAACTTCTCACCAACCTTTCTTCACCCAATCAAACCAAGTGTTACTTCTTATTGCTAGACCAAACATCAAATGATTGTTAAAGATAGATTTAACAAATATATATAAAATAAAATAATACATTATAGATTTTTTTTTCAAATAATAATATAATCTTGACATTAAAAATAACACCAAAATTTTCAAATTTTTATGATCGGGATCACATATTGTACGTTAAAATTTTAATAAGAAAAAACGCATACGACTAAAATTAAAATAATAATATTTATTAATTCGATTTTATTAAATATTAATTTATAATTTATAAATTTAAATAAAGAATCAATAGAATTTAGAAATATGAGTGAAATTTTCTATAAACCCTAAAAAATGTTCACGCCCCCACCCCCATAGTCTAAGACATAGACCAAGGATGGCGAACCTTTTTCAATGTTCGTGCCACAAAATTATAAAAAATCTTTTTGAAGTAACTAACGTGCCACAAAATTGTCATGATTGATTTTTTTCTCCACCACAGGTAACTCTTTTAGCGTTAATATATAATCGAATATTTTTGGATAAGTAAAAGTGTTATAATTTTAAATTTCAAACTTTATACTAAAAAAATAAAATGATTATTAACAAATGTGGAATTTATTTGTGGTAAAAATAGATCTTTCCTAAAAATTATCTATTAATTTTTTTTTTTTTTATTTTTATTGTTTGAAAAATTTTTAATTGATTTTAGTGTGTAGTGCTGTGGATTCATATTATATAATTTCTAATATTTAACTGAATTTTAGGCAAATTCTCATTTCGACATTTTTAAAAAAAATCCTTCTTGTTTTATTATTCTAATAACTTTCAGATAGAAATCTCAGATGATATTCAAAAATTTCAGAAATTATTAAGATATCATCAATATAATTTCCACCAAATTCTTGTAAATTATTTAGATAAATTATGTTTGTTAATACACGTTGGAATACTATTGGTGAAATATCGAAATGAAATCTTTCTCCCTTACAGATAATGACCAAAAAGTAAAATTTATATAGATAATATCGTGAACCACTTGCAATTTCTTGTTTTAACAATGCTGTGCTAAATTCTAGGAAAAGATTGCAATTCTGGCACTATTTTCCAACCGTCTCTATGGGCAAAGTAAAGCTTTTTTAAGCTTGATATAAATTTTAAAAAAAATATTTTTTTTTATAAATATTGGTAAAATTTACAGCATATATTAAAATAAGAGCATATAAGAATATTCTGGTAATATTTTATTGTAATCGGCTCAACCAATTTTGAGTTTATAACTTCACAATTTTCTGGACAAAGAGACGGATAGAATGATAGACATGAAAAGTCAAATTTGGATTCTCCAGGTCATGAAAAGTGAAGATTTGCAAAAAATTTAATATCCTAAACAATTCGATTTGTACGGCAAGAACACTCAATGATATTAACAAAAGTTCAAACATCAAACTGCATTCACTGTATTTATCATGAATGTTTTTACATTGCGAGGGAATTCAAACGACATTTCAGTAATAAAATGTAATATTTGCCGGTTTCATCTACTAAAATAGATAAATAAATATTTAATACTACAAATTTCATAAATTAAAATTTTAATGTGTATTGTTCAATTTTAACTCATTTCTATTGAAGAAAGTTAAAATTATTCAAAAAATAATCTTGTCTTTGTGCGTGTCAAAATTTTCAAACGTGCCATAGGTTCGCCATCTCTGGCATAGACTATGGGTTCACCAACAATTTAAAAACCATTAACATACATTTCTGATGAATTTAAATTATTGAGATACAATAAAATAAAATTTACCAAAAACTATAAAAATTAAATAAATGTATTGAAAATAAAAATAAAATAATATTCATTTATATATGTATATATATATATATAATTTTAATTTAAATAAAATATATAACAAACCCACATAATATTCCAACACGTTTCAATTTTCCTTTCCATTATTATTTTATTGTATTTTATTTTATGGGTTATAATTTTGAGAATTAAATGAACATTATAACCGTATTATATATATATATATACTTAGAAATATATTTTTTTATTCGAATTCAGTGTTTTTAATTATCTGGTGTGTTAATTATTTCCCTATGTTTTTGGTATAGAGAGCAGGGGGATGTCAGTTCAATGGGGTCCTTGAAACGGAGTTTGTTTCAAATATGAATTTAATAGATAATGCTAGAGAAGACAATATGGCTGACTTGTTATATAATCCACAGAGACCATCCGTTATCAGACCTGAACACGCAATGTTATTTCCTGATACCGCGTTTTGCGCTATCTGGCCGCTTACCATCAGAAACTTTTTTAAAAAAAGAGCCCCCCCCCCCCTCTTTTTTTAAAAAGTGTGCTTGTGGCACGTTTTTTAAATTTATTTTTATTTAGAAGGAATGTAAATAGTTTTTTGTAATTTTAATTTATTTTCAAATAAATATTGTATGTCACATAAAACATTCGTTTCTTTTGGATATGTAAATTACATAAATGTAGAATTTTCAGTTAAATGAAAAATCATTTATTTGGAGATAAAACTAACATTTCAGCAATCAATTAGAATCTCAGAATATTGCCAAAATGTTGGTTTTATATCCAAATAAATGATTTTTCACTTAACCAAAAAGTCTACATACTTCTATGTAATTTACATATCCGAAAGAAACGAATAATGTTTTATGTGATATACAATATATATTTGAAAATAAATTAAAATTACAAAATACTATTTACAAATTATGTTATGAGTAAACACTAGTAAACACATATCCCATTCAAGTTGCCACGCATTTTTAAACCAATAATTAGTATACGCCTGCAGTGTCATCTGACAGTCGCAGGCATCTCTTGGGCATCTGCAGCGCCCTCTGGTGGTGTACCTTTGCAAAAGTGTGTTTCAAGAGCCCCCATCTCCATGTCCGGGGGTTGATGTAGGAATAATTTTATTATTATAGAAATTATTTTATTATTAATTATTAAACTATATGTATATATTATATTATATGTATAGACAGATTTGGATAAAACTTTACCAGTGGATTCCTTTTGTAATTTTTATCTCGTAAACTAGAAGAGACCCGAAAACATTTCATAAGAAAAGTTTATTTGGAATTGCAAAAGGAACCCACTGGTAAAGCTTTATCCAAATCCATGTACCAAAAGTTCTTTTGAATAATTACCTATAACTATAATTGATTTAACTTATATCTATCTATCTCTGTAGCTCTACGGAACTCGAAAGTTCTTGCCGCCAAGTGTCCCTATTCTGAGCCACAACCCTCCAATCCCTATCCTCTCCCATCTCTCTCACGTCCCTTCCTACATTATCCACCGACCGCGTTCTTGGTCTTCCAAGCGGGCGTTTCCCACTTGGTCTCACCCCCCCCCCCCCAATATATTTTTCGCCATTCTTTCGCCCCCCCCCCCCCCCCATTCTAGCCACGTGTCCTTCCCACCGCAGCCTTTTTTTACTTTCCCGCATACTTCGTATAAGGGAAGTATTGGAATCGTCAAAAATTTCGACTTCGAGATTTCTATAGATCTTGAAGTTTTAGACCTCCCCCTGAGTCGGAAAATACCATTTTTCGAATTATGTCTGTGTGTGTATGTATGTATGTATGTATGTATGTAATGTCTGTAAGCAAATTTACTCAAAAACTAATCAAGCTAGGACTTCGAAATTTGGTACACCGATATTATTCACAGTTTGTAGATTTCTCTCAAAATTTCGTCAAAATCGGTTAACCGGAAGTGGTACTTTACCTACACTGGTTGCGTTTACCTTTCAAGTAAAGTACCAGTTTGCTTCGAGATATTTGCTTCATATTTTGTATATAGATTTAAAAATATGAAAAAAATTGAGATACCAAATTTCATCATGATCTGACTACCGGAAGTGACATTTTACCTATACAAGTAGCGTTTCTTTTTTACCGACCGACGATAGTAAGGGAGGTATTGTTTTCACACCAAATTTCACCTATGGATATTTTTAGGTACATATCTCCACGAATCATGCATTTTCTTAACAGAAAAAAGTATTTTTAGCATGATGTCTGTCCGTCCGTCCGTCTGTCCGTCTGTCCCTATAGATGTGTACAGCCTGAACGGCTTAACGGATTTTGATGAAATTTGGTATATTTACTTAATACATCAGTAGCATGAATTGGTCAACTTTTGGTGCAAATCCGGAAACCAGAAGTGCTAGTATTGCCGATCGAAGAGAGGAAGTGAAGGGTTATTTTCATATCAAATTTCACGTGAGGACATATCTCCACGTGTTATGCACTTTGTATTGGTTTTATCCTCGAGAAAAATCATCTTCATTAGTTTTTTCTTAATTTAAAATTATATGACGTCACCCAGCACTTCATGACGTCACAGCCAGCCCTTATATATTATAAATAAAATAAAATTAAAAATATTTATATTATATCCATATCTGTTTTTTTTACATTTAAAATATCAGTTAACCGGAAGTAGCACTTTATTCTATATATATATATATATATATATATATATATATATATATAAATGTTACCAAATATCAAATTTGACACCAATAAACTAATACGAACTGGCTCTTTATCAATACCAAGTTTACACATTCTAAATATTCATTCACAACTCTTTATACCTATTTATATAAGTCTAGGGGAGGACACTCCCGCTTATTTATAATTCTAACTATACCTGGAGATGCATAGAGATCATGCAATTCCTCGTTATGTAGTCTCCGCCATTCCCCGGTGACCTCATCTTTCTTTGATCCATAAATGCTTCGCAGAATCCTATTCTCAAATACTCTAAATCTATTCTGCCTCACACACCCATATAATACAAATTTAAATTATATATCTTAACCTATTTTAAAATATTTTTATCTCAGCTAGATTAGGCATCCGAGTATAATGTTATATTAATTATTAATTATTTATTATATGTATATTAAAATTAATTTTAAATACAATGTATTAAATTTGCTATTTTTGCAAATATAACAAATTCAATTCCTGCAGGAAAAAACCGGAAAGATTTACTTGGTCTTATTTTATTTGTTAATTTAAATTTATTTATTTATTAATTTTATTTTATCTTTAAAAAGATATTTATTATATATTGAATTGCTTGTTTCATCTAGATGTATAAATTCAATAAAAACAACATTTAAAAAAATATATGTTTAATAGAACAGATTTAATAGCGAGATCATCACAAATTTTGTAAACACTATTTTGTAATTTTAATTAATTTTCAAATAAATATTGTGTATTACATAAAACATTATTCGTTTCTTTTAGATTAGTTAATTACATTAAAGTAAGAAGAATTTTCAGTTAAGTGAAAAATTATTTAAATGGATATAAATCCAATATGGAAATAAGTTGACCTGTGGCCAGGTCCGAACCGACCGACGGTTTGAAATAAATTAATTTCCAACTACAGAAACAATTTCAAATAATTTTAATATATCTATTAATGTAATAAAAAACAGATATGAATATAACATAAACAGATATGGATACATAAATAATAAATATAAACATTTTTAATTTTATTTTATTTATAATATATATGCAAGACCAGGCTGTGACGTCATGAATGGCTGGATGACGTCATATAATTTTAAATCAAGAAAAAACTAATAAATATGATTTTTCTCGAGGATAAAACCAATACAAAGTGCATGATTCGTGGTGATATATAAAAAAAATCTCCTTTGGTGTGAAAATAACACTTCCCTTCCTATCGTCGATCGCTAATACTACCACTTCCGGTTTCCGGATTTGCACCAAAAGTTGATCAATTCATCCCACTGATGCATTAAGTAAATATACCAAATTTCATCAAAATCGGTTGAGTCGTTCAGGCTGTACACATCTATACGGACGGACAGACGGACGGACAGACATCATGCTAAAAATACTTTTTTCTGTTTAGAAAATGCATGATTCGTGGAGATATGTAAAAATCTCCACATGTGAAATTTGGTGTGAAAACAATACCTCCCTTACTATCGTCGGTCGGTAAAAACATAACTGATTGCTGCTTTTATCTTAATTTTATTCCCAATATTTCTTCTAAATAAATTTATAAATCCTTTAAAAAAAATTAGTTCCATATGAAAATGTTAGGTGCGCTAGTTCAGCGTCCATATTTTGAAATTTTCTGTGTTTCCATATGACTTTGTTAGAGTGCGCTAAAATAATGTTTCAGAATTTAACATTGAGTCTTATAGAGATGGTCTGTGATAGAGAGATTCATAGCCCTGAGTGAGCTCTGACGTCAAACCACAAGTAAGACTATAAATATGGAGAATCAAATAATTTTAACTTAATATTTTACATTGTACATAGTGTATACAAATAATTCTTTAACAAAATTTTAGATTCTATATTATATTCTTCATTCTTAAATTGTGAATGGTAAGTAAATATTGAATTTAATCATGTTTTTTTATCTAAAATATTTTTTACAATTTTCATATGTTTCTGACATGTTTAATTTTGACATATGACTGAGAAAAAAATCTGATTATCCATAATTTTTTTAATTTATTATCATAAACTTTTCAAACATAATTTCTCACTTGAAATGATGTATGTCATTAATTTATTTTTCATTAATCAATATTATTTTTGTTAAAAATTTATATTCTTGTTTTTAATAAAACAAAGATTTGATACTTAAATATTTTATTACCCAATACATAAATAATTATTATTTATATACTATAGTAGTTATAATTGTAAATAAAAATTAAATTATACTTTATATATCCAAATTATTATGATATCAATCAAACTATTTATTTATCTACATATTTTTATTAAAAATTAAAAACATAAACATATTTAATATTAATTACTATAAGAACTTTGTTTTATATTAATTAATATTATTATATTATTTATAGTATTATTTTTTCATTTACTAAAATTATTTACTTTTTATATTGAAAGTTTATATTTGAAGAAATAAATTATATCCCTTCACCACACATTTTTTTTTAAATAATTAAAAGTGATTTAATATATTGTTGAATTTTAATTGTTAGCTTTATCATGTTAAATACATTATAGTTAAGATAATTATATTTATTTTAATTATTAATTTAATATTAATCTTAATTGAATGTTTTGTTTGTTTTTTTTATATACTCTTATCATCAAGGTCAATATTCAAACTCACATATTGGACATTATTTAAGGTTGTTAAATATTTATTTTTTATTGAATCCAATTTTTATTTATTTATTATTTTATTTTAATATGTGATTTTCCAATTATAATGCAAATAAATATTCTTTTTAATTAATATAGGTTCATTGATTTCACATGTTATATAAACAAATAATATATTAACATGATAATATTTATATGATAATATTTATATGCGAAATATGTACATATAAATTTTGGTGATTATTTTAATATATATATAATTTGTCTAGATTCACACATTCTGATGCGACCCTCATCCGATGATGTGGAGGCTGGCTCAGGCTGCGCGTCATCGCAGTCTGCATCCACAAGTGCAGGCCAACAGAGGAAAAGGGGATTAGCACGATTTAATTTAAGAAGACTCCTGTATGCTAGTCCCTTATTGGGTCGCCGTTTAATTAGAGGGCCTAGTACTATTGCAGTTCCCCGAGGTCACAAATCAAGTGTTGTTTCCTCCTCTCCAAACACTGTTCAAGTCCAACAATCTAGTAATTATCATCAATTAACATAAATAAATAAAATATATTATTTAATTTTTCCATTTTTTTTTTAATTTTAATTTTAAAAATTTATTTTTTGATTTGATCAAAATAATTTTATTAGATGATCGAATTAAAATAAATTGATATATAAATAAAAAAAAATTATTTCTTTGATAATAATTTATAATATTTTTCTATGACTAAAAGAAAAAAAGTTATCATTACTATTTTATACAAAAATAAAATTACAACTAATTTTTATATATTTTACAATAAATTTAATTTAAAATTTATTAACTTGTATTATTTTAAATAAAAATAATATTAATATAATTGATATAGGTGGAGTAAATGATATTGCTTGTGAAAATGTACCAAGTGGAATTGATGGTCCAACTGCATCCGCAACAACGATTAACCAACCGAAAAACGCTCTAGATTTTGAAAAAGTAAGCAATCATCTTCTAAAAACAATTAAGCAAATTTATAGTGAAACTATTTTAATATTATATCAATATACAATATACATTACTTTTTATTTATTTATTAACAAAAGTAGAAATTAATATTTATATATTCTTGTTTTTTATACTTTTTAGGGACAAACTTCCGCTACGCATGAATGTCCTCTTTGTTTGATTGAGTTAGCTAGAGAATGTTTTCCTGAAATCAGTACCTGCTCTCATAGATCATGTTTTGAGTGTTTTCAACAATATCTTAAAATCGAAATCTCAGAATCGAGAGTTTGTATCACATGCCCTGAATGCAACGAGCCACTTCATCCTAATGGTATTAAATTATATAAAACTATATTATATAATTTTCAAGTTAAATAAATTAAATTTATTTAAATATTTAACATATTTGAACAAATCAATCTAATTAATATATCTATCATTTAAAAATGTATCACTATATATATATATATATATTAATATTAAATTAAATAGATTTTAAATTATTAAAGTGTTTATTTCTTTAAATTTAATTATAACCTCTATCAATTATTTAACTAATGCAAACAAAATAAAAATGATTTGAAAGAAATCTTAAAATTAGTAAATAAATATATTTTTATTCAATATTTAAATAAACTTTTATTTTAATAAAATCACTGTTCTTATTTAAGATATACGAATGATTTTAAACAATCCACTACTATATGAAAAATATGAAGATTTTATGGTACGAAGAGTTTTAGCAATAGAGCCCGATAGTCGCTGGTGTCCAGCACCTGATTGCAGGTAAACCATATTTTGTATTATATACATATATAATAAATAAGAAAATATAAATTGTATTCTTATCAGGTAGTTTTAAATGTATTTATATAAATATTTAAAAACAAATTTTTAGTTATGCGGTAATTGCCACTGGATGTGCCAGTTGCCCAAAACTTAAATGTGAGAGACCAGGATGCAATGCATACTTTTGTTACCACTGCAAAGCAGAGTGGCATCCCAATCAAACGTGCGATTCTGCACGAGCTCAACGATCGCCTAATCTTCGCTCTTCTAGTATTAGTTTCAGTCAAGATTCTCATCATAGTAATAATCTTTTTATTTACTTTTCCATTAAAGGCTATCTATATAAGAATTTAAGAATAATTTAAGTTTCTTTATAAATTATTAAAAAAATAATTTCTTTATAAATTTTATAGATCATAAAAATTCAAAATTTTATTTTTCATCCCATTACATATAATTTCTATTAATTATAATGGATGTATTTTTTAGGAGATGATATTAAGCCATGTCCTCGTTGTCAAGTATACATTGTCAAGATGGATGATGGATCATGTAATCACATGACATGTGCCGTTTGCGGAGCTGAATTTTGTTGGCTTTGTATGAAAGAAATTAGTGATTTACATTACTTAAGGTAGAAATATCTTTAATTCAGTCTTTCAATTATTTTTAATACATTTATAAATTATATAAACCATTATTTTATTATTATTAATTCAATTTATAATATATTATATATATTAAATTAACAATGACACAAAATAATCCAGTGTATTTTTTTCTTAAGATGTATTTTACACTAATCGATAAGAAAAAAAATCAATTACAATAATTATTTTTTTGTTTCTTTTTATTTAATACATTATTATTTTATAAATTAATACAATTATTCATTCAAATTTTAACATTAAATATATAATATAATACATAAATATGTATTAATATATTTTAATTTTTTTAACACCAGTCCGTCCGGCTGCACATTTTGGGGAAAAAAGCCTTGGTCTCGCAAAAAGAAACTTCTTTGGCAGTTAGGTACACTTGTCGGGGCACCGGTAGGAATTGGACTTCTTGCCGGAATAGCCATTCCAGCAATGATAATAGGTATTTATTATATATATTTAAATTAATTCTATATCTTCAATACTCAACTTAATAATATATATAATTGTTATTTTTTATTATTGCATTTCTAAAAGTGTGTGTATTTGTTTTTTTTTTCTTTTTATAGGCATTCCAGTATGGGTTGGTCGCAAGATATATGCCCGATATGAGCAAAGCAATAAACATAAAAGGAATTTTGCTATAGCTGGTGGAGTAACTGCATCGGTGAGTTAAAGTTTAATTTATCATTTTTAATTGTTAATTTTAATGAAAAAAAATAACAGAAAATATTGAAATTCAACATAAAAAATCAATTAACTAATTTTTATTCTTAAATTTTTTATATTCTTTTAATCTCTATTTATTTATTTTTTTAATCTTATAAAAGTTTCTTTAAATTTGAAATATCTATAAAAAATAAACAATTCATTTTGAATTATTAGTAAATTTGATTTGTTATTTTATAAATTATGAATATATTTATTTTAAACGAACACTATAAATTGTTATTAATAATAATAAAATAAAAATAAATTAATAATAATAATAAGAAGGGCAAAGGAAAAATACAATATCATATTTTTTCGACCTATTTACTTCTATGTTGAAAACAAAATTTAGAATAAGAAATTTTTTTTAGTACATTTTGTTTTTGATTAATTATTTTAATAATGAATTAGGTATACAACGGAAGGAACCATTTAATTTGATTATTGTTTTTCCATTTGATTCTTTTATATCATTCTAAATAAATACATTGTAATGAATCATAGATTTGAAATATTTATTAATATTCAGACAAAATTTAAACTATTTTGTTTTATTTATTTTTTTTAATATAAATATACTTTTTCTACAAGTATCATAAGCCAAATGAAAATACGTATTTCATAATTCAGAATTTTCAATTTTTTTGGAAACACTAAAACAATAAAGCAACAACTATTTTCACACTTGGAATAACATTTTAAATAAATTATTAATTTCTAAATTAATCTTTGGATGGCAGTTCAGGTGTTAAAACACCGTCTTCATTTAAATCATAAAGTACATCAAGAAGACGTTGTTCTGTTCTTGAATCTCCAAGGGCGACATCGATTGATCCAATACATAATAAAAGGGCGAGAAGTTGGGATTTTCGAAAATCTTCTTCCAACTTAGCTCTACTATAAAGGAGATTAGTTTCAATAGCAATATCTAGATTCTTACAAGCCATTAACAATTCTTTCCAATACTTATCCAAAAGTTCACTAGTATGACTTCTACGTAGATTTCCACTCAAGGAGCTTACCACTAACAAAGCAATATCATTGGTGGGCCGGCTATAAGTTGCCATCTGCCAGTCTAGTATAGCACATGTACATTCCTCACTTGTCGATTCGCGAAATAATAAATTATTGCACCAGAAATCAGTATGTGTAATTAATGCCATTGGTTCTTGTGGAGCTAGAAGAGAGGCGATTAATTCTTTAGTAAATGGCCTAAGACTGTCTAGGCGAGTTAATATTAATTCAAATCCAGGTCTACGTTCAAGAAATCTTGCAAGTTGAGGCAATCCACGTTCTACTAGCTGTTGATAGGAATCTGTCGCCTTTGCTGTTTGAAACAAAAATGGATATCTCTCTTCTAATGGTTTCCCTTCATGGATTTTAAGTGCTAGGGCTAAAGCATGAATTCTTGCAATGGCTTTGAGTGCCGCACCTGCTTGAACTAAACTAAGTCCACGTGAAAAATCTGCACTTGAATAACCTTGCGCTTTCAAATTTTCCAATACAAGAATGGATTCTGCAGGTATTGGACTATGTTCTGGATTATTTTTAGGTGGTTTATATCGTGCATAATAACAACTTGGAATTGGTAGAACTTCTAAAGGCTCCCCTTCTTTTTTATAATTATTTTGTAACCTCTCAAGTTCTGGAACCACCTTAAAAAAAATGTTAAAAAAATTTTAAATTAATTTTTTTTTTTTAATTAAACCATTCTTTATATCATTGAATGTTTAATTATTAATTTTTTTTAGAGATATATGATTAGAGTTAGTTTTGAAATTATTATTATATATATATAACTATATATACATAAAAAAAGACTTACGGTTGTATAAAATTTTATTTCGCGTAGATCAAATTGAGCTTCTGTAACAAAAAAACGACTGAAAGGATCATGGGGCAATAATTTTATAATACAATTCATTTGATGGTTTGTATCATCTGGATGTTGAATTGAAACGGTATATTCAATCTTCACAGCCAATATATCACTGAGGACACTCTCCCCAGCATCAAAACCTGGACTAACAGCAAAGTCCATTACTCGAATAATTGGTTCAGTTAAGGGATCGGTGGAATGCCCTTGTTTCGAATTAAGATTCTTATGGTATGTGGTGAGCATATTAGTAAGCCATTCTGCAGTAACGGGCCATTGGCCATCATTTGGATCAACTCCATCGCAGGAACCCGATCCCGGCGAGCTGTCCTCCTCTCCTTCGCTAGCTGACATGGCATGTCCACTTTCCCGGCCAACACTTGAATGAAACCAGTTGTTCAACTGAGTACATCGCGATCGATATCCATAGATGCCCCGCCCTGTTTATTTTTGCGCAAACTCAGAATAAAACAACCCTCCTATTTATATTTATTCCATCCCCAATACTAATTAATTATTATTATTTAAATTAAATTATATATTTATATATCAAAAATTTGTATAAATTATTTAAATTAATAATAAAACTTAAAAATAAAAGAATAATAAAATTATTTATTTAATTTATTCATCAATATGGTCATTTTCAATATCTTTTCATCTTTAAATAAACTATAAATAAAAAGCTGAGTAAAATATAATTATCAGGGCCCGCTCTTGAGGGCGGCAAATCTGAAGGGCGGCATTTTGATTATGAATGTATTAAACTTCACGAATATAGGGTCGACAATTTATTTTATTGGCAGAGCGCCAGAAATGCTAGAGGCGGCTTATTCTTAGTTCCATTTATAACTTGGAGTTATCTATCAATAAAGCTCTTTTATCATTACTTAAATTCCCAGTAAATAATAGGTGGTTGGATGTATTTTGATCAGCGACATCCATTGGTTAAGATGCGGAGTATCAATGCAAACTAACCTAACTTTTAAATTCGATGGTTTTGATATTTCTCTACATAGAATAACAGTTTTCCACTTATTATTATTGAATTATTCAGTATATATAGACGCTAATCATGCTCAAAATTGTATTTTCGACATTCATTACTTTTGTTTGATTTGAAAAAATCTGAAGCCGAATCCCATCAAACACTTAGAAACTTACTAGCTGCTCAGAGCGCCTTCGGCGCTCTTCACACCTAGACGGGGGCTCCGCCCCCTGTACCCCCGAGTGGTACATAGTATTTGGTGGTTGAAAGTAGTAAAAGGTTTTCATCCATTTTGTTTCAATCAGTATATTACATAAAACATTCATTTCTTTTTGTGTTCTTATTTAAAAAATATATTTTAATTTAATCACTATATTAATTATATATATTATTATTGTATATGTTATATCTATCTACCTATGTGGCTCAAAGATACTCGAAAGTTCTTAGCCGCAACAACCACATTTCTCCAAGTGTCCCTATCCTGAGCCCTTGTTCCATCTCTCTTACGTCCCTTCCTACGCGTCATTGGTTTTCCAAGCGGACGTTTTCCAATTGGTCTTCCCACCAATATCTTTTTCCTCTCCCATTCTAGCCACGTGCCCTGCCTATCGCAGTTTTTTCCCTTTTATAACCCTAACTATTTCTGAAGATGCAGAGAGGCCATGCAATTTCTTGTTATGCAGTCTCCCCCATACCCGGTGACCTCATCTTTCTTTGGCCAATAAATGCAGGGAAGAATCCTATTCACAAATACTCTGAATCTACTCCCATCTCCAAGGGTCATAGACCATGCCTCCCACCCATATAATGCAACAGGCAAAATAATCTTTTTATATATTCCCTTTGATAATAATTTTGAAGAGATAAGCCTCTTTATTGCAGATAACAGGCGTTTCCCGATTGCAACCCCGATTTAAATTCTTCTCAAATATTATTATCCTTCGTGATTACATTCAATTTTTCTACATATTCAAATTCTACATTTTGTATCTTAAGATTTTGTATGTTAATACTCTTCCTCTTTGTTACTAAATATTTTTTCTTATCCCTATTAATTTCAAACCTCCATTAAATTTTCCTCGCTATCTGTAATCCGAATCTCCTATTATATTTAAGTCGTCTGGGTAACCTAATATTTTACAATTGATTTCCGCATCTTATTCTTTCTTTACTACCTTCAAGACAAATTTGAAGATTGATTGGATCTATTGAGTCATGCGTATGTTTTACTAAAGTCTACAAATAATTAGTGAACAGATTGAATATTGAATTCGCGGTTTTTTTCCTAATATCTGTCATAATGAAAATATCTTAATTAATGTTGGTCGATTTGGCCTGAACCCGCAATGATATCTCCTAATATTTCCTCCGCCTATGGTTCTTAAGTATTGTATATGTTATAATAGTGAAATAGAGTATAATATTTCTTGATCATTACATTTTGGTATTTTATTTTCATTGCTAGATTATTATTGAATATTTTTAATTATAATGAAACTTGAGAAAATGCAAAAATAGAGACTTGAGACAATTTATAAAAATTAACGGTATAAAACTATAGATAAATGACCAATATATACATTCATTAATAGTATTAATTTAAATTAATTGATTTATTTGTTTTTTTTATTATTAAGTTCATTTATTAATTTTTCTAGATTTTAGTTAATTTCCTCCCTTAAAAGAAACTTATCTAATTCTGTGGTGCTAGGGGATTTGAAAATTATTCTTTGTAATATGAAGATTTCGCTTACAGTTTCTGTCATGTCCGACCTCCATCCAACAGTTATTTTTCTCAAGTTTTTTGCTTCTCTTAATCATGTGATCTATATATTTAATTTTTTTTGATTCATTATAATAAAATTTAAACAAATAAAAATTTTCACTTTGTTAATTTATATAAATTTCAATTTAAACTGATTGTGAGTGATACGCTTAGCCAATACTCTGAATAATTTGTGTACAAAAATATTGAATGTTCTTAGCGAGATTTGATATAATGTTGTACGATTTGTCCTAAATCTGAATTAGAAGAAAATTATAAATTGCCTCCTCTTCCAGCCCAATTCATTTACCCACCCATGTTGCATATGGCATCTAAATTTCTTAAAACTCCGTTTTTTTTAATTTAAAATAGAAGGAGAGAAAGAGTTTTAAATTATATTCGAATAGTCTATATATTCTATATATCAGTATTTTTTTTCTGAATTTAATAGCAAGTTGATTTTAAAAATTTTCCATTCTTAATGCATATGATTGATTACTTGTGTTAAAATTTAAAAAAATTCAAATATTCTAATTTTTATATTTATATACAATTTAATATTATTTTTTATTATTATCATATCAAAAAAAGAGAATTTATTAAAAATTAAAAATAAAAAAAGAAGCCTATTAATAAAAAATTGAATGGTGATTTAATTATTTTATTAAATTAATTAAAATGAGACATTTTAGAATGAATTATTTAATTGAAATGATATTTAAATATAAGAATTTAAAAAAATATTATATTCTTTGTTTGGCAATTGTTATTTAATTATGTGCAACATGATTCGACTTGCACAGAGCATCGTTATTTTTTATTAATATCACATAATAAAAATGAATCTTTTAAAACATAATAAATAAAAAAAACATTTTAATAAATTTAAAAAATATATCCAATTTAAAAATGTCAAAAATTTAAAACAACTTTATATCATCATATTTTAATTTTTAAATAATATATATATATATTTAGTAATTAATAATAGAGTAATTAAATAAAAAACAAAGATAATATAATTCAGTCATTTTAATTCAGGTTAAATAATATTTTTTTTTTATTATTCAATATTAAAATTTATATATTATTATATATATATTATAGAAAAGAAGAAATATTCAATTAAATAAAAAATAATTTAAGATAAAAATATGATCTAATAAATATTTTAATTAAATTGAGAACTTTTAGAATAAATTATTTAATTGAATTGATATTTGTATATTAGAATTTAAAATAAAAGTGAAATATTATAATAATTCTTCGATTGGGAATCGCTATGATAATTCATTGTTTGAAATGATTCCGCTAGGCCGGCAGTGAGCCGCGAGCTGCTCTTGAATGAACAACACGGAGAATTATATAAACTTTAAAAAATTAATTTCTGCGGTTATTGATAAGATATTAATAAAATTTATAGCCTATGTTACTCTAGAGGTATATAAGAATATTGTGATGTAATTTCAAAGAAATCGGTTCAGCCAATTCTGAGTCTATAAAATAGTAATTTTCCGGACAGACAGACAGACAGACAGACAGACAGACAGACAGACAGACAGACAGACAGACAGACAGACAGACAGACAGACAGACGTGAAAAATTCTAAAGTCACTTTTGGATTCTAGAGGTCATGAAACGCGAAGATATGCAAAAATTTTTAAATTCTGAGCAATGTGCAGACAAAAACCTTTTTTTATATATATAGATGGTGATGATGCTCTGTCATATCCCAATTGTCGGTCTTGTTTGCAACGATTTAAAAGTAGTGATTTTGATGTCAATGACATAGAACTGCCTGGAGGACCAAAATAGTTCGAAGACAATGAATTGCAAGACTAATTTGACGAGAACCCAGCTCAAACTTTCTTTCAGACAGCTTAGCAATTGAATGAAATTTTTTATAAGACATCAATGAATGAGAAAGTAAATTTTAAACTCGTAAATTTATTACCAAAGTTCGAAAATATTGTTATAACAGGATTTAATAGAAATATCAGACAAATTACAGAACAAGACAAATCAAGAACATAATTGACCTATTACGATATATATCACCGGGACATTATGATTTCTTCAAATCCCTTTCACACACAAAAATGTAGATGAGAATTAAATTGTTTTGTAAATTTTTGTTTGTAAATTTGTATATATTATTATATATTTAACACATGTTTCAAATAGCATAAATTATGTTTTTTGAAATGTAGTAAAGATATATATATATAAAAATGAGCATTGTTTGCTTTTCAATTTGGAACATTTTAAATGATGTTAAATGGTTTTAGCCTCCTTCAAATTTTAAAACGAATCTTGTTGTTAATTTTGAAAGTGGCTTAACTCAATTTTGGTAAAAAAAACGCATATGATTATTCATTTAATAATTGTCTTAATTTTTTTTGGAACTATATATGAATATATTAAATTCATTTTTTAGAATTTCTAAAAGAAAAATCGAAATGTATAGAATTTATGTTAGATAAAAATAATTTTTAGTTTTAGTTTTCTATTAATTAATATAATTAATACAATATGATTCAAAGAATATTAAAGGATGTCAAAGTCGATGATTTAAGTGGTTTATTAATTATTCAATCTTGGAAATATAGATATTATGTTTCGTAAATATGAATATTTGAAATATCGGTAATATATTTGCTAAAATAATTAAAATATAATGTTTGAAAAATTCTCCCCCTTAATACATCTCTTATAAATTTAATCAAATCATTTCAATAAATGAATTAAACTATTAATTTTTCAAAATAAATAAATTAATTTCATTGATAATTGATCAATCATTATAGATATTAAAATTAAAAATTTAATATTTGAATGATTTAAAGTATTACTTGAATTTATATTATTATCAATCTCATTTATATGTTAATACACGTATATATTTTAGAGGTTACTATTAAATATTTTCTATTAATAAATGAGTATAACTATAACATATTAAAATACAATGTAACAGTTTTGTGAAATTGTAATAAAAAATGTTTAAACATGTGAAGGACAATACATATGAGGATATTGCCTCCGGGGTTAATTCAAATATATCTAGGAGTTTCTTTACAGATTTCCTTATTAGAATGAAGATTTAATTTTTTGAAGAATCGAGGAAGGAGGGAATAGTATGGGAATGGATTGAAAGGGTTCAAAGAGGTTAAAAGACATGATTCTTCCAGGTAGAAGTGGGAGATAAAAGGAATCATGAGCTCATGTAAGGGCAGGGACGCTACTCCCTGAAGGAGTTTCTTTTCTACTGGTATTTTAGAAAAGAATCAACCCGTTACCCATCAATCATCTTTTTGTGTATTAAAATTAAATTTAACTTTTAATATATTTTTCATTGTCATCATTTTCCTTCTGGTAATTTAATATTATTTCGAAATTATATATACTAATATTTAATTATATTATATATTTTGATTTATATATAGATAGTGTTTTTCACCATATATATATATATATATATATATATATATATATATAATGGTTTCGTAAATCAAAAGCAAATCTTTATTTTTTTTTCCTGATAAATATTTTTCAATTCTATTCTTTTAAAAATTTATAATAATTTGTGTTAAATTTTAACTTTTCAGGTGATTATCTCTCCAGTTCTGGCTGGTCTTGCAGTCGCTATAGGAGTTCCTATACTATTATTCTATGTATATGGTGTAGTACCTGTATCTTTATGTCGATCGGGAGGCTGTGGCGTTTCTACTTCAGCCACTGGCGTTCGATTTGAATTTGATGATGAAACTGATTTACTTGGAGTTCCTTCTCCCCGCACAACTGGTAGATAAAATATATATTTCTAGAAACCTAATTACAATATTTTTCATTTATATTTTTTTTAATTAATAATTTTTTTTTCTTTAGATGCAGCATCCATTGACGCTGTATCCCATCGAGGGGGGAATCCCTCCATTGGAGAGGCTTCCCTCTCTTTAGGAAGTGGTAGCCATCTAGAAAGACTTGGTCGTGATCCTGACCGTGAATCAGCAAGTAATCATGCACTTACAGGAAGTATTGCTTCTAATGGACAGCCTGGAGTACAAAGGTATTATCACAATTTATAATAAGAAAAAAAACTTTGAAACTATAATTTAATTTTAAAATAAATTTAGTGAAGGATCTGTATTCAGAATAAATAATTGCCTTTGTTTTTTAAAATTTTCGAAATAAGATGGTGGAATAATTAAATAAATATATTCACAAATATATATTAATAAAAAAAAAAATACACAAATATTTCTTCATTCTCTTTGGATAATAATTTTAAGATTAAGTTTAGATTTATTTCTTTTAATTTTCGGCAATTGATGAAAAAAAATATATTTTCCTCTCTCGTGTCCTCTTTATTTCAAAAATAAAATTCCCCAGACAGATTCAATTCCATTTCAAAGGATTTTAAAATATTTTAAAGTTTACAAAAGATAAAAACGTTTCGAGCTGTAAATAAAAAAAATTAAATTTTGGTTCCAAAGGAAAGAAAGTATAGGATCGAATGAATAATCGATTTAGTAAACAAATTTTTATATATTATATATTTGTTATATATTGGAAGATTTTGTTAACTTGAATATAAGACTTTAAATTTTGCTAAATTCATAAATTTTATTAGGTTTATTAATGGAGCGAAATTTCGATTATATTCTGAACATATTTCACACGCGCTATATCGAATATGTTCAGAAAAAATAATATATTAAATTATTAATCAATAAACTAAAAGATAGAGTCGATTTAAAAATACTTATTTATTTAATTATTTTTAATTATTTTTTTGTTTGTTCCACTGGCGCTGATATATATATATATATATCGTATATAATAATAGATTATCAAATGTGTAAAGTCCTTAAAAAGGATAAGTTAAATATAAAAAAGATATTTGATATTATAAAGGGGAATAGAATAATTGAGAAAATCATTGGTTTGTAGTATGTTTATATAAATTTTAAAGATTGTATAGTAAAAATACATAAAAAATTTACTCCATTTGACCTGATATGATATTAAGTTTGTTTTCTTATTAAATATATATATATATTTTCCATTTAAGGCTTGAAGTTCAAGCAGACGTGGCATCCTCACATCGATTATCAATGAGCTCTGAAACTGCTTCAGCTGCTAGTCTTTCAGAGCGATCAAATACTGATGACGGACTAGCCTCTGTTCGTGCCCTTGCCGGTTCAGTCGCCAATTTAAGAGTTGTGGCTCCTTCAACAACTCCTATGAATTCTTCCAACTGTACATCTAGTACCAATAATAGGTTCGAACAATTTTATTATTATATTAGATTTTTAATGCAAATTTAAAAAAAAATGGAAATTTTTATATAAAGTATTTGTATTCTAATATAATAATAATTTCAACCTAATCTGTTTCTATATTGTTTAATATTTTATAAACATCCGATACTTATTATTATTATCATCATATTTCTATTAAAATTTTCTATTAATAATTTTAATTTTCAAAATTTTAGAGGTGGGAGTGTAATTTGTTTTCATATTCCCCTCCTCTCACCCACATACGCACACATTACACGCTTTTGATAGGCATTAAGATGATCGATTACCTAAAATAAATAAGAAATAAAAAATTATTTCATAATTTGCAGCACTTCAAACCCCCAAACAATATCTGCTACACCAGTTGAGGTTCACGCTGACGCAAATTCTTCAAGTTCATTAGAAGATGTGACAACTGTTCCCATGCGTCGCTCCCGTAAAAGAAAACAAGTGAGTTCATATTTTTAAATTTTTTTTTTTAATTCCATGAAAATGTGTTATGAACTTAAATTTTCGTATATTGTGATATTTAGTTACAGGAAGTTCCAAATTGGAGTTGGCAAATATCTTCCGAATCAGAATTGATCTCTGAGAGAGTTCGATTTGATGATCATGTGAGATTTCTTGGTCCCTCAATAACATGTGAACCATTTACATCCACAGAATCGGAAACTGATTATCCACTTCCTGGGTAAGCCATACAGAAAGAAATTATTTAATATAATATATTCATTTTTTTAAATTTAGTTTTATACATATTTATATAATATAATTTTTTAACTATCCAACTTCATTCTAACTATTAATTTTTTCACCATATTTTCTAATAACATCTAATAAACAGTATCTAATAACATAAATAAAATTATTTAATATTTGAGCTAAATAGTTATATTTTTCATTCACCCTATATCAAATATATTTTTTTAAGTATAAATATAAATAAAATTGAATAATTAATTTTGTACAAATAGCAGAGAATGAAGAATTTGATGCATTCACTGATTATATATTTTTATTTATGCCAATAGATATGTAACAGATCACCAATTTTTATATTGATTTGATTTTTTTTAGACCGACATCATCCCTTTTAGTATCATCAGAATCTAGAATTTCTTCATTTAGACATATATTTCCTGACTCGAAGCGTTTACAAAAAGTTCGTAAACCACACATCACTACATCTTCCACAGAGAGTGGATCCACTTTCACAACTGAAACAGATCTAAAGAACTCGAAAGCTGCCATCAATCCTGAATCTTGCCCAGAATCCAAACCCAGCATCTCATCATCAGATGTTAAAGCCAAATAAATTTAAGACTGATCATTATGTCCAAAATTAATAAAGCTTTTTGTTTTTGTTGAATTAAAAATATAAATTATAATTATATATATATTACACATAATATATTATATATATAAAATTAAAATTAATTTAAAAAAATTATATTTCTGTTGTTAGATTTAATTTCTATTTATTTAAAATAAAAAGAAAACATTAAAGTAAATTTCTTTCATTTATCATGTTTGATTTTATTATTAAATTTAATATTTTAGATATTTATAATCCTTTAATGATGGCTAAAAGTTATTATTAAATATTTCATTTAACTATAAAATAAATACCAATTTGATAAATGGAGATTATATATATGATATGATTTTAAATCAAAAAAACCAATTAATTATTATATAGTCAGTTAAGTGTTGATAAATAAAAAATATTACCTTTATAGATTGAATTTGTGTCATTTTGTATTGAGTTCTTACTAAAAGCTTTACAATTTGAGGAAAGAGCAGTTTGACATCCTTGAATGACTGCTGCACACGATCTGATTTATAATATGGGCATTGATACATTAAAATCTTTGTACTAATGTATTTAAAGAGGGTTTTAAATAATTTTTAGGAACAAGGTTTTACTTAACTGACTGTAGATATTGGAAATCTTCCAAATTATATATATAATTTGTGTAATCTCTGGAAAGAAGGCTGTGTTTTAAATGCTTAGCAACATTTTCAACTATATTTTGAAATTATGATTATCTGATATTTTATTTTTATTTTTTTATTATTTCTTTTTTATTTTACTATTATTTTTTTGATTTTGTTTTTATTTCTTTAAAAAATTTGAAATTATTTTTTTTTTAAATTTAAATTCAACGACTGGGAAATATTAGTTTTTACTTATATTAATTTATAAATTAGAAATAGATAAATTAAATTTATCATAAACTAATTGAATTTTCAATTTCATAAATTGAGAATCATTTTGTAATGTGAATTTTTTTATTCTAGTTCATCTTTTTTGAAAGATTAATTAGTTCATATCATTCACACTACAAAATCTTAAATCATTAAGGCCTCTAGAAATGTGTGTTGAATAGAAAATTCAATTAATTTTAATTACTATTAATATATATATTACAATTTTTGAAATTTGTTTTTAAATCATTCTATTAAAAAAGAAGTATATTATAAACAAAAAAAAGTTAATATATTTGATGTCGTATCTTCTCAATTGAAAAATCGGCCTAAATTTTTGTTTATTAATATTATCTTAATATATTTCTTCCTATGCACTCTCATACATACTCATTAAATAAAATTAATCATTAAACATACCAATAAATAAACATCGACAATTTAATTTTTTTTTTTAATATATATATATATATATTTAATTTGGTAAACATTCATTTAAAATATACTAATTATTTTTTTTTAATATATTACCTATATGCATATCTATTCATATATTTTATAAATATAAAACTTAAAAAAATATATGTTTTCTCTTAAAATATTATATATATTATCTATCCTTATTATCAATTTTATTATCATATTAAATCTTATATTATTTGGATTATTGATCTTTTTTTTAAAAAAAATTAAAATGAAAATGGTCACATTGTAATGTTTACATGATTTATTTCGGTTGGTTTCATATTCTTTACTCCTTTTATAGGGCAATTTTAACGTACAACTGTTATAGTGGTAAAAACACTTCCTCTACCACCTCTTCTAATATTATTTGCACTTATAAAAGATATATGAAAAATTATTTGTTATTCTATATATAATATAAAAATTAACATAAAATATTGATTTTAGTCATTTAAATTATATTTAGAGTACAGATTATTTTTATCACTGACCTTACTGGCAGTATAAAAAAATTCATAACTAACGGCCATATAGCAAGGGGGAATGTTATTGAGGGATGATACGAAATTAAAATAATTAATTTCACGACACTTGTGCAATTATATAACTTTTTTTATTTCTGGGTTATTTTCCACAGCCACTCTACGTCATTCCTTTTTATTTGCTTAATTATGATTTTTTGAAAATTATCAATTATTTTTGTATTCACCAATTATTTTCTTCATAATTATTTTTAAACATTAGAATAATTCATGGGTGTCATCATTCATTGGTATATATATTTACACACATATATATATATGTATAAAATGTTACAGTCATAATATTAATGTATAATAATAAAAATAAAAAATAAGCTGGAATTAAAATTAATTGTATAAAAAAAGATAAATCCTAAGAAAAATGATCAAAAAAAATTGTTCAATGAAATTTAAATGTATAAGTTTAATAAATAAAAAAAGGGAAAAAATGAATACTTTTTTTAAGTTTACTATTTAAAATATTTCGGAATACCTCTTATTTTAAGGTTTAAACATTATTATAAATCATTATATCTGAATGAATTAGACATGTTTTATTACTATGTATTTAATATATATATATTTGTTGATGCGACTGTCAATTAAAACCATTTTCATTTGTTAAAATGAAAAAAAACGTGATAAATCCTTTTTTCACTGCTTTATCGCTATCCATTAAATCCACAAACGTTTTCCTTTTATTCCTAGAAAATCCAAATTGTGGTTAAAAACCATACAGTCCTTTTAAATTTTATTTTTATTTTTAATAATTTTAAAAAATTTTATTCATTTTTTAGTAATTAATATTTTCATTTCTATTTGGAATAAAACATTAAATGCTTACTCTTTATAATAATTTATATTTAAATAATTCAAAAAGAAAAATTAGATTTCATACAAAAACAAAAATCATCTTTTTTTCATTTTTAAAGATTAGTTGTTTTTTTAAATTGATTTTAATATTACATTGAAAGTATCATTAACAAAAACGATATCCCCATCCAAATTTTCCTCCCTTCTAGAATATTATTGATAGCACCGAGCTCTTGAGAAAAGATTAGTCTGAATCATTTTACGGCAGGCAGGGAATACGGTAGGTCTATCCTAATCCGAACCTACAAAACAAATAGATATCGTCGTATATTGAATGACTTAGGTATGGTGTTTTATGAGAAAAATTGTGTTGAAAATAAGATTAAATTAATTGGTAGCACTCGGGATTAATTTTGAAGATTGAATGGGTATTGAAAACGCGAAGGATGATAAGGGAAATGTTAAAATTGAATTCGTTCAGATTAAAAATGCATATATAAAATCAAACTAAAATTATGTATTTAATAAAAATAGAAGAATTTATATTATAAAAATAGATAACTAGGGCTTACAATACCGGGATCCCGGACGATTTTTGTCCGGTATTAAAAACCGGTATTTATCTAAAAATACCTGTATTTTGGTATTACGAATTTACGAATTTACAAAATGTGTATGATTTTTTAATGACAATAGTGCCGACAAGTGTAGAATCAGAAAGAGCTTATTAATACCGGTATCCCGGTTTTTCAAATTTCAAATACCAAATACCGGTATTCAGATTTTAGTTCGGTATTGTAAGCCCTATAGATAACAAAGAAATTAAAATGAAATTGAAGAAATTGAATGGTACCGTTAGAAATAGGAAGATTATAAATTAAATATTGAATTTCATTAAGTAATTGCAATTATTTAAATATGGGTCGACTATTTAGCTGTTATTTAATCAAAAATGAGTTCGGGGAACACTGGGACTTTATGGGATGATTCTTGGTTATTTTCCTCAAGGTATCATGTCGTCTTATCTGGGCAGGTAACAGCTTCCTCGCTCCACGGGTGGCTCCTTGTAGTTTTTCTCACTTAGTGATGAAGTCACCTGGTCACCTCCCTTACACTATCCAAGAATGATCAAAACTGTTTAAAAATGTAGAAGCTCATCATCCCCTCCAATGTAACTTGGCAAAATTGTCCACCCCTCACTCCCTCTTGGATAACGAAGAGGTATATCATATGGGGACCAGATGCGATGCATTTTTATGAGTTTTTTAAAACAAGAATTCAAGAAATATCTTAACTTTTAATAGAAGATATTTCTATTGTCTCTGTCGGCTGGTTTACGCCAAAAGTTCTTTCATTCTCTATCCCAACAACTTCTTTATATTCTCTCACATGTATTCAAAAAATATATTTCTAGATATTCTAATATATATAAAAATGCATTTTTATGCTTATATATTACAATATATTAAAGAATTATATCTATATATATATATATATATATAGATAATTATGACCCTAATCATTCTTATATTATATGATTATTCATGAATTTTAAATTATTCGAGAAAACACATTTTTTAATATCTATAAAAAATTAATTGTAAATATCATCTATGATTATTTAGATTAATAAGTATAAATTTTACATAATATTCTAAATGACTTATTTCTAAATCTCTTGGATTGTCACAATTAAAATATATTTCAAAAAAAAGATTCAATTTATTAATTTTGCTCTTAGAAAATTATATTAAATAAAAGGTTTGTAATGAAATATAAAAATAAAAAAAAGATTGATTGGAGTGCAGGTCCACCGCCTCAACAACCATCCTAAGGCCCGATTCACACACAAGTGGCGTATAGCACTGGCGTGGTTCTGGCGTGGAACAGGTTTGTAATGTAATTGCATTAGCTTATGACTCAATACCCACAGATATGGCGTGTTGGAGGCGTGGAAAATGGCACGAAGACCACTCCGCTCCGACTCCACCGGTGGCTCGTAGGGACTGGCACGCCACTTCTAGACCATTTGGAGTGGTCTTCGTGCCATTTTCCACGCCTCCAACACGCCATACGCCATATCTGTGGGTATTGAGTCATAAGCTAATGCAATTACATTAACAAACCTGTTCCACGCCAGAACCACGCCAGTGCGATACGCCACTTGTGTGTGAATCGGGCCTTAGAGGACAAATGTATCTCTCTTCGTCTAGTTCAGTCCCAAAGTGGTTAATATCGACCCCCAGGGGTCTATGGGGACCTGCAAGAGGTCTACGCCAGTCAATAAAAAATTTGGAGGTCCATGAAATGAAAATGGGGGTCTGCGATATTTACTTACATTATACTATCTTATAATTCAATTCAATATGGTTCTAAAAAGAAAAAAAAGGTAAAATTTTTTTACAAAGCTTAAGTAGGGGGTCTACCCAAAACCGAAAAACATGGAAGGGGTCTACGACACAAAAAAGTTTGGGAACCTATGGTCTAGTCCAGAGGTCGGCAACCTTTTTCAATAGTCGGGCATACTTGCGAAATAATATAACAGAGGTGGGCACACTTGGTGATGCTTAGCGCTATATTGAAAAGTCGAAGATATTAAAGAGCCGAAGGCAATACCATTTTACTTTTTTTTTTAGAACTGTATTGAAAAAATGTAAAAAAAGTCGAAGATGTTAAAGAGCCTGATCGCAAAAACATTTGAATGCGAGCACTTGAAAATGGCTTCGCGGGCAACCTGGTTGACGGCCTCTGGTCTAGTCTATCACCTCGGACCTAACCAGCATGGATAGCCCTAACAGGAGCGTACGGTCGATAAATAATATTAGATTGTACAAATTAGATTTTTTTATAGATTCATAACAAAAGTCTCTCTGATTTTTTTTTTAATTAATAAATATAAATAAAAGAAAATGATAGAATGATAATTTGAAAGTCTATAGGAAGGGAAGGAGAAAGAATGGAGGGGTATAACCAATAATCAAAATTATAATGTATTTTATATTATATTAAAATATATTAGATATAAAATTTCCTGGGCATAATGTCGAGACCCATGGGGTTCTAAATAAGTTTGGGGTAATTTCAATACTTTAATATATATATATATACTAGCTGCTCAGAGCGCCTTCGGCGCTCTTCACACCTAGACGGGGGCTCCGCCCCCTGTACCCCCCGAGTGGTACATAGTATTTGCTTGACAGTAGTAAAAGGTTTTCATCCATTTTGTTTTAATCCGTATATTACATAAAACATTCATAGAGATATGTAAGAATACTGTGATATAATTAACGTCAAAATTTTTCGGTCAGACAAATATAAAAAAATTCTAAACTCACTTTTGGCTTCCAAAGATCATGAAAGGTCTGCAAAAAATTTTAAATTCTGAGCAATGTGCAGACAAAAACCTTTTTTTATATATATAGATAATAATAATAAAAAACATTTTAATAAATTTAAAAAATATACCCAATTTAAAAATGTCAAAAATTTAAAATAACTTTATATCATCATATTTTAATTTTTATATATTTTCACTTCATAAAACACTAAATAATATTTTTTTTTTATTATTCAATGATAAAATTTATATATTATTATATTATATATATTATAGAAAAGAAGAAATATTCAATTAAATAAAAAATAATTTATGATAAAAATATGATCTAATAAATATTTTATTAAATTAATTAAAATGAGAACTTTTAGAATAAATGATTTAAATGCATTGATATTTGAATATTAGAATTTAAAATAAAAAGTGAAATATTATAATAATTCTTTAATTGGGAATCGCTATGATAATTCATTGTTTGAAATGATTCCGCTAGGGACAGTGGGCCACGCCAGGCTCTTGAATGAACAACACGGAGAATTATATAAACTTTAAAAAATTAATTTCTGCGGTTATTGATTAAATATTAATAAAATTTATAGCCTATGTTACTCTAGGGGTATATAAGAATATTGTGATGTAATTTCAAAGAAATCGGTTCAGCCAATTCTGAGTCTATAAAATAGTAATTTTCCGGACAGACAGACCGACAGACAGACATAAAAAATTCTAAAGTCACTTTTGGATTCTAGAGGTCATGAAACGCGAAGATATGCAAAAATTTTTAAATTCTGAGCAATGTGCAGACAAAAACCTTTTTTTATATATATAGATATAAGATATATATTGTAATAATTTTACTATCTCTCGCCAGAGATAGTATTGAGATCACGAAAATTTTCGATGTCGAGATTTTGTTGTTTTTATACGTTTTGAAGGTCCCTGAGTTATTGAGATCACGAAAATTTTCGATGTCGAGATTTTGTTGTTTTTATACGTTTTGAAGGTCCCTGAGTCATTTTCACTAAGGTTGAGAAAAATGTCTGAGTGTGTGTGTATGTAGACAAGATTACGAAAAATACTTTTGAGCTAGAATAATGAAATTTGGTATAAGGGTATTATTCAAAATTGGTAGTTTTCTATCAACTTTTGAGAAATCTAGCTCCACCGGAAGAGTCATTACCTACCACGTTTTGATTTTTTCCCTCCCATCCCTCTAAAGTGACAGTAAAAATAAAGAAATATGTTAATATGTTATATATATATATAGATTAAATTTAAATAAAATAAATCAACAAATTATCAACACTTATTAACAAATTATAATCAATTTGAATTTTTTGATTTTATCCTATTTAAACTTAGTTTATAAAAAAAATTCAGATATTTTTAATAATTTATTTATTTAAAAATTTTAATATATATCTAAATAAGTTTGGGGTATATATTGTAATATTTTTCTCTTTGAAGTATTATCTTTTTCGTGATTATTTGTCAGGTGAAATCAAAGTATATAATATTATATTTCCCATTCAAACAATTATCGATTACTATTATTACTATTATGATTGAAAACGAATCGAATATTTGAATTGAATCAATTTCTTTCAGGTCTCCCATGGAGGAAAAACCTAAATTTGTAAATTTAAACTACCTGACTCTTGTTTCTAGCAATGGCGCGGCACTGGATTGTAGTTAAGCATGCGTTATAAGAGGATATGGCCAATCTTACTACAATCAAATATGATATCTATGATGGTTGTGATGAGTACTTGAAGAAATTCTCAATACCACCTACCTACACAGCTACTCATGTTATTTATACCTTATAGCAAGTATACAGTGTTCCTTTCATCCACATCATTCATTTGTGTAAATATGAAACCATTCATTTATAAGGACTTACTTACCCTACTCGTAGAATTTTTAAACAAATTTAATACTCACATACCTATGTCCTTTGCCATGCAAGTTTTCCAAGATTTCCTAGACATTGTCTTGTATAAAGGAAATCAACAGCAAATGCAAGTCGTTAAAGACAATGCCACTTGATCAATGATGCAATACTATTGATCAACATCATAGAAGTTATCACTCAAATAAATAATTTTTTTTCACAATCTATGAAAAAAAACAATTGTTATTGAATAATTACTTCAAATTCCTATACTTTAACTTTTGATTCTAATAATTCCACTCAAACTAAAATTATTTACAAAACAATATCTTTTTAAATATTTGTTCAATATATTTTTATATATTAAATAAATAAAATGATATAAGATATTTGGAACAAGTTGAAGATTATTTTTGAAAATTATGCATTTTCTAAATACCTATTCTATTTTGTCGTTATCTTCACCTTTTTTCTATATAAAATCTGAAAATACATATATATGTAAATGTTGAAAAATCAAGTTTTATAATTATTTATTTTAGTCATTCATTTATTCTAATTGTTAAAATTTGTTTTAAATTATTTTTCCTTTTCTTTGTTGTTTGTGTTTATTTTTCTATTTTTTCTCTTGAATATTTGTATATTTTTTGAGTACTGTCCATATTGAGTATAAAAGTGTATTGATCAAATTCAAATTGAATGGCATGGCATCATTGTTATCTTCTTCTAGAAACAAAAACAAATTAGAAAGAAAGAAATAATTGTAAAAGGAATATAAAAAAATGAAATAAAAATCATAAAAATGACGCTTGTCAAATATTTATTAACACAAATCCATTAATGCTATAACTTTGGTACAAATTGGTTATACTTTGACTTAAAACTGCTTGATATTGCTGAAATTATTCAATTTAATATCATTTTTGAAATAAGTATAATTATTCATAACAAATAGATACACTGAGCAAATTGAAAATTAAGATATGAAAAATCAATAATAAACAATTTTTTTAAAACAAATAAGTATTTTGTTTTTCATAAATATATTTTAATTGATAACATTAAAAAAAAACATTAATAATAAAGAAAATGAAAATTCATTTTCTTAAATAAAATTGTGGTCAAGAAAGTAGAATTAAATGTAAATAGATAAAAGAAATGATTTATTTATTATAGCTGTACTGTACTATTCTTAAAAATACGCAAAAGATCTACACGTATCGAGAGTTACTAGAAGATACATACACGTTGGGAAAACATCCCAATTACAAAGATTACATTTGGTTAATAAGAGACCACTTCATGTAAAAGCTACATGAGATTCGTAAGAGGTGTTTTGTCCTTTGTTTTTGTTTTTTTTTTGTTTTAAAATATATTTAAATATTACAAGAAAGCATTTTTATAATATAAATAATGCATACAAAATGATAGAAAGAAGAAAGATGTGAAAATCATGTTTTTTAATCCTTTTTTATATGGCACGCTGATCGTTGAATCAAGTCTATAATCTCGACAAATATATATTTATCTCAGACAGTGATATTACACATTTTTTCTACTCTCTATCAATCGATATTAAAGAAAAAAAATTCCAATTGAAGAATATTCGTTGGATTTTAATAAATCAATAAATTATATATATATATATATATATATATATATATCAAAAATTGAAAAATCATGAAGGCATATGACATAAATGCAAAATTAAACTGATAACATGTATATATAAAAATTGAATATAAATTCAGTGGAATCAAGAAGTTAAAACTATAAACAATAGGAAAAGGAAACGATCCTAAACTAAATTAAAATAACATTTAAAAAAAAGAGTTTATCATTTAAATAAACTATATATAAGTTTAAAATTAAACTTAATATAAATTCGCTTGTAATCAAAAACTATACAAGCAGCTGGTTAAACATGTTTAGTTATTATTAAATACATAAAATTACATAGAATAATATATATAAATATAAAGATATAGATAGGTATAATATATATATATATATATATATTTAGATCTTATACATTAAACTATATATATATATTATATATATATCGTATTAGTAAAACACTAAACATTAATTTTATTATTATAAGTAATAGTATTGAAATAGTATAATATCAAGACATTTATAAGATGTTATATTAATATATTGATACGTTTAGAATATAACGATAATATAACGACGCTGATACACTATTAATAAATATTTTAAATATAATCTCATTACGTTTCACTAAAATTGTAGGTCATATTAATTTATTTGGTTAGATTTAGAGATTAATTTAATTGAATATATATTTTTATTATTTTTTTTTATTTATGATTAAACATCTAGCGAAAAATATCGATATCAGTGACAGTCAAAATATCACAAATCACACAATTGAGCTTGGATAATTGAATTCAAAATGAAATATACAAATATGTTTTACATTTAAAAAATAGTTATATAAATATTTAAAAAAGAAGCGTTACTTAATTATTATTAAAATGTACATGAAATTTATAAATAAAAAAAATAATAATAATTATCAAAATAAAAATAATGAAATATAAAAAAAAAATCTATAATCTCGATCTAATTGATTTTTCTATTTTTAATTAAAATAAAGATTATACTATTGAATAATTTTTTTAATGAATGTATATATATATATAAAGAGAGAGAATGGAAATGGAACATTGCACAAGATAGAAATTTGTAAATATTTTACTGGATAATTTTAATGAGAGGTATTATATCTAGATTACCAATAAATGTTTACCTAAAAATGATATATATATATATAAGTATATATATATAAGTATATATCTAGGTAATTTTTCTAAATAGATTATATATATATATATATATATATATATATATATATATATTTATTATTATTATAATTTACTTGAGTAAAGATTTTACCATAAAAGAAGCGTTAGTATGTTCCAAATATATGGCCATTCCTCCTTTTAATTCATTTTAGGGCTTTCCAATCAGAGATTACACTGCCACAGTATCGTAGGGTGTGATTGCGAATCCGTTTTGGGGGTGGGGCCCTGCTTCGTTTCTGGAATTAAAATCAAGATTACATTAATTGAAATAAAAATTTAATAGAACTTTTTGAGACTATAAATAAAACATCAAAAGCTGAGATGATTGAATGATTTCGTTGTTTATATAAAAAAATGAAAAAAAGGATTTGTTTTGGAAATGGTATGATTGCAATGAAACAATACAACGGAGAAATTTAAATAAGTGAAAAGTAACGAGGTTGAGATTGAACATGCGTCTTGGGAGATATCATGCCGATGATCAGGTAAAAAATTAAAAACAGAATCGAGGAAATCAGTCTCTGACAAACCTCCACATTTATTCACTCTGCTAACATTCAAAATAAAAGTAAACTATATATATATATATATATATATATATATATATATAAGTTTATATTATGAAAAATTATTTTCGTGTTATTTTCTAGTGTTTTTGAGGTAATTTGGGTCTCGACGAAAAGACCCAGAATCTCAAAAATTCACTCCTGAAAACAAATTCTCTTGAAAATTGCTCTAAAATAGGCGCTGAATAGTCGAGATTCAAATATATCACAAATAACCGGGAAATAATTTTTCAAAATAAACATTTTCACGGAAGCCTAAACGAACATATATATATATATATATATATATATATGTAATTCAATTTATTTTTTTAAAATATTTTTAAGTAAAAATAAAAAAAACAAATATAGAGTTTGGATTGAAAATTACAAAAATAAAATTGATGTATTATACTACTGTTAACTTAAATAAAATGTCAATCTTTATATCTAAGTTTGAAGAAAAAAAAATAGATTAATTAAAGAAAATAATTGAAAAATAATGCATGCTGCTCCCTGAATTATGCATTTCAAGCAAATGTACAAAATAACAATTATACAAAATCAGCTCAAAAATTTATGAGATGAAATGGTTATGATAAATTACTTTCAAATATATATCTATAAATCTATATAATTTAATTTTAAATGTAATTTATAAAAATGATTTCAAACAAAGTTTCTTATTGCAAAAAAATTTTTTTTTAATTTTAATAAATCATTATTTTAATAGGAAAATTATATAATATGCAATTAACCAAAAATTTATTTTTGTGCATAATTCATATTTTTTTACAATGAAATTTGAAATGTTAAAAAATTAAACTTATTAGTTGAATATAATAAAATTTTAAAGATAGTGTAATTTGAAAGTAATACAGACGGACAACATAAATATATGAAAATAACACAAAAAATTAAATAAAATTGACTAAATTCTAAGTGTCTTTTCGCTATGTGTATTTTATTATTCCAAGTATCGTTGTTAAAAACTTACGGTTTCCTGAGAATATCATGGAACAAGAACCAATTAAATATATTTAATTATTATTAGTACTAGTAATAGTAGTATTAAACATTATAAGAACTAAATTTTAGTTATAGTGGGTTAATTGAATTAATAAATTATTTTAAAATTGAATGACTTAATGAATTTATCAAATTTACTTAGTTGTTATATATATAATTTAGTTTTTTTTTTAATTAAATAAAAAATTACAATTTGGATGGATTTTTTTTTTGATTTTTACAAATTCCTATATGTGGGAGAGGTCAGAAACATACCTTTCAATGAGTTTCCTCATTTCCTCAGTGGTCATTTCCTTGCTGTTGGTCCTTACATTAACTGCAACGTACACAATACTTTAAACACAAGCTTCTTACTTAAATGAGGAAATTAGGCAAGAAAAAAAAGGATAAAAAAATACTAATAATAATTAGAAAGATATAATGAAAGATGGTTAGTCATGATTGACAATTTTTGGAAATTTTCCAAGGCAGTATTCCATTGGTGAAGGTGATTATATTAATAAAAAAATTATTTGAATTAAAAATTAATGATATTAAAATTGTTTGTATATGATTAATTTCAGTTATGGAAATTTATAAAAAATTAATAAAAATGAGAATATGAATTAATATTTTATTATTTTTAGAAAGTAAGAAATTATGACATAACCTAAAATGAAAATTTTTTAAATATATATCTATTTATATAGATACATATTAAAAAATGTACCCTAAATATATTTTATATATGCATATTTAATAGAAGCCAATTTTCCACGCATAAGTAATAATATTTCATTGAATAGAATATTAAATAGACAAACAAAAACAAACATAAACTACTTTATTAATAATTTAATCACAATTACTGTTCGTGCAACGAATGCTCTTTATATAGGGAGCTGTTTTAAAAAAAAAGAAAAAAAAAGAAAAAAAATTCCCATCTTACCTCAATTATTATTATTCAAAATTAATTTGAATATAGAAATTAGTTGTTTTTTTATTTAATAGTTAAACTAGATTAGCATGAATTACAATTTGAAAAAAAAAAATGGTAATAAACCTTTCTTACCACCATAATTTCGATTGACTAGTTGATCTCGATCACATTCAGCTTCAGAAATCTCATTACTTTCTTTCGAGTCGTTGAAGGAAGAATTGTTAGGATCATGATTGCGAGGAGGTGGGGGAGGTGGTTCGGGGCTTCCAGAAATAGGAAGATTACGAGCAGAACCTAGAATGAATGATAAACAATTAAATTAATATATAAGAGAAATTCAAACACAATTTAAAAATGTTTAGAAGTTGTGGAACTTACCTACGCTTCTCCGGCTAACAGAACCACGGCTTCCATAATGGTCGTAAGGTGCGCCATACTGACCATATTGACTTCCATATTGATCATCTTCTGGGGCACAATTAGCTGGATCGTCGTATTCAGGGCCAGGAACTAAGGGTTGATTCACTCGAGAATATCTTCCATTTCCACGAGGCTAAAACACAACCACAATAAATGATTCGGATTGATTTTTTTTTAATCCACAAATTAGAATATTCTAAAAGATACCATCGATTGAGATCCGGAACGTTGATGGATATGCCCGTTTCCGTTGGAAGGTCCCATAGTGCCACTGTGTGATCGTTCGTGTCCGTTTTGATGCGGGAAAGTCTGGAATTGCATAGCTTTGCTTGGGTCCATCTCTTCTCGGAAGCCGAGCAAGTGGAAAGTTGCATAAGGACAGATCTCATCTTCCATGCCTGGTGAAAAGAATATAATAAATCTTATCAGTAAGATATGTTATATTTTTATCCCACAACACTAATATTTACGAAATGATTATAATTTTTTTTTTAATAATCCTGAGTATTCGATAGATTATTATTAAGTATTATTTTTTATTAAAGAAAAAAAAAGTCGAAAAAAAATTGTTAGTAGTTGAAAAAGTGTTTAGAGAGAAAGAGAAAAAGAGAGAAGGAAAATGAATAAAAGGAAATTTATCAAGCAATATTCATTAACAAGTGGCATGCAAAATGGTATATGATTGGGAAAAATAAAGAAGAAAGCTTATAGACATGCGTTTAAGATTCATGCCACAATGAGAAGCCGAGAAGAAAAGAGATACTCACATGATAACAAAGATGAACCTACTGTGCTTAATAAATGGATCAGAAAAATTAAGCGAGCCGTTCAGTTTTTATATAAATAAAATAATTTTCAAATATCAAGTATTATATTTTTCAAAACATTTTAGGGAAATATTTTTAAATAAATTCATGACATGATTAATAAACGAAGCAAATATTATTAATATATTTTTAGAATATTTATAAAATATACTACAATAAAATAAAAAAATATAAAATAAAGTACCGGGACCCCGAGCCTCGGCTCGGTAATTAAGTTAAAAAAAAAAATTAATTATTATTGGGTTTGGCTGGTAATATTAATACCTGGGACACCGAGCTCTCGCTCGACCCTTTAAAAATATTGATATACAATTCTTTAATTATTTATTACAATTATTAAATGTTGCATCATTGCATCAATCTGATTAAAATGAATGGGACTTGGGTCCTCAATAATAATACCTGGTTCACCGAGTCACCACTCGGTCAATAAAAAAAAATGATTCTTTATTATCGGGTTTGGCTGATAATATTAATACCTGATTCACCGAATCGCCATTCAAATAATAACATACAAACAGAAAAATACGCGTGTTGATATAAACTATATACCTGGGACACCGAACTATCGCTCGACCCTTTAACAAATTTATACAATTTATTATTATATACTTTAAAAATTTTACAATTTTCAACAAACTTTTAATTCGTTTATAAAATCTATATATCTCTGTGTGTGTGTGTGTCTGTCACCAAAAATTTTCGATTTTTTAAATTTTGATTTTGGATTCTTAAAAAAAAATTTGGAGCATAAAAAAATGTAAATGTAAAGTGGTCTTGTTTTTTTTAAAATTCGGTTGGGAACATGGTCAAATCAGCGGTCAAAGTTGAAAATTTCCCATATATTATAACTACTGTAATTAGTGTTATTATAATATAAAATTATAAAGAAAAAATGTTTAGACATTATTGTAGACATTTTCATTCTGTAAATTAAATAATTTTATTTCATTTAAATAAATATCTATTTTTAAATATTTTTTGCTCTCTACATTATTTATCTAATTCTCACAATATATTAAGATCATATAAATTGGAATTATTTATGCAATTTAAAAGCACACAAATTAAAAAAAATAGTCATAAAACATACACCCCTCAAACGTTAACAGATACATTTAAATTATTTGAAATTAAGCTGGAAATTAATTTATTTCAAAACATCGGTCGGTTCATGTCAACTTATTTATTTAAAATTTGATATCTACATGTTGTCATTCAAAGAATGTTTATATTTTTATGTTATATTTATATTTATATTTTATTATATTTTTAATTTTATTTTTCTAATATTGGCCTTTTTAAATTATTTATAAAACTCTGAAAACATTCAAGATTATATGAATAAAAAATTTAATTTTGATCTCATAATTGGATTTTCATTTTCAAGTAAGTAAGATATTATGGGTGGTTTCACAATGTATGAAATTTTAGAATTCTAGAAATGTGGATGTTGTGGCCAAGAACTTTCGACTACCATAGAGCACAGAGATAGATAGATATAACATTTAAAATAATAATATATAATTAATTTACTGATTAAATTAAAATATATTAAAAGTAAGAAAACAAAAACAAATAAATGTTATCTAATATACTGATTGAACAGCTAGTATATAATATTTTGTATTTACGGAGTCGCTGTATAATAAATGACGTCATTTAATTCTCCTATATTTCGAATAAAGATAAACATTCTAAACGTTGTGAAACAATTTCAAATAATTTAAATGTATCTATTAATGAAATAAAAAACAAATATGAATATAATATAAATATTTTAAATTTTATTTTAAGAATAGATATATCTCATACACTATACATTTAAATTAAAAAAAAACTAATGAAGATGATTTTTTCCAGAGATGTGATCAATAAAACTCAATTTTTCTTTAAAAATACTATCTCTGGTGTGAATTTCAAAAAAATCGTTAGAGCGGTTTCTGAGAACCCATTTACATTTATTTATACAAACAAACAATTTTGGCTAGCATAATAAGATAAGATACGAATAATTTAATATATCTATAAAACCATTTACATATTTTGATTTGTATGAAAAAAATGTTTTTCAAGAGGATTAAGATATATATATAATATTAAAGGAAAAATAATTAGCATAGAATAATATTATTATTTTCAAAATACATTACATCCTTCATAAACAATTCATCAAAAATGATTTAATCAAAGAGCTAGATAGAAGAAATAAAAAACTTACAAATGAAATCAACTGTGCTTTGTTTAATCAATCAAAAGAGTGAAGTTTACAATTCCATTTTGAAAATGAAAAATGTGTCAGTGAGAGCTACAAACAGGAAATAAATTTAAAAATAATTGTAAAGTAACTGTTGATCTATCTATCTATCTCTCTCTCTCTATATATATATATATAAAGAAAGAGAGAGAGAGAAGGTAGATTTAAAAAAGAGTAATTATTTCGACAAATTTATTGAAAATTTTTTAAAAATAAATATTATGTATTATTTAAAATAAAGAGTACAATTATGCCAGGTTTTATAAATCATGTCAGTAAAATAAATTTTTTTTAAAATTATTTGTTGATTAATGTTAATCAAATATACCTTTTTTTAAATTTAATGTTAGTCTGAGAAGGAAACGTTACTTGTTATTTTGTAAGTCTATAAAATGTTATATTTTCTTTCTGTTGGAAAAGAGTACATTTCCATAAGAGATCAAGAACGGCAGCTTAGTTACCTCGATGATAAAGGTTGTCGTCAGATCCTGGTTGACCAGGAAGTCGTCTGGAGGCTGCAGCATGAAGACTGAGCTCTTCATATAAATGACGGGGGTGTCGAGGGTCCCAGGTTGCATGGTGACTGCGGAAAGGGCCTCCATGGCCTAACCAGATGGGAACAACGAGCAACCAACAAAAAACGGCGCAGCAAACAACATAAAAAAAAAAACGCAGGTGGGATTTATAAAAATAATTTCTTTATCAAGCAGGGAAAAATAACTTCTTGTTCTTCTTGCTGAATTTGTATAAAAAGCCGGCCAATATAATATAAAAAAATATGCAATTATTCCCAATTATTATTATATTTAGTCACGATTTAGTCTTGAGATTGATCTTATGAGAAAAATCATTTCCGATTTTTGGACTAGATAACTTTTACTTTCACTTACTTATATAATATATATATCTAGTAAGGGGAAGTATTAGAATCGATCAAAAATTCGAATTCGAGTTTTAAAAATATATACACGTTTTAAGATTTTCGGAGTTCAAAAAATTAGTTGTATGTGTGTGTGTAAGTGTGCGGGTAGCGTAGCTTAAAAACAAAAAGGTGTTTGAAATTGAAATTCCGTATTTAAGATATGTCTGAGATGATACAAATATTTTTTTTTGCTAAAATTGTAAAAGTGCTACTTTTCATCAATGATTTTATACTTTTTTTTTTTGCAGTTTTTAAGATTTCTAAATTATCTTTAATATTAAGAAGATTTTAATGAAGTATTCTAAATTTCAAAATGATTTCCTCTAAAGTAATTTTTATTATTTTAGCTGATTAACTGTCTCACATTATTAATAAATCATAAAAGATGAATATATTTATATATATAATATGAACGAAATTAATAAATTAACATTAAGAAAATATTTAGTTAAAGTGTAAAAAGTAGGTGGTAAGTGAAAGTTGTGTAATGCTTTAATGCCCCCTAATTTTTGTTTTTTTTTTTAAAAAAAAAAGTAGAGAAAAAAGTTTGATTTAATAAATATAAAAATAAAGGCAAGCTGAATGAATTAAATGAACTATTTCTAACAATGATAAATAATTTCTTACGAGCAAAATTGAAATATATATAATAGGAATAGATATGATTCGTTTAAACAAAAGTGCACGAATGTAAAAAGCAATTGATTCTTTACTCGGTAGGTTGGGTAGTGAGGCATGCAAAGGGTAGGTTCGAGCCCTAGAACACACGCATCCAGAGAACATCGACCACTTGTGGTGGATACGAGGATGGCGCGCTCTTACTTATAACGGTACCTCTCTTGATCCTATCACAAGTATTATAATTTGATCCAGGTACAGGAGGTAATTTTCGGTTTGGTGGTGCAATGTAGCCAAGTTCATCCCTTAAATCTGGTCGCCGTTTGTCCATGGTGGAGTTGGCTCCGGCCGATTGATTATAGACCACATCGTCTGAAAAAAAAACAAAACAAATATTGTGATTTTTCAAATGAACAACTGAGATATATATACTTATTAACATAATTAATTATTAATAAGAAAAAATAAAAAAAAAATTATTCTAAATCGTATTTATTGAATTAGAAACCAGAGTCATATATATGTAAATATATAAAATATATATACATTATGGATAGATCAAAGGTAGGTTGTCAGTAAATGATAACATATAGATACAATTATATTTATACTAAGACAATTACTATATTAACAATATTAAAACGTCCTATCCTAAAAGATCATGTGACGTGTAACTGAGCAATAACATGACTCATAGGAATTTCGAAATATTTAACTCCTGTGACTGGTTCATTAAAAAAATATTGGTTCTAAAACATCAGAACTTCAAATATCACTCCAAACATTGATACCAATCAGTTGATTTAGCTCTAATGTTTAAACGCATCTACTCACCAATAAATCCAATAATGTCGGTTAATATCACCGATTACTAATTTGAAAGAAGCTTCATTACTCTTTTATTGTTCAGAATAAATTAATTATCTATATTATAATTGTGTTAGTAAAATAATTCTATCTATGTGTGAACTAAATATAAATGTTATTATTTACTGTCCATTGACTTTAGAACCACCCTAATTATTTATATAAATATATTTGTAAACATATCCAATAATAATAGTTCAACTAATGCTGTTCCAACTGATAAGATAGTAAGTTACTATAAGTTCAATCCCCAAAAGTTCATAAATTTATAAATTGACTCAAAATATAAAAATTAAAATTTATTATAGAAATGCATGGTTAAAATGAGCTTATATATATCCCTAAAAAAATATTTTTTTTATAATAACTTTAAATCTAAAAGTAAAGAATTATATTATTATTATTTATTATATATCAATCAATATAATAGGATTTTAGGTAACTTTAAGTGAAAAATATTATATTACTTGAGAGAGATAAGAATTGTTTCAAATTCTTATGTCTTGTTCTTATTTGTTTTTTGTAACAAATGGTTACCTCGTAAACGAGTTTGTTCAGGGCCGCGAGTTCGTCGAGAGATAGCGACACAAATGACAATAACACCAACAATAAGTACAATAACTGTAGCCGCCACTGGAACGATTATGTTCAGATCCAGCCATTCAGGAAGCCATGGGAGAAATTGATTGACACTTGGTCGTCGAATCTCAGGTTGAATTGTACCTGTCAAAAGAAAAAAATAAATTCTAACAAGCTCACCTTTTGTATGAGTACTTTTTCCGCGAACAGCGCAGATCACGATGATTGCGACGATAATGACGAGAATGGCCGCCGCAACTGGCACCACAAGGTTAAGGTTGGAGAGGAGAATTCGAATGGGAGACTCGGCCCCTTCCTCAGGGATCTCTCTGGCTGGAGCAATAGTTCCTACGATTTGGAGAGTAAAATTTTTAACGAACTTCTGATGAAACTATGACAACCTGAGTCTCTAGCTGAAGCATAGTTCCTAAATATTTTCTTATCTTTTTTTTAAATGCACAGTAATAATAATAACTAAATAAAAAAAAATTTAAATGAAATCTTATGGTGAAGGAATTTCACTTAAATTGTGTGAATATAATAAACATAACTAAAGTTACTTTTAAATCCTGTTAATATTCTATTAGAATTAAATGAAACTATTAAAACAAATATTTTTTTATTCATAAATGTGCTAATATAACAACTAATGATCATTTCAATAGAATAAATTTGATTATAAAATTAGTGATATAATTATTCTCAAAAGGTTTAATTTATTTTTAGGAACTAATGCTCGAGCCATTGAGATAAATAAATTTTCCTCTTTTAAATAATATTTAATATTAAAATACTTTTACCAGTGAAAAATATTCTTATTTTAGATAAAAATTAAGTCCTTTAAAACACATATGAAATATTTAAAAACATAAAATTCTTAATTTAATCCAAACAAATATTAAATTTTTTAAATAAAATGCACACACTTTTGTAAAAGTGATGAATTGAATTTCATTCCTAATTGAAAAAAAATTTTAATTTATGTTATTTCTTTCTTATTTTAATTAATAGTATTTTATTGACAATCCTTTATATATACCTCCAGTGATAGTAAGAGTAGCAAATTCATATTCAGCAACAGCAAATCCAGCGTTATTATGAGCAGTAACACGAAGATGATACCAAGTGGCCGGATCCAGGTCAAGGACAACGAAATTGCCGCCAGGTTTAACGTTATTAGAAACTTGATTCCATTCAGTTTGCATCCTAAGCAATTCAATAAAAATAAATTATTAAAATTTGTTTAAGAATTATTCTTTATTTAAATCAAAGTTAAATATATTTATTGTTGTTTATTTAGTTTATATAAAATCAAATTTGTTTTAGAAAAACTCACTTCTTTTTGTGTTCAACGACAAAATAGAGCATAGGGCAGCCTCCATCCGACCAAGCACTCAAATGTAAAGTGATGCTTGTGCTTGACACTTCAATAAATCGGCTCGCTTCTGGGATAACTGGTTTAGAACCCTTAGTTTTGGTATTTAATATATCAGAAGCATCTCCGGTACCAATGCTAAAGTAAATAAAAAATAATAAATGATATGTTTAATATCAATAGTATTTGAAAGACATGATAATCAATTGTTTATTTACCTATTATATGCGGTAACGTAGATATGATAACGAGATCCACACCAGAGATTTTCAAGAGTGTAAGAAGTTGCTTCATTGGAGACTTGAACCGTATCCCATTCACCAAATTCGGTTTTGTAATGAACAGTATATCCGTGAAGAGGAGCAGTGTCTGTCGCATGAGGTCGTAGTTTCATGGTGATAGAATTGGTAGTTGTCGAAGTCAAACTTACTTGTGGAGAGTGAGGTGGAGCTATAAGAAAAAAAATTGAAATATTAACATTAAATGAATTAATCAGAAAAAATTATAATCATATTTATGAGAAGAATGAATTTGATTTACCATGAACAATAAGTTGATGAGTGACGGTGTCATGTCCAAATGAATTTTCAACAGAGCAAGAATATTCGCCAGAATCCTGTCTCGATGCTTGTTTAATTAGAAGAGAACCTTCGGGAAGTTGGCGGATACGGTCATCAGCAGTAAAGGCGGCTCCTTTAACTTTCCAATGAATGTCTGGGGATGGATTTCCAACAGCCAAACAAGGCAATTTCACATCCTCTTTGTAAGTGGCAGTAAACGAATCGTCGAATGAAGCAATTTTCGCTGGAACTATATTTAAAAATTAATCACTCTCTTTTTTTCCTCTGGGATTCTTTCTACAATTATTGAAAATACCCCGGTTGCTTGGTGATAGATTAACAGTCTTGGATGGTTGTCCTTCTCCAATAAGAGTTGACGCAGTAACCCAGAAGTCATAACGAGAGGTTTTTTTCAGGTCAGAAGCTTCGTAGCTCATTTGGAAGGGTGGTACTTTTTGACTCTTTGGTTCTTCCTAAAAATAAAATAATTATCAATTTGAATGTTTCTTTTTCTCTAAAATTCAATACCTTCCTTAAATTTACCTCTTTGCCATCCTCGATATGTTCCCGAACATAAACCGTATATTGCATAACGACACCATTGGATTGTTCTGGAGGTTTCCAGCTGACAAGAATTGAATCACCAGACATTACCAATGCTTTAATAGCACTAGGAGCTTCAGGAACTGTTTAATAAAAAAAAATTTTTTTATTTTGAAATGAAGATCATAAAAACATTTCGATTTTTATCAATATTTTTAAAAGTATATTTTGTTTAACTTATGTTTATTTTCTTTATAAATTGGCCGAAAATGTTTTATTTAAAATTTTTAACGTTAAAAATCAAAGTTTTAATCTCTATCAAATAAGATTCGAAGTAAGATTTCTTCGAAGAAATATTAAGTTTCGGTACAAATAGCAATAGAGATTCTCCATTTAACTTTGAAATAACAAAAAGCTTTTCTTTTTCCTGAATCTCCTCTCCATATTAGAAAAAAGATAATGAATTGAATTCCGTACCATCTTGTTCGGTTTGACAATGAATAGGAATGCTTCGAACTCCATCGCCTCCAGAAGTGTAGGCCAAAACTTGCATGCTATAATTAGTATATTTCTTTAATCCATGTAAAATTGTTTCACTTGAAGAAGTTTTCTTAGTATCCTTGCTTTTTTCATCTAGAAATATAAATTGAATTAATAAAAGGGAAACACAAAAATGTATAATAAAGATTTGATACTTACCATACCACGATTCACTAGGTCCATAAATGACTTTATAGCCTTTGATAACACCATTTGCAGCTGTAAGAGGAGGAGATACCCAAGACATACGAATTGTTTGAGAGGTGAGAGTAGTACAAGTAGTATCTTGCGGTGGTTGTTCTGGAATGCCCTCAGCAGTGTATTGCCTAATTTCTTCAGACATTGGACCATGGCCAACTTTATTAAATGCTTGAACAACAAGTGCATATTGAGTATACGTCCTAAAATAACAATAATTAATTAAATTTTAACCATTTAAATAGGGAATATTGAATATTTAAGTGAAAGTAACAAGAGAATAATTTAAGATTTTAAAATATTATTACAAATTTAATATAATAAATAATAAATATAACTTATATATATATATAATAAACTTATAGTTATTATATATACAATGATATATATATTGAAAAAATTTCAAATGATGTTCAGTATTTACTTGAGATCAGAAATTTGGAGATGATGTTCCTTTCCTTCTTCCTTGCTAAATTCAACAGTTTCAAACATATATGGTTTATCGCTTGATGCAAGCTTGTATCCAACGTAGTAGCCAAGAATTTCACCATTCCATTCGCTGCGTTCTGGTGGTTTCCATGAGATTTTAAGAGTATGTTGATCTTCAGCTTCGACTTTAACAGAGGTTGGTGCTCCACTTGGAACTAAAATATTTAAAATAACGATAAAATTGAGATATACCTCATTTATTTATTTATTATTAATTTATAGGAACCTTCTTCAGCAGTTATGATGGTAACAGTATCAGAGGGATCAGAAGAACCAATTTCATTTTCAGCAACAATTCGAAGATGATAGGTAGTAGCAGGTCGAAGATTGAAAACGCCGGCAACCGTCTGTTGACCAGGAACCAAAACTCGATCAATGTCTTCATCCCATGTTCCTAAAAAATAATTGAAATAAATATTTAAATTAGTATTTTAAAAGTATTTTAAAGGAAAGTAGGAAGATATATATTTATATTTATTTACCTTTTGAGATTTTGTATTCAATAATGTATCTTTTGATAGGTGAGTTACCATCATAAGGGGCGGCCCAAGAAAGTTGAACGGATCTTCCAGATTTATCCAATACTTTTTGATCATAAGGCACCTCAGGAACCTCTAAAAAATTATTTTTTTTATAGTTATTATTTAGTTATTATATAAGTAAAATTTGTAATAGTTATACCTTGTACGATCATGTTGATACTTGTATCATCGCTACCAAAAGAATTGGTTGCTACGCAGGTGAAAAGAGCAGAATCAGCCCGTTCAGTTCGTTTGATGCTCAAATCGGAAAGAACGCCATTTGGTAAAATCTCTTCACGGATGGTATATCTGAAAAAAAATATTAAAAATAATTATTGTTTTTAGAAAATAATAAAATTAAAGGAATTTATTTATTTCAACAAATAATATATTATTTCTAAATATTAGTATTAACCAAAATAATTATATTCTCTCTAAAAATATTATTAAAATCACCTGCTATCGCTTTTTGGGTCCAATCGTTTGTTATTCATATTCCATAAGATTCCAATTGGTTTTTCACCACGTGCTTCACATTGTAATACAGTTGGCTCACCGCGTCGAGAAGTTTGATTACGAAGTTTAATTTCAAAGTGAGGTGGAGCTAATCAACATATAATAATACAAATGAAAAGAAATATAAAAAAAGTAAAATAATGAATGGGTAAATTACCTTGAACGCTGATAAGAATAAGAGCTGATAAACCAGAACCAATTCCATTGAAAGCTTCGCAAAGATAATATCCTTCATTTGTTTTCTGAATATTATTGATACTAAGTGTTCCATCTTCTACTTTGATATTAGGATTATTTGGTTTAAAATCTTTATAATCTCCAGGGGTATCGCCTAATGAATAAAATTAAATATAATTTAAATATCTCACATATATATATATATATATATCATGATTTTAAATTAATAAAATAAGTAGAAACCTACCAGCTGATTGTTTCCATGTAACTTGGGGTCTAGGAAAACCATCGGCTTTGCATTCAACTTTAGCATCGCTACCCTGAGCAAAAGCTTTATCAGTGGGTTCAAGAATCCAACGAGGGGGCACTGCAACCCACATTGAATCAATTAGACTAGAGAAAAGTAGCTTATATTATAAATAGAAAGTTATTTATTATTAGAAATTGAATATTTAAATCAAAAGAATTTTGAACAATGTTAATTTCAATATTTAATCGAATAGCATTCAAAGTATATAAATATATAGTATATAATAATTATTTATATATAATATATATATATATATATATATATATATATATATGTAAGACAAAAGATTATTAATTAAAAAAGGTCAATTATTTAAATTAATAACTTTCGAATTTACATGTACATATATTTTAAGAATAATTATATACCTATTTATATACATTAATATATCAGCATGCAAATGAAAATATTTTGAGAATATTGAAAAATTTTGAAAATTTTAAAATGCAAGGAGTGAAATATACATCATTAAGCAGCTGTTCATTGAAAAGCTGATGATGGATAATTCACAAAATTAGTTAAAATGCATGCGCATGCAAAATAATAGTAATAATAAATAAATATAATAAAAGAAAAATGGAAACAAAAGAAAAACAAAACAAAAAAAAAACAAAAAAAAAATGAAGACAAAAATTGAGTTATGTTTACATATTGGTTCCTCAATAATTGTCGACATTAGAAGATTAGAAAGAAAGAAAGTAAGAAAGAAAAACGAAACATAAAGGGAGGTGAGAGACAGGAAGGCTAGGTCACTCCAGGGCCTAAATAGCGGGCTTAGCGGTCTATCGGCGCGGAGGCTCCGGGAGTGGATTCGACATGGAAAGAATGGAAGAGCGCGCGCCGTTGCCGCTATGGCAGACAAACGGCTAGCCATGGAGCATCCAAATAAGAGATGCCTTAGGAAGACCCATTCTAAAGCCAAACCTCAGTGTGACCACAAGGCAAGTGTGTCGAAGCAAACATAAAATAAACCTAGGGCGTAGGCCGATGCAGGTAGGTAGGAGCTTTCTACATGTTACCCTTCACAATCAGTGTTGCCGATTGGTTGGTTCTTCCACCGCTGTTTGATGCTAGGCAAGTATAGTTTCCTGCGTGTTTTGAGGTGACGTTTTGTACAATTAATAAACTCGTTTGTCGACCCACGTTGATTGTTGATGCCCCCAACGCAGGTGTCAATGAATGGCCATTGAGGAACCACGAGAACGCGATGGGGAGGTCCCCCTTGGGAGCAACGCAACTCAATTGAACGTAATCACCCTCACTGCTGAACTCCGAGGAAAAAGAGAGCGGGAGGAGCTGCGGGAGTTCTGTACAAAAAAACATCAAGCTTTGCGAAAGAAGCCCATCGAGCCTTTCCCTTAAAAATAAAAATAACCTTAGAGCGACCAAATCTGGGACTGGGTTCAATTAAACAATGAAAAAACAGAAATACTAAAATGGAGACAAACATTCTTTTAAGCCTACCCTTAACCCTGAGTTCAGAAGAATGATTAGCTGATCCAGCACGATTTGTTGCGACGCATGTATAGATTCCCGCATCTCCAAGAGAAAGCCTTGTCAGTGATAGCATAACTGTAAGCTCATCAAGCTTCGTTGTTTTAGCGCTGTTTTCACTCACAGGAGCACCATCTTTGAGCCAAATTACATCCATAGGTGAATCACCGGCGACAAGCGAACAGAGCGCACGAGTAGATGCACCACCGTTAATGCCATTCTTGTCAAATTCGAATGGTTGAATCTGAGGGGCAACTGATCAAACGGCACACTGTATAACACCATAATGGCGTAGCGAGGATAAGGAAGCATGCTGTTATCGGGTCGATAGGCGTAGGCGATTCCAAGACAATTGACATAGCCTATACCGTTAATTTCAACTTGAGTTGTAAAGTTGGTCACGCCTGCCAGATTGCGTGCAGTGCAGGTATAATTTCCCCGATGAATAAAACTTGCAGCCTCGATGAGAATTGAACTGCCAAGACTTCCCAGTTTAGAAGTTGTAACACCCAGAGTTGACAATAACTCACGTCCCTGGAAACTCCATGTTATCTCAAGGGGAATATCCCCTTGGGATACTAGGCAAGTCACCTGGGCGGCTTGACCAGCAAAGATGGGGTTGTCAAAGTGGAATGGAACAATCCGGGGTAAGACTGAAAGCAAAAGCACAAATCGAGTAAGGTCTGCTACCGTGAATATCCAAATGAGTCGTGTAGTTGACTTGGCCAGCTTCATTTTTAATGGAGCATGTGTAGTCGCCTTGGTGATAAGGAGTAGCTGCCTCGATGACTAGAGAACTGCCCTTCCGGCCAATTTTTGAAGTAGAAAAACCATTAATTGAAGAGGTGTCTTCCCCTCGAAAACTCCATATTATTTCCAAAGGAGCATCTCCTTGAGAAGCGAAACATGTTACTTGAGCTCCTTCACCGACGAAAATAGGTGTATCGAAGTGAAAAGGGACAATTTTAGGTAAAACTGAAAAATAAAGTTGAGAAATATTTTAGGAAATAGGTATTTAGGAAATATACCATGGATGTCGAGATGGGTAGTGTAGAAAGCCAATCCTGCAGGATTTCTAACAGTGCATGTATAATCTCCTTGATGTACAGAGTCTGCAGAGTCGATTAATAAAGAACTTCCTTTGACGCCCAATTGAGAAGTGCTTACGCGTTGAATCTTACTAATTGAGTGATTGTTAAATTGCCAAATGATTTCAAGAGGAGGATCTCCATCAGAAACGAAACAGGCAACATGTGCTCCCTGACCGGCGAATAAAGGAGTATCAAAATGGAATGGAACAATCTTGGGAGGAACTGCAATCCGCAAAAAATAAATAATTATATGTTATACCATGAATTTCAAGTGCAGTTGTGTAATTAACAACTCCAGCAACATTACGAACGGTGCATGTATATAAACCGCTATTTTCAGAAGATGCTGGATCGATTTGAAGAGAACTTGACTTTTTTCCGATTTGACTTGTTGATACTCCCGATAACCCAGTAACGGTTGAGCCATTAAATGTCCATTTAAATTCGAAGGGAGTATCTCCCTCAGAAACATAGCAGAGCACCTGAACGCCTTGTCCAGAAAATATTGGGGAATCGAAACGGAAAGGTACTAGCCTGGGAAGAACTGAAAATAAGATAAAAAAAATAAGTACCATGAATTTCAAGTGATGAAGTATAGTTGACTATTCCCGCAGGATTCCTAGCAATACATGTATAATTGCCTCGATGGCTTGAATGAGATGCATCAATAAATAATGTACTTCCTTTACGACCAATTTTTGTAGTTGAAATACCCAAATCTGAAGATAATACTTCGCCTTGAAAATTCCAAATAATATCTAATGGTTGATCGCCTTGAGATACAAGACATGTAACTTGAGTGGCTTCACCGGCAAATATCGGGGCGTCAAAGTGAAAAGGAACTATTTTGGGAAGAACTGAAAAAATACAAATAGCCTAATATCATGAATATGAAGAAAATAATTATAAGAATCGAATTCTAAATTTTAAATTAATATTTATATTGTATAGTTGCCTCACATAATTGTTGTCTCTATGCAGACCTGCTGGTTCAATATTTATTGATATGTAACTAATAAATAATTTAATTATTGTTATTCGATCAGAAATAATAATAATAATTATTATATGATTGCAATAACCTCAAGTCACTTTTCTAGTTTGGCCAACAAATAGTGGGGTTTTCAAATGGAAAGGAACGAACCTGGGAAAAAATTAAAGACAACTCGATTTCAATACCGTGAATATCAAGCTGTGTGGTATATTCTGTAATTCCGGCCGGATTTTTTACTATACATGTGTAATTTCCACTGTGGGTCGAGTGAGCAGGATCTATAATTAACACACTGGCTTTTCTGCCAACCTTCATGACGCTTAGACCCTTTGAGTTAATCAACTCAAAACCTTGAAAGCGCCAAGTAATTTCAAGTGGTACGTCCCCTTCAGAAACCATACATGTCACTTGTGTTGCTTGACCAGCAAACATAGGACTGTCGAATTGAAAAGGGATGATCCTTGGCAAGACTGGAAATAAAAACAAATCTATGTTTAAGATTTTGATCGAAAAAGACTTATTAACAAATACAAGCACCGTGATTGATTTCCATTTAGATTGATTTAGATTTCAATTCGTTAGATTAATGATGTAAAGGATACGAAGGAGAAGGAAAATAAAAAGTCAAAGGAGGATCATTCACCATGGACGTCAAGTCTTGTTGTGAAAGCGACTCGGCCAGCTGGATTGCTCACGGTACATGTGAAATTTCCTCGATGTGACCATGTGACAGGTTCAATCAGCAGCATACTAGTTTTGCCAAATTTATTAGTTAACATTCCAGAGAGATATTTAATATTAGTGCCTTCAAAGGTCCAATCGATTTCAAGTGGTGCATCGCCTTCAGAGACAATGCAAGCAACTTGAGCGGCCTGGCCAGCAAAAATAGGTGTCTCGAATTGAAAGGGAACAATACGAGGGAGAACTGTAAATTAAAAAAATGAACAAAATTTGAAAAAGAGAGGATATAATTTATTCAAACACACCACGAGTGGAATTCATAATTAATTATCGAAATAAGTTGTATTCATATAGTAATTTTTAATATTTCAATGTTTTGTTTTGAGAAACGGGAGAAAATGTATACTATCTGTATCTAAATTATTAATATAAAATGGTACTGTGAAATCGAAAGGAAATAGGGAAAAGAATATAAATTACTTTTTTTAATTAAGTTTTCTTTAAAAATGATTTTTAATTATATAAATAAATCTGCTGCTCCTTAAAGTGGCAATTTTATATCAAATATTTCATTGTATAATGAAATAAATAAGAGTGAAGACCCTAAATTCAACATCTAAATTACATCTTCTAGTATTTGTAATAATGTTCTGTAAAAATATTCTCCTAATTTCAACCAATTCAGAAAGAGAGAGAGAGAGACTAAAAGATAACTTTCTTATATGAAGAACATCAAATGAGGTTTTAGAATTTAATGTTGGGATTCCTTAAAAACATAATTTAAATTTTGTTTAGTAATGTTATAAACAAGACATTTCAATTTATTTTTTTTTTATATTTTAATGTTAAATATTTAATTCATTCTTTTAATTAAGAAATAAGGAGAACGGAATTGTTTTTATAAATAAATAAGAACTTAGGACATTTAATTTATAAGGAAAACAGGGTAAATGAAAATAGCATTAAAATGGTAAAGTAAGAATGAAAGATTAATATTTTTATATAATCTTCTTAATATAAGCTGATATTTTTTTTCAATTTAGGATACCATGGATATCTAAAGTCGTAGCGTAGTGAGTGACTCCAGCAGAATTCTTGACAGAACAAGTATAATTTCCTCTATGACTCGAATGTGCAGAATCTATAAGAAGCATACTTGTCTTCCTGCCAACATTGGTAATTGAGATGCCCAGCCCTTCTGGTATTGGCGTGCCTTGAAAACTCCAAGAAATATCCAAAGGAAAGTCACCTTCCGAAACAAGACATGTGACTTGTGCCGTTTGACCCGCGAAGATTGGGGTGTCGAAATGGAAAGGGACAATACGAGGAAGAACTGCAGAAATGAAAATAAAAATAAATTACCATGGATTTTTAAATTAGTTGTATAATTAGCAATGCCTCCACGACTGTGAACAGAGCAAGTATAATTTCCCGAATGTCTCTCATTAGCTGATTCTATTAAAAGCATGCTTGCTTTACTGCCAGCCTTCATTGTAGATATTCCCGGGATATTCCATATATTTTGATTCTGGAATGTCCAATGTAACTCGAAAGGGGGATCGCCTTCAGAAACCAAGCAAGTGATCTGTGCCGCTTGACCAGCAAAGATAGGAGTATCGAAATGAAACGGGACGATTCTTGCCAATACTAAAATAGAAGAGAAACCTTGAACTGTTAATAGAAAATTAATTTAAAAAAATAAATCAAAATTTCTGGAAAAGAATGTTTTATAATTCTTCAAAAGATATACCCATTTATTTTTCTGAAAATATATTTTTCTTTTAGAATAATCTCATCATTCAAATAAAATTCTTAATCACGCTCTCTCAATTTTTTATATTAGAGTAAATGTTAAGGTATACCTATCTAAGGAAGATAAAGAAAAGCAAAGTTAAATGACTATGTTCTGGTTATCAGAGGCGTAGTATCAGTTTAAAAATTTAAGGTTTTCCAAATGTAATTTTATATTGTTTATTAATAGTTTATGCCTAAAATAATTATACCGTGATCATTAATATAAAGATCTTATAAAATTTATTATTAAATTATTTATTTAAATGTTAAAAACATTCAAATATTTAACCTATAAATGAATTTCCATATCAAAAATATAAATTTAATTATATAATGATAAAAGTAAAAATTAATTAATTCGACATAATACTTTAATTTAAGTATAAATGTTTATAATTAAAAGGCTTAGGTATTTTAAAAAAATGAAAAATGAAATTTATTTTATTCTTTTTTTTATAATATTGAAAAAAATAAAATTTTATCCCCCAGGTGAAAGTCTCAGTAGTCCTGAATCATCACATAATCTACGCCACTGATTGTTTCTATTTTAATTAATTGAAATTAGTAAAGGTTTCAAGTTAGCAAAATAGCATTTTAAGCAATATATATTGTTAGTATCATATCCAAATCAGAGTGTTTTAAAAATATCATCAACGAAATTGGTTTTTATGTTCTATATACCAAACACTTTCAAGCTTGTAGTGAAATTAACGGTCCCTGCAGGGTGTCGAACAGTGCATGTATAATTGCCAGTATGAAGTGAAGTAATAGGATCAATCATAAGAACACTGATTTTGTTTCCAATTTTAGAAGTTGTTATTCCCATTTGATTCGAAAGTTCAGTGCCTTGAAAACTCCAAGATATATCTATTGGGTTGTCTCCTTTAGAGACGAGGCAAGTGACTTGAGCTGTTTCCCCAGCGCGTATACTATTAGCAAAGTAAAATGGTTCGATTCTAGGAAGCACTAAAATAAAGGAAAATAATATAAAAAAAAAAAATCTATAATATTAATTTAAAATTAAAAGGTAATTAATAAAAGAAAATTAAAACAAAACAAAAATACAAAGAAAAAAAAATAGTTAAAATATTAAAAAAATAAAAACATTCTATTAGAAGTGCACCTGCCGTTAACTACTAATGTTGTGGAAAAGGAGGCTTCGCCGGCTGCATTTTGAACATGGCATGAGTAATTGCCCCGATGTTCAGGTCGCAAAGAGCTCACCATTAAAATACTGCCACGATCACTTAGTTTAGTAATGGAAACGTCATTTTCAATTTTATTTGATTTCGTTCCCTGGAAATACCAATTAATTTCCAGGGGCGAATCACCTTTGGTAACCAAGCAAGTCAGTTGAACGGTGTCCCCAGGATTAGATGCCACATCGCCAAAAGAAAATGGGACAATGGTGGGAGATACTGAAAGTACCAAAAGAAAGGTGGAAAAACTAAAGAAAAATTAATCTATATTAGAATTAGAAAGCATGATTCTGAGAACATGCCATTTATAACTAGTGTAGTCTTATATGAGGTTACGCCAGCGATATTGGACACTTCGCAGGTATACAACCCTCGATGATGAGCAGCTACAGATGAAAACATTAGAAGGCTTCCTCGCTCGCCAAGGTTTGTAATAGTGACATCATTTGGCATGATTGAATAGCCATCCTTTTTCCAAGTAATATTTAGGGGAGTGTCACCTTTAGTTATAAGGCAAGTAACTTGGACCACATCGCCTGGACTGGAAGGCACCTCGCCAAACGAGAATGGAAGAATCGCGGGAGGGACTAGAAGTACATAATTATTTAAATTCAAAAAAATATTAATGAGATATAAATTTAGAAATAAATATTAAGAGATCTAACTATATCTTGAGAAGTTTAAACCCATTAATTGAATAGAAAAAAAATGGTTGATATAAAATAATAATGACGAAAGTTAAGTATCAGAATAACATTTGAGTGCACTGATAGGAAAAACTAGCAAGAGAAAAAAGACTAAAATAAGGATAAATGGGTTAGGATTTTTTAATCTAAGGAATTAAAGAAAAATTAATAATATTATTATAATTAGGATCTAAACTTTCAATACCATTGACCCGAAGTTGGGCCGTAAAATTTGCCAAACCAGCTGCATTTTTAACCATACATGTATATGAACCAGCATGTTTAGCATTTACAACTGGAATGGTTAAAGAGCTTGTTCTTTCTCCAATCGAACGAATTTCTACTCCCGAAAGACCAGCTTCGTCAAGAGGTAAACCATTCCACATCCATGTAATTGATAGCGGTGTATCCCCTTTAATAGCTACACATTGCACAAGTGCGAAGTCTCCTGAGTTGACCAGTTCGTCTCCGAACGTAAAGGGCAAGAGAGAAGGAAGCACTGTAATGGGAGTGGCCGAAAATTTCAACAAACAAATATATATATATGTATGTGTATATATATATAGATATATATAAATATATAAATCTATATATATCCATATATATAAATCTATATATATCTATATATATATTCAATCACACTAAAAATTAATATTGACGCGAAAAATTATTGCAACTTTAAACCTAAGAAAAGATACCATTAACTACTAGTTGGGCAGAATAATGATCTTTTCCAGCTTTGTTTTCGGCTAGGCAGGTGTAGTTTCCAGCATGCAAGGCTTGTACAGTTGAGATGCTCAATATAGCTGTTCTGTCTCCAAGATTAATCACTGTTACCCCCATTTCTGTATTAATAGGGCGTCCGTTTAGAAGCCACTGAAGTTTTATAGGATTATCACCATCCACAATAGTACATGGAACAGCAACAGCCTGCTCTGGATTCAGTGGCTTATCTCCAAATGAGAATGCAAGTAACTGTGGGGGTACTGCAAAAATTTTTTATTTGAAATTCTTCTTGTTCATGGAATGTAGCTTCAACAATTAGAACGCATTTTAACTCTGCATTAAAAATATTCATTTTAACCTAAAGTTAATACTAATTGTAATAATTCCTAAGCACAATAGATAAACAGCGATTATAATTATAAAACATGCTAAACAACAAAAAAATGTATTCAATAAAAACTATTTAACTTGAAAATTAACATGCTAAACTGTGGGGAATGTTTTGAATTCTATCAATTCATGCTTATTTATATTTATTTAAATATAGAAATAGATATCATGCTGTTTATCTATTGTACTCAAGAATATTTTTTAATGATTGCCGAAGAATAGACAATCTTGAAATTTTCATGAAGAATCATCACCTAAATGGAGATAAAATTTTAAGTTAAAAAGGAACTTTTAAAGGGAAAATAAAAGTAAAACACAAATCAAAATAAGAAACTAAATCACGTTTTGATTAAATGACTATTTTTTTAGAACTAGTTATATACCATTTACTAGAAGAATTGCAGTATGTTGAGCAGATCCAACAGCATTTGAGGCTGTGCATGTATAATTTCCCCTATGATTTGCAGTAACTGAACCAATAGTTAAAAGACTTGTTCGACCACCAATTTCAGCAGTAAAAATTCCCTGCGTTGATTCAACTTGTTTACCATTAAATGTCCAAGAAATGGATAATGGGGGATCTCCTTTGGAAATGTAGCAAGAAAGCTGAACGCTATCATCAGAATTGGCCTGATCTTCAAAGGCGAATGGAGTGATGTGAGGAATAACTGACAATAAGAATCAATGTATATTTACATTTTGGAAAAGGAAGAAAGAAATCAAAAGATGAAAAATTAAAATTAACAAATAAAAAATAAAACCTCCAATTACCATTAACCGTTAAATGTGATGTATAATTAGTAGAGCCTGCTTTATTTGTTGCAAGACAAGTATAATGACCTCGGTGATGTGAACTGACTGATTCAATAGTAAGTGAACTGACTCGGAAACCCATTTTGGCAATAACAACTCCAGATAAGGAATTAGCAGAAATATCATTAAATAACCAGGTAATATTAATAGGGGCATCTCCTTTAGAAACAGCACATTGTACAATAGCTAGATCTCCGGCATTTGCTGGCTCGTTTCCAAAATTGAATTCTTGAATCTGAGGAGGCACTATCGTCCAGGCAAATCAAGTAGAAAATAATTAGAAAAAAATTAAAAAGGTTTTTATAAATATCTACAACTACAAAAAAAGAAGGAAAACATCTATATTTATAGTTATGCTCAAATGCAAACATAAATATGAGCTACCTATAAATTATTACCATTAACATTCAAGAAGGAGGTCTGAATAGCTTCGCCAGCGGGATTTTTAGCACTACATGTATATAGACCTCTATGATCAGCGTTGACTGCCTCGATACTTAACGTGTTGATTCGTTGACTAGTCTTGGTAATCGAAATAGGTGGATTATTGATAAGTTGGGTACCATTGAATTTCCAAATTATGTCAATAGGAGGATCTCCCTTAACAACGGAGCACAGAACAACAGACATATCACCCGCGTTGATAGGTGAGTCGCCGAAAGAGAATGGTAAAATCTGAGGTGGTACTACAGAAGAATATCGAAGAATACATTTTATGGAAGTTGGAGGAAATAAAATAAGAAAAGTAAAAATAATAATAATGATAATAATAATAGATATAATTATTTATCAAAGTCGGTAAAGAGTTTACCATTCACATTTAAAACTGCTGTATGATTTGTTTGTCCTGCTGGATTGGAAGCTAGACAACTGTAAGCACCCCTATGTTCTGCTCTCACAGCTTCAATACTTAAAGTGCTGATTCGGGCATTAGTTGGACTAATAGAAATTCCACGATTTGATTCCACGATTTCACCATTGAAGCGCCATTCTAAACTAGTTGGAGAATCGCCTTTGACGATCATGCATTGAACAGCAGCCATATCTCCGGCGTTGACGGGAGCGTCGCCAAAAGTAAAAGGAAGGATCTGTGGTGGGACTGAAGGCATTAAGGCACTCAAAACAAAGAAAAACCTACAGAATCTATGCATTTACCATTAACATTTAAAAAAGATGAATATTTTGACTCTCCAACATCATTTTTGGCAACACAAGTATATTTTCCTCGATGTTCTGCCCTGACGGACTCTATACTAAGCATGCTAATTTTTTTCCCCATTTGACTAATAGTTATGCTCTTGCTTTCGACAATAGGTGTTTCTTCAAAGGTCCATGAGAGATAAAGTGGTCCATCTCCTTTAGCTACTGTACACTGAACAGCGATGGTATCATCAGCATTTGCCGGCGTGTCACCAAATGAGAAAGGATGTAACTGTGGTGGAACTAATCATTATACGAACTTGTTAACCAAAAATAATGAAATGCAACTAGGAAATAAAGAAAGAATTAAAAAGAAAAGACATTAATAATATCCATTAAAAATAATTAGTTTACCATTAACGTTTAAAAATGAAGTATGACTGAATACTCCAGCTAAATTTCTAGCACTGCAAGTGTATTCCCCTCTATGCTCCGCGGACACAGCCTCAATAGTAAGAGCACTAATACGTTGATTCTGTTTAGTGATAGTAAAGCCTGGTTTATTGGAAATTATAACCCCATTAAATGTCCAACTTATTTCCAGTGGTGAATCCCCCTTGACGACTGTACATTGGACAGATGCAATATCACCTGCATTAACTGGTTCATCTCCAAAAGTGAAAGGCAGTATCTGCGGACGCACTGTCACAAGACATATTCATTTAAATTTCACGTTAGGGCATAGGTTGATAGGTTGTTGTGTGTTTTAGGGAGGGATTAAAATTAATTAAATAAATTAAAAGTTGAATTGAAAATCCTAATAGGTAATGGCTCACAAGGACGTTCTTATTTTTCCTAGTGAATTTCTTGAGACAGGACGGCGCTGGTGCTCGGCTCTTGACATAAAATGGACCTGCCTTAAACGGGTTCTTTTTGTAAAACATATTATTTGACTATGACTAGATTTGAACCAAAATCTAAGATATATTATCACCTTTTGAATCATACATTCATATATTTATATATATATTGAAACAAATATTAATCTTATTAATTCATTAAAATATTATTTCAATTGAAAAATAAAAATCAACCTTAATTTATATTATATTCATTTTATAATTAAATATATATATAGAATTTTTTCTTTTAAATTAAATTAATAACAAAATATTATATAAATCATTAAACATATTTTCAACATAAATACTTATCATAATACCTGAAATATGTTTTATTATAAAAGAAAAAAATATTAAAGATCATGTTTAAATAACTTAAATTCTGATGTCCGATTTATGTCGTTAAATTTATTTAACGAACTGAAGTATCTAATAAGTTAAAAATACATCAATATTATAAATATTTCAGCAAAAAATATTTTCAAAATATGTATTAAATGTTTAGATTTATTAAATAATTTTGTAAAAAATCTAAATATAGGGAAAAAAATAAAAGAAATAAAATTTTTTATTATTTAGATTTTTTTAAAAAAAATTTGGTGAAATTATTATTCAAAAATTTTATTTTTTGATTTTAATTTAGAATTTCTTAAGCATAGATAAGGATATTATTCTACATTTTTTTATATAGAAACCAATTCTGTCAATATAAATAATATTACAATATATAATAGACTGTAATGTATAAAGAATATTTTACATGATTATTTATAATATATATATTGTCAATGAGAGTATGTGGTAAAAGTTGAATCATTTTAAGATTATTTTATGGCTGAAATCGAAATAATATTGAATATAAAAGAAAGAAAATTGATATGATCAAACTTACCCATAACTTGTACATCGAGGCTTCCACGAGCGCTGTAACCTTGAGAATTTCGGGCAACACAAATGTAGGTAGCTTGATCAGAAATTCTTTCAACATTTTCAATTATCAGCGTTCCATTCGGGAAAACTTTTTGTTTACGGTTGATAGGTAAAACACGACCATCTATAAGAGATAAAAAAAGATATTATGTATAATGAAAAATTAATTAATTAATGAAAGATTTTAACTAAAAATAAAAACGAAAATTCTAATAAATAATAAAAATTAATTCAAAATTGTATAAATAATTTATTTCGAATAAATCCATGGGGAATTTTAAAAATCAATTTGGTGCCTTTTAAATACTTCATTTGTTTTGATTTTTTAAAAAATTTGATCTTAAACCTATCATATAATTAAATGTAGAATCATTTGATCGGAAATTATATATGTAAATTCAATATATTATTTACACATTTACTATAAAGATTCAATCAAATTAAAAGAAAGATATTCTCTGTTACGAAAATCTTTATGTGTACGAATCAATATATGTATTTTATATTAGAAAAAACTAATAATAATTAATTTCAAACTGGAAGTATAAAATATTTAAAATACTATCAAAACAAAACCCAACTAAGCGCATAAAAATGATAGTACCTGTCTAAACTATATTTGTTCTCTACGATGTTTTTAAAACGCTCACAAAATATTGAGAATGATTGAGATCGTTCATAAGATTACTTTCAAAGTTCCATATATTTGAATTTTTCTCAAGGCATGTAAGCGTTTGGTGAATATTAAATGAGATGAGCTGGGTTTTCATTGAATAATTCTTGATAGTCTGTGCCTTCTTTGGTCAAGGACAGTAAATGCACGACATTTTGAACTCACTTCACTAGTAAAAAAAGTTTATTGTCGGAGATGACTGTCCTTAAGTTTTAATAAGATTTCGATGATCAATTCCAATTCCATTTCAATGCTTCTAAAAATGTGATTGTTTACGCGTTGGATGCTTGTAACATAATATATATCAAGGATCAATATCAAAATTATAAGATTCAATGAAACCAAACCAAATCCTCAAAAATTTTTGAATAATAATCATTTGGAAAAATTCTTAATGTTATACAGATTATTTTTTTTAAATACATTACTATGGATTTATTTTAGAAGAGTAGGAGCATAAATATTCCATTTAATGTTTGAATGAATATCATCATCGCTGAACGGTTCTCTACCTTTTTCCCAAACAATGGATTCAATTGGGTAGCCAGCAACAGGGCAAGTGACAATAAGCATTTCTCCAGCCACAATTGCTTTTTTCTCCATTGGTCTAATAAATGGAAGGCCGTAAACGTTGAGTTTGGCAGCATGTTCGGCGGATCCAACTTTACTCGATGCAATACATTTGTAGAGACCACCATCAGTAGTATGAATAGAAGACACATTCAGATGCGAGACGACATCACCATTCACGGTTACATATTGACCCACTTGCAATCTGAAATCAAATATTTGTCATTAATATAAACATATCGATAGCTCAATGAAATAGTAATCTATTCATTTAACTATTTAACTTTTTTAAGCATTTTGACAGTATAATAATCAAATTATGTGCATACATTTATTTTGATAATAAAATATTAAAATAATAATAATATTATTTAATTGTCAAATAATAAATTATTGAACAGTGTTTTGTTTTGTTTTGTTTTTTGTTATTGAAATCATGAAGTCGGAAAAGAACTCTGAAAATTTGAAAAAATAAAATAAGATAAAAGAAAAAAAATAAAGTTTAATAAATAATTGTGATAAAATATATATTTTCATTCGTTTTTCTACCAATACAATAAAAGGTTATTTTATCAATTGTCAGATATTGACGCATTGAGAATTGGCTGGGTCCATTATTATTGTGAATATTAATTAATAATTTTTATCTCGTATACTAGAAGAGGCCCGAAAAAATTTCATAAGAAAAGTTGATTTGGAATTGCAAAAGGAACCCACTGGTAAAGTTTAATCCAAATCCATGTACCAAAGTTTACCTGAATAATTACCACTTAATTTTTAATATAAATAAATAAGTTAACATTCAAGATCCTCAAATGTCGAATTTCTTCCTTCATAAAATCTGTCCGCCCTTTTGTCAATGAATATAAAAATAATAATTTTAGCAATAACCTCCAGAATATTTAAAATAATAGAATTAATTTGAATATCGTTTTTAATAATCAAATATTATTTAAATTAGATAATTTATTCTAAATTCTAAAAATAATCGTTTTAATTAATTTAAAGAAATTATTATTATTAGATCAGAACTATATATTTAATAACGATGCGGAAATAAGATAATGACGTTTCTTTTTATCATATATATTATAATACTATAATTATAATAATAATAATCAGAATATAAATTATATATATATATAAAACTAAGATAATATTTTGGCAAATTAGATAATTTATTCTAAATTCTAAAAATAATCGTTTTAATTAATTTAAAGAAATTATTATTATTAGATCAGAACTATATATTTAATAACGATGCGGAAATAAGATAATGACGTTTCTTTTTATCATATATATTATAATACTATAATTATAATAATAATAATCAGAATATAAATTATATATATATATAAAACTAAGATAATATTTTGGCAAATCTTAATTTTATTAATTTGAAGAATAAGCAATTTCTTTGAATTAATTTGATTGCATTTGTTGTTATTGTCCAATTTTATTAATTTTTTCTGCAAATGTTGCTAGTTTTTTCTTTATTTAATGCTTGTTCTAATAACCTGTCACTGTTGGAGAGTTTCTTTCCATCAAGTTCCCAAGTAATCTCAGGTGTAGGATTTCCGGAGGCAACGCATTTCAAGAATACTGATGGACCAGGTTGTAGAGTTTCTTCAGAGAATGTATGGCGAATTTGAGGTGGTTCAACTAAACAAACAAACAAAAAATGATAAGAATTGTAAATATATAATAAATTTTTATTTTATATATATATAGAAATTTCAACTTTTTTTGTACTTGTCAACGAAATTATAATGTTATATTAAATTAATTTAAATTAATTAAATAAAAAAGTAATACAATTTATTTTTATGAGTAGAATAGTTTCAAGAATATAAATTATAAAACTTACATCGGCCACCAAGTTTTAATTCAGAACTAGCTTCAGCAGATTCATGGTCATTACGAATGAAGCACTGATACATTCCTTTGTCCTCCTTTTTGACAGAATCAATTCGAAGTACAGGTTCGTCATGATTTAATGGCTTTCCGTCTTTTAACCAGCTGATTGTCTTGATAGGATTGCCTTCAAAATTACAAGTGAAGACAGCTGGACGTCCAAAATCAACTGTCTGGGTATGAGGTTCAATTCCAGCAGCAAGTGGAGCTTAAATGAAAAAAAAAACATAAATAATTTAATAATTTACAGATCTTGATAAATAGATATTTTTCTATTGAACTTAGAAGTTATTGGTTGTAGCATCTACATTCCTTTAACCGTCTTAAGCTACTTCCATCCAAATCTACCCTTTCTCGATTCTCTCAAATCTTTATATTGTGTGTGTTGTAAATATATTTGTTAAATAAAATTTAGATATTAGATATTTTATGAAAAAATTAATTATGATCAAATATGAAATAATTTTATTATTATAGTATAAAAATTATAAAAATTATATAAAACAGAGAGAGATACCTGTGACAGTTAAGACAGTTTCAACGGATTCGCCTCCAACTGAATTGTTGACCACGCAGAGGTATTTGCCACTATCTTCAACTCTAGCTTCCCGAATGATCAGAGTTCCACTCACTTGTTTAATACGATCGTCGAGTTTAACTGCCTGTTTACGGGCGGTTCCTTCAATGAACTTGTACCATCTGAAACAGAAAAGAAAAAGAATATTACTTCATTTAAAAATTCATCCAACAATGAATATTTTTGTTGTTTTTTTTTTTTAAAAAAAAACAATGAATAATAATTTAAATTTTATCATAAAAGATATTTGTGTGAATAATGATATATTTTTTCTTTCACTAAATACTAATTAAAATAATATTTTCTAATTGCTTGTATTCAAGAGGGAGATTGTAGGTTTAACTTTATATAAGAAACTCATTTGACAGATCTTAAATATGATATTATTAAGAGAGATTTTAATAAAGTAAAGGTGAATTACCTATAAATAGGTACGGGATACCCTTGACCAGGGCATAATCCAACAAATTGTTCCCCCACGGATACTTCTTTAAATTCAACGATCTTACTTGTAACTCGGGGTCTAACAGCACCATTTGGTTCTGAAAATAGATACCTTGCAAAATAATTTATCAAAATAATACATTACCAAATAAAATGTCGTCTGATGTTGGGGTAGATATTATTCTGCTGCTATATTTTAGATATTACCTTTTCGGTGTAAGAGGAAATGAATTGCCACGAAATAGTTATTTTAGTTAATATGGATATAATAAGGATGAACAATGATATGCCTGAGATTTTATGAAGGATGTGCTGGATGCGATAAAATGGAAAATTGAGACCTTAATTACTTGCCTAAAATTTGGAAGAGGATATCCTTGACTTAGACACATTATAGTAGCGCTTATGCCTGAAGCGACGTTTAATTCTTGAAGTCTATCGCCCGAAAGTTTAGGCGCGACACTACTTGTCGGTTCTATTAAAATAATGTTATTCGATTTTTCAGTGAAAATCTGATGAAATGGAAAAAAATTTTGTCGAATGTTGAGATTTGGATTTTCCCCTTCAACTGCTTACCTAAATAGTGGAACGGGGTACCCTTGGCAAGGACAGAGTCCAACAAACTGCTCGCCGATAATGATATCCTTAACGTCAATAGTCTTACTGGTGACACGAGGCATGACTGCACCATTTGGCTCTGAAAAGAAAACCCAATGGGTTTTGGAGCAATGATTTCGGAAAAGTCCTAAGCCAAATGTTAAGGTGACCCTGCATCGAAATCGACTTGCCTTGTGGAGGGTAGCGGGTATCCCTGACTGGAGCAAAGGATCGTGCCAGCTCTCCCAGTTCGCAGTGTTTTCTCTTGAAGTCTACCCGCATTTCCCACCAGCGTTGGCGCTACACTACTCGTCGGTTCTTTAGAAAAATTAAAATTACCCAAATATTGTATTGGTATTTGATTTCCAAAATAAAATAATGAATATCCCAAATAAAGAATGAGAGAAATAAAAATAATGGTAAAGAGGAATAATAAATATATTGGTATAGATTAGAATTATGTTTATAATAAGAGAGAATAGTGGGGAGTCTTTTAAATGAGAGAAGTATTTATCATAAATAAAATAGATTATAATATTATAATTAAATGAAATCTTAATATTTATTATTCTACTTACCTTAAATTCATGATGAACAAAGGAATATGAGGCCAAAAGTATTATTCTAATGCATGTATTACTAATTATTAAAATTATTAATGAATTTATATATAATTATATTTTTCAATACATAGAGTATATTAAATGAAAATGAGCTTTTTGGAGAAAATTTTTGATTCTTCAGAAAAACTTTATAAATTGATTTTTAAAGTTTATAAGGTATTTTAGTTTCTAACAAGGTTTATTGTATTATTTTATAAGTTTGCGAATAAAATCATTAATATCAATAGAAATAGATTGATCTATTTTTAAGTATAAAAGAATTAGAATATTTTTTTTGCTGGAATATAACAATGAAATAAACATAACCTTCAATTTAAATGAAAATGAAAATTTTAAAATTATAATACCAAACTAATAAATTTATTGTTTATAACATTCAGAATATATATAACTTTGTAATAAATATAGTATTATTTATACCCATTACATTTTTATAATTTATATACAATTATATATTATATTGTTTTTTATATGGCTCCATAATATGGTATTTAAATACATAGAGAAGATTTTAACCTGTTATTTAGTAAATAGGATAAATGTGTTATCACACCCAAAATAGCAAGCATCGGTTTTAAATAATCGTTTTATAATCTTAACTAATAATTTAATAAGTATTATCATTTGGAAATGGTGTTTATATATTTATTTAACAATAATGATAATAATAAAATAATAAGATATTGATTTTAATTTCTTTAAGCATTGAAAGAAAAAATATTTCAATTAAATTTAATTTAATTCAATTTAAAGTTACTTGGATTTATTTATATAAGTATAATATACGTATAATATATATATGGAATATTTTTGAAATGTTTCTTTCTAGAAAGGCACAATTAATATTCAGTGAAAAGAATCGATAATTTTAAAAAATTAATTCGGTTTTTCCCCAATGACAAGCAATCATATTATATTTGTTTAAACAATCTTTAAAAAATTAAAAAATAATCACCTAACAAAATAAAATTTCAATAGTAAAAAATATTTAGATAATATCCTAAATATCTTATAAAATGAATATATATATAATTATTTAAATAGAGGAATAATTAAACGGTTATAAAATATTAGAAATTATAATACAATTAGTAAGTAGGTAATAAAAACTAATTTCGGGAATAATAAATAATAAAACAAATAGTAAAAAACATACATTAGTCAGGCATTATTTTTTCTTGTGACTTGTAATTAAGATTTTATTTTTATTTGAACTCACCTCATATTAGGTATGGGAAAAGCCTGGGCCTCACACAGAAGACCAATTAAATTGTTCTCAAGACACGACATCTTATTTAAACCATCGCCTGTTATTTTGGGTGCTGTTCTCCCTGTAGGTTCTGGAAATATCACCCACCTCCTAATGTCATCAAACTATACCATATTCAATGGCCTGAATGTTAAGATAAATTTAGAGTAATAATCAAGTATACTACTTGATTGAGAAGAAAATGACTACCTGAATAATGGAGTTGGAAAACCTTGGCCTGGGCAAAGCAAAACAGCAGTTCGCCCTGCCATCAAGAAGTTGCCCTCAAAACGCTCTTTGAGCACGCGAGGTATTAGATTGCCATTCGGCTCTGTAATATAGTTTAGGTTTGCAAGAATTTGCTAATATTTTTTTGCCTGAATATTAGAATTAAGAAATTGATAATCAAAATTAATTTACCTATATAATGGAATAGGGAACCCTGAAGCATCACACAAGATAAAAGCGGTTTCAGTTTCTCGTGTTTCAAATACCAAGCTACCGTCGATTCTCCTTCCGGCCAATCTGGGAGGCAGCTCGTTCGTCGGTTCTATGAACCCATATTTCCCCAAACATTCGCGATCACTAAATATATCTCTGATCAACAATATCTTACCTAAATATTGGGACTGGGTATCCTGATACATAGCAACCAAGGTAAACTGGTTTGGCATTAGGGGAGAATAAGATTTCTCCCCCTTCATATCGTTTTCCGGGAAACTTAGGCCCAATATTATTAGTTGGTTCTGGAAATTAATTGAAATTCAAATATTTCTATTTGCAGAAAATATTATGAAAGTTAGGAAAAAAATGTGAAAACTTTCCCAAATTCTTAAAGAGATACAAAATATTCTATCACCTGAATGCGGGCGCAGGATTACCCTGTGCTTCACAAAAGAGAACGATGGATGAACCAGTATGAAATCGAAAAGATTCTGATGTCCTCGAGCCGGGAATTTTGGGTGGAGAACTTCCTGATGGCTCTGTTTAGGACCATATATTAACTATTAACCCATATGTACCGGCATAAATTGAACATGATTAGAATATTACGAAATTTATATAATGACTCTATAGTATTTTTTTAATATTTAATTTTAATATCAATATAAACACGCACCTGATACTTGGGATGGGGTGTGCCTGAGTTGGAGAGAAAAGGACGAAAGCCTAAGAACCAAAATCTTGGAAGTTAGCGGAAATTTAGATCTATATGTACTCAATAATTTTAATGATGTAACTTTTAAATATAAATAAAAAAATATATATGAAATAAAACTATTTTTATTTATTTGATTGGATTTTATTTATAAATAAGAATATATATATATAGGTAATAAATATATATATATATGTTCTAATAAAATCTAGACGCACCTATGGCTAGGAATGGGATGACCCTGAGCTTGACAAAGAAGTGCTATCGTGGCCTGAACACGATTTCGTAGAATGGTTACCATAGTTGAAGGTGGGACTTTAGGCCCTGTACTAGCCACGGGTTCTAATAAATAAAAATATTCTTATATTATTTAACGAATATTTATATATAATATTGTTAAGAATGTTTGGGATAGCGGTACCTATGCTAATGAAATGTCAAATGAGTTAATTATTTAAAAATTAATAAAATAATTGTTCACTTAAAAAACCCAAGCGCAAGATAATATATAAAGAGCAAATAAAAAATCTAACAAGGAGATAATAAGGTAATAATTAAAATGATTTGGAAAAAAATTATCATATTCAATTTTACCTGAAGGTTGGTAAAGGGAAGCCTTGTGCCTGGCAAAGAAGAGCAAAACCCTGGCCCAGATTCCGCATGAAGGAATTCACCAAGTCATCAGAAGAGAATTTAGGGGATTTGAACCCAACAGGCTCTATGATAGAAAGATACATTTATGATACGAGAACAACGATGTTATTAAATTAATGTTTCATTAATTTTTTGAAATGAAATTACATTATTACATGCACTTTTTGCTTGAATTTACAAAATTTTATATCAAAACCACGAATTCCTCTTACCGGAAAGTGGGAACTGGGAACCCTTGAGCCTGGCATAGTAGCGTGAAGGCAAGTCCAGCTACACGAACTTTGGTTCTGCTTTTGTCGTCAGATGAAAATTTAGGAGCTTTTGCTCCAACAGGTTCTAAGGAAAAAGGTGTAGGAAGTCAAAAACAACTTAAGTGAGTTTCATAATGGGAGATGAGAAAACCCTTGCGCCGGGCACAATTTGACTAAATTAAAATATACATTTCTTTTAATTCAACTCCCTTACTTAATAATAAATTTAATAAAATTTAAAAAATCAATCTTATTCCCGCAGTACAAAATTTTTTATATGCTCACCTGAATGATGGTATAGGAAAGGCTTGTGCAGGACAAAGTACTGCAAATCCAATACCAGCAGGAATAACGAATGAACTACTCCTGTCGTTGGTGGAGAACTTGGGACCGCGACTACCAACGGGGTCTGATAAAAGGATATTGGCATAAGTCTATATAAATATACAAATTTAATCGGGGTACCCTTGAGCTAATAAATTATTATAAATAATATTCCAATAAATCTCCTTTAAGAATCAAATATATAATTTGCATTTGCGTTTTATAAACTAATCCTTTTTTGCAATTGCTCACCTGTATGAAGGAATTGGGAAAGCTTGAGCAGAGCATAGTAGTGTAAACCCAATCCCAGAAGATATTACGATAGAACTACTCTTGTAGTTTGTAGAAAACATTGGAGCCCGTGTACCTACGGGGTCTAGAGGGAAGATAAAAGTAAGGGAATAATCAAATTTGTTACATAATGACAACAGGGCACCCTTGCTTGCTCTAGATCCATACCCGGAAAGTAATCTCGAATATAAATATGTATATTATAAATAGAAAGAGAAATGCTAATTTGAAAATATTAATTTAATAAAAGCTGCAACAACTAAAGTTTTAAAATACAGGAATGGCTCACCTGTATGTAGGAATAGGAAAAGCTTGTGCAGAACAAAGTACAGCAAACCCAATACCCGAAGGGATAACGTACGAATTAGTCTTGTCGTTGGTTGAAAACTTGGGAGCGCGAGAGCCCACGGGGTCTGATAAGAGAAAATACAAAAATAAATTCTTACCCCGAAAAATTAATTACCCTTGCGCTTTATTCACATTTATTCACATGAAATTCTGACTAAAATTTATTCTTAAATTTACATATATAGAACAGCAATAAAATTTTAATTTTGATTAATTAATTTTATTACTTAATAAAACATTAAAATCACTTATTATTATTTTTGTTTTTCTGAAGAAAATATATAAATTATTAAATATTATTTTAATTTTTTTGGTTTTTGAAAGCTCACCTGTATGACGGGATGGGGAAGCCTTGAGAAGTACAAAGAACAGCAAACCCCATGCCAGAAGGGATAATGAATGAATTAATCTTGCTGTTAGTTGAGAACTTGGGAGCCCGAGTTCCCACAGGGTCTAGGTGACAGGATAATGGGTTAAGAAAATTTCTTACCGAAAAGAAGGGATGGGGTACCCTTGAGCTAGGCACAAAAGTCCAAAGCCTGAACTTGCAATTTTTACGAAAGAGCTACTTTTAGCTTCGGTCGAGAATGCGGGAGCCTTAGCGCCGACCGGTTCTATACCCAATGAAAATTAATTGATTAAAAGTAAAGAATTATAGAATAATGAATGAATATAATATATATTTCTGGGGCAATATTTAATGGAGCCATATAGAAAAATCTCTTACCTAAATGAGGGAAGAGGAAACCCCTGGGCTTGACACAATAATGCGAATCCATGACCATTTTTTCTGAAGAACGAATTGACCTTAGTGTCAGAAGCGAAAGAAGGGGATTTCGCACCAACAGGCTCTAAATGAATCAAACGCAATCGAAACTCTTATGTCTTTTAAAACTATTCCTCATTTATCATTTTTACGCAAATACACATGAATGTTGGGACTATGGGATCTTACCGGACAGTTGGTACTGGAAAGCTTTGTGCTTGACATAAGAGACCGAAGCTTTCTCCTAATTGTCTAATGAACCAGCTACCCTTTGCAGTTCCGGAGAAGGTAGGCGCCTTTGCACCCACTGGTTCTGTTTAGGGAAATGGGAAAACGGTACTTAATTAATTATTGAACCTCACCTGAAAGAGGGGACAGGGTAGGCCTGAGCTTGACATAGTAGCCCGAATCCCTGGCCGCTTTTCCGTGTAATAGAACTACTTTGCAAATCCGATGAAAATGTCGGGGTTTTAGCACCAACCGGTTCTAAGAAAATCGCAAGTAAGACAAAGAAGAAGTGTCTTGATAGAAAACAGTTTTCTTCTTTTTATAAATAACATAACAAATAGCTAACAAACCTAAAATTTGGAATGGGATGCCCCTGAGCTTGGCAAAGAAGAGCCAGCCCCTTGGCGACCGGTCTCTGAATCATGTCGAATTTAGATGTGGAGGGTATACGGGGGGCCGCACTACTCACGGGCTCTGCACAAATAATAAATATAAATAAAACACAAATTGCAATATAATATTAAAGTTTTAAAATTAGTAAATCTTAAAATATCTATCCAAATATTATTAATTATATTGTTATGAATTTCCCATTAGTAAAAAAAGTTTTAATCATTTTTATTTAATCAAATTTACTGATAATTCAATTTGTTTTAGAATTAATATATACATATATATTTAATATTTTGAAAAGGGCATTCAAAATTTTTCATGTTTAAATCACACATTGTTTATTGGAAAAAATGAAAAATAAATAAATAAATATCTTTTTTAATGTCCTTTATATAATTTATTTTAAAATATTAATAAATTTATTATAAAATAGAAAAAAAATCATTTTTCTAATCTAATCTTTTTTTTTCGTGTCTTTATTATGTTTAATCCTTTTAAACAATTTATTTCATTTTTTAAACAACTTGGTTTATTGACTCTAGATTTTTTTTCACTTTATTTATTTTGGCCATTGAAATCTAAACAAAATTTAGTCAGCCTTCATGATTTATTTTTTATATTATTTGATTCCATTTAAATTAAATTTTTGAATTAAAAGAGGTTTTATCGTATGACATTAAGTACGCTCAACAAACATAAAAATAAACATCAATCAAAGCTCCGGGTCTTTTATAAATTTTTTAGATTTGTATATTTTTATTTGTTAATTTCTTTATTCACATTCATTTTTAAAATCCTACTTATGTTCATTTTTTACTTCCTTTCGTAGATAAAGGTTATACATATTTTCGTTTAGGCTTTCTTGAAGTTTCTATTATGAAAATATATTTTCGGATTATATTCAAATGTTTTTGTGGGATTTGAGCCTCGACTTTCGACACCATTTTTAAGAGAATTTATTTTTAGGAGGGAATTTTTGTTGATATTTTGGTTACACAGACTACTCAGAATCCCACAAATTCCCTTCTATAAACAAATTATCGTGAAAATAGTGCTAAAATGGGCGCCGAAACGCCGATACTCAAAGCTCACAAAAACCTATGAATATAACCAGAAAATTACTTTTCCTATACATATATATATATATATATATATATACATAAATATATATATTTAAAGAGAGAGGTTGTTTCTATCAATGATATTTTTATTGCAATATTTAAATACTACTTCTTTCTTAGTTAAAAATAAAATTCTCTTAATTTATAAATATAAAATTTCAATGAAAATATATTTTCATCATTTATGTATACATAAATTAAAAATGTAAGTGTAAAATTGTTATATATCGTAGTAAAAAATAAACAAAAATAACTATTTAAAAATGTTATTCATGGTAAATTACATTAACACTTAAAATATTTAAATAATTCATCAACAAAGAATATCAATTAAAACCTCAATGTTTTAGAATATGAGTTTTGAAAATACCTATTAATTAAGAGAGTTAAAATAAATAAAGGAAATCAGGTACTATGCATCCTCGTAACATTAGTTAGGGGTAAATTATAGCTCAAATGCTTAAAATATCTCTTCTCTCTAAAAAAGAATCGTTTATTTTTTTTTCCTAATGATCAATGTGTGATTTGAACCCAAAAATAACACAAATTTATCTTTGAATCAAATTTTTAATAAACAAAACAATTAATTAATATCTATATTATTAAATAAATCATAATTTTATAATATTATAGTTTTATTTTTATCATTATTATTTTATATTTTTATTTTGAGTCATTTATGAAAGTATAATAAGAATGAAATATTGATTTATATAATTTAAGAGCTATTAGACTATGCTTATTAAAAAAATTTAATGAAATTTAGAAATTTATAATTGATTTTCAAAAAATTTTCGATTTAATAAAATTTAGAATTTCAACTCGTTTGTTTTTTTTATGATTCATTTAAATGAAATTCTATAAATGTATATATATGTATATATATATTAAAGAATTAAAGAAAGAAAGTAACATTATAATTTAATAAAATTTAAGTTATATTTTGTGATTTTATATTTAAAATGATACTAAAGAAAATTTAATGGAATTATTGGTAATATATTTAAGATGCTCTTGGATATTTTTGAATTATATATTTATATATATAAAAGATAAATTAAATGATATTGTTTATAAAAAGATACCAAAGACAATTGAAAAAAGATATAAAAGGAAAATAAAGAAAATATATATTTTGTTATATTCTTTAATTTTTCAAATATCCGATAAATGCTAACTAACCCTTTCAACAACTCTAATAAATTCAGAAATAAAGTTATTACTGGTCTCTCTAAAAAGTATGAATCACTTTGTCAAGAGCTTAGACCCTTGGTAGTATAGACTAGTGATTCCCAACCTTTTTGGACAAAACGCCCACTTCGTAAGGCCGGCTTCATAGTTCGCCCCCTATAAATTTTAACAGATAAAAATTCAAACTCATCTTACCTTTTCTTTTTTTTAGAAACATTGAAAAAATTTGAAAAAAGAGGAAAAAGCCTGTTCGCAAAATCATCTTACCTTTTTTTTAGAGTTGAAAATGATTTCGCCCCCCAAAAATAACTTATCGCCTCCCAAAATCGTATAGTCAAATAATCGCCCCCCCCCCCCCCCCCCAGGTTGAGAATCACTAGTATAGACCTATTGAAGGTAGAATATATATAACTCTCATTCTCAACCTATAAGGTTCAATAATAATAATAAATGAAAAATATTATTAATATTAATTAAAAATTAAATTTTAGAAATTAAAATGAAAATAAATAATTAGATTAATATTTAAGGAGTGTGAGAGTTATATAATATTGCAAAAAATTATTTTATGGCCTGAAGGGTCTAGACCCTTGACACAACGATTCATATCCCCATTAATGAAAATTTTAGTCTAAAATTGATACTGTCTATTTTTAAACAAACTATTTTTTAATTAAAATTAATAAGTTTTTAAATTCTACGAATAGAATAATAAAAAAAAAAAATTATACAATTTTCTTATTATGTAATGAATCAATTTTAAGATGTTTTCAAAATATTATTTAAATTAAATTAATATTTTTTTTTGTACCTAGTGTGATATAATAATATATATAACACAGTGATATAAATAAATAAATATAATTTAGATTGAATATGAAACGACATGAAAATAAAATTAATTCATTAATCTGTGTAACGAATCAGTCAGAGTATGAAGTCTAATTTCCTTCTAAATAAAGTTTTATGAAATAAGAAAGAGATCCATTATATGAAAGATTTTACATTCCTAGTTTTGAGGTTCTTTTTTATTTCAAATTTATTATATATTGAGTATAGAACTGAATTGATATATATATTTTTTAAAAAGAGAACAAACTGAGAGAAGTTTAATAAACATGCGAACCTGACTAGTTTATCCAGATAAGAATCAAATCAAAGTTAAGAAAGAAGATACAACGAGAGATAAGAGAGTGAGTCTGTGTGTTGGAAATACTTACCTTACAAGAAGAGAAAGAGAGTAGTGAAAAGGGAATAAAAAATTCAAAGGCAGGGAAGTGGAGGATTAATTTTGAATTTTATTTTAAATTCACAAGAACGCGAATGATCCCAAAGTGCCCTTTTTTATGATTTAGCTGCAGGGGTACCCTATCCCAACATTCAGGCAACAACATGGTCTAAATATGGCCAAACATATTTAAATCATGTTATTATTATTAATAATATTTTTAATCAAATTTCTTTCAAATTTTTTTTTAATTTAATTAATAATTAGAATAATTTTGAATTTCAATAAAAATAAAAATAAATCATGCAATTTATGATAAATTTATTGATTGTTATTTTAATTAAATGATTAGTGAATTTGTTTTATTTAATTGTCATTTTATTTAAAAAAAAAATGGTGTGAATTTTAATTTTTTTATTTTTATTTTAAATTATATTTATAAAATGAATTTGTTTCGAATTATGTATTTGTTAAAATTTAAAAAAAAAAGACTAGAGAATGAATCCATTTCACAAATCAAAGAAAATAATATGTATTTATATATAAGTAAATATATATATTCCAAATGGAAATTAATATTTTAGAGATGAAATAAATAAATGAATGATGACATGAGTAAGCAGATGATGAATCGAGAGTCATTCTCTAGTCTTAGAATGAAAGATGACGATCTGACTTACCGGTGATGACCAGACGTCCTTTGGTAGCGCTAAGTCTAGTTTCGCCAGTTAAACGATGTTTTGTACGACATTGATAGGATTTGTAACCGTCTTCTGGACCAACATCACGAATATGGAGTTCACCAGAAGGTAGAACAAGGTATTTGCCATCTGTAATATCCATCCGCTCGATTAGACTACGGGACTTAAAAGAGATACACTTTCGATTAATTAAGAAAGCAAAACAAACAAAATAAAAACTATTTTCTGATGATATATTATCAAAATTGATTTTTAAATTAAAAAAAAAGAAAGAAACTAGATCAGTTTTAATTTTATTAAAAATCTGATGATATTTGAACGAAGATTTAAGCTAAACTTTCATTACAGTGAAATTGAATGATGGTTATAATAAGATAATTTAAAACAATGACTGTGTATGATTCTTACCAGCATAATTCAAAAAAAAAAAGAATAAAGATAATAATCAAAAGGAATAGTAATTAATCCCGCATTGTTCGTCACTATAAAGGGCCCCTATTACAAATAAATCAAAAAATGTAATTATTTAGTACAAAATAATATCCCAGGAAAGAGCATTTTTTTATAAATTATATATGGTTGACAATCTATCCAATCTATCCAATAAATGATATTTTTCATATTCTTTGACTTCAAATCGATCTATCTCTCTGAGACGATGAATCCGAAAGTTTACAACAATCACATTCCACTAAAAGTCTTCATCCACCTCCATCCAAATTCTATCTTCTTCCAATTCCCTTATATCTATCCTAATATTGTTTACTCACACCGTTCTATGTTTATCCACTGCTCAGTTCCCAATAAACAAACTATCCGCTAGTTTTTATTAACCCATTCGTGCCACATATATTTTCTGTGAAATCCTACTCATTTTTAATTTAACATGAAAAATTAAATGTGATTCATCTTTTAAGTTTAAATTGATAGATTGCTGGATTCTATCAACCATATTTTATTGTTCTATAAAATTTAAAGATCCACCAATGTTTTATTTTACTTATTAAATAAATATCATCATAAAATAGTTTAATTAAAAAAAAATACAAAAATTTATAAAATAAATGATCTAGTTTTTTCCCTCTTTTTATAATTATACCAAAGACTCATGCATTCAAATTAATTTAATTTAATTTTATTCTTGATTATTCTTGATTTAATATAAATAATCAATGAAAGTACAAATACTAAATTTGTGTGATTTTATAATAAACTACAAAATAATTTATTTTCATTTTTATGACAGTACACTTGTAATTCAATTTAAAAAAAATTAATTAAAAATGTAATTTTTAACTTTCAATAAATTTTGTAAATTAATAAAAAAATAAATTAATGAATTAAAATAATTGTTTAACAAGGCATAAAAATGAAAAATTATTATGGAATTTAATAATCGAAAGTGTATATGAAAAAAATGTATAAAACAATGTTATATATTCATATTTTTATTTTACTTTTAGATAATTTAAGCATGCATTACGTTAAATTTTAAAATATTAAAAGTAGTTAGTCTTAGTAGGGGGGGATAAAAAGCAAGTAGTTGAGTCATCAAATACCTGAAATAATAAAAAAAAAAATAAACATAAATTTATTGACGCCATTGATAAATATTATTCAACTTAGAATAATGATGAAAAGTATAGTAAGTTTACCGTCAAAATTATTATTTATCAAAGGCTTAAATGTGATGGATAAATGGACATGTACTGCGAGGGATTCTCATTTTTTATCGAACAATTCGATTTTGATATTAGAGAACAAAATGATTCAAAAACCGAATTAGAGAAGCCATCGCTGATTCAAAAAATTTTGAGCTTGTGCTTGTACCATAATCGGTGTTTTTCGGGTAGATTTCCTCGTTATCATTTTCAAGCCAGGATGAAACAAAGACGTAATCAGCTACAAAACTCGGGATATGACACTTAATAACCGCGGTGTTGCCTCGCAGCACGTGTTCATCCATCACATTGACCTCGTAGCGTTGAGTAACAACTAGAAGGAAGATGGGAAACGAGAGCACCATATAGAAAAATTAATAATAATGGATAATTTTCACAAACTCAAAAGATCAAGAAAAATACTGTCTCAAATCTGGAATGAACAGGATGATCCTAAATAATCAAACTCGATGTGAAGATTAAAAAGTCGATTTTCAATTAGCACAAATTTACCATAATTAGATGAGGAGAGAAATTTAGTGCCCTGCGTATCTTCCCATGAAATTATTTCAACATGATCGGAAACAAAAGATGGTATGTTGCATTTGAAGACAGCAGAATTCCCTTTGATGACAAATGCGTCGTAGACCTGAGCTTCATAGTATTGATTCACGACTGAAACAATTAATAAAGGCCTAGACCTTGTAACAAACCTTAGTGAATCATATCTTCATAATGCCATATCCGTTACGAATTCTGTAAAAGTAAGATTTAACAATAGGGCAGCCCAGGGGCCTACCATAATCCGGATGTGAAGCAGCAGTAGCGAATAATCCGTCGTCAGTTAACCACTCGATGACATCCACGAAGTCAGCCACGAAGCTAGGCACGAGGCATTTGAGTACAGCTGTGTTCCCACGCAGAACAAACTCGTCGATCACGCGTGTCTGGTAAAATTGATGCACCACTAGGGTGCCGGAATAGTTGGTCACACGCACGCAATGTGTCAAAAAATCGAACCATATATAAAATTAGCACATAAGAGACCGAAGACATTGGCCATTGGACAGAATAAGAGTCTTTAATAATATTAAAAAAAAAATTCTGTACCACGATTCGTTCATCAGGAGGTGGAAATGCAGGAAAAAGGATAAAGGTTTACCGTAATTTTCCCCGGGGAGATAGGAGTTTCCTTGTGAGTCCTGCCACATCTCCACAGAGACGAAATCTGCCACGAATGATGGAACTTCACACTTCATAACGGCGGCATTACCTCGGATGACGTACTCGTTGTCGGCTTCAACTTCATAGGACTGGGAAACAACTGTGCACAAGCCCATGAAATCAACCTAACCAAATTATGATAAACAAAAGAACCCTAAATAGTTATCATATGATATGTTAATAATATAATCCTTCTGTAAGAAAAATATCAAATGATTAAATTCTGCAGAGAAATCAATCAAGGAGTACAACCATCGGCCTGCTAAGAATGCATACCGTATATATGAGATTTTGGTGAATAGGAATGTATTTCGCCGTCGCTAGCGATCCATGCTTCAACTTGAACGAAGTCGGCCACAAAAGATGGAATCTTGCACTTCATTACAGCAGAGTTTCCACGAATCACATATTCATTCTCCGCTTCAGTCACATATGATTGACTAACCACTGTTATCATCGACAATAGACTATTAGTTCGACTCAAAGGGTATAGGTTTACCGTAGGTGTGCTCAGCAGGGAGCAGCACCTCGCCGTCATCATTCAACCAAGCCTCCACATGCACGAAGTCAGCCACGAAGGAAGGGATAGAGCATTTCAGCACAGCGGTGTTTCCACGAATCACATACTCAGTCATAATCTCTGCCTCGTAGAATTGGTTGACAACTGTAAACTCTCTTGACATGTAGTGGCACATTGAAAATGATTTACCTAACTTCACTTAAAAATTAAATAAAAATAGCGAGCTCTATCTAAAGGTATCCTGTTTAGAAAAAAAAGGAATGTCAAGGAACAATTGCGATTGTTTTTACCATAATCACTCGTGTGGTAGTACTGCGAGTTGTCGCTGTCAACCCAAGCTTCGACATGAACGTAGTCAGCCACAAACGAGGGAATAGTACATTTGAGAACAGCCGTGTTGCCCCGAATGACATACTCGGAGACGACTTCAGCTTCGTAGTACTGGTTCACAACTAAAGCAATTCTTAAGTCAACGATACAACTAATTCCCTATTCTCCTAAGAAAGAAACAAATACTTAAAAATAGAGAATTCTGAAAAAACCTGAAATCTAAATTTTTTTTATTAATTATCATGCTTGCGAACCTAAAATGGGAAGTTGAGCAACAATGTTAAAGAGCCTGATTACCAGAGAAGTGATCATTGGAGCTCGCGTATGTATTGCCTTGGTCATCGTTCCATGAAATCACTGACACGAAGTCGGCGACGAAAGAGGGGATTGAGCACTTGAGAACTGCAGAGTTTCCTCGAATCACATACTCGTTGTTCACCTCAGTTTGGAAGAATTGCTGAACGACTAACCAAACATGCTGTATTAGGGGCCTTTTCAAGGAAAGATCGTCATACGTCTAACACCTATGTCTTGCAATTGGTCTGCAGCCGATTCTGTAATTATTACCGTAATCATTGACAGCCGGGTAGAAAACTTCATTGTGATCCGTGTGCCATGAAACTACGGTGACAAAATCAGCGACGAATGATGGCACCTGACACTTCAACACAGCAGCGTTGCCTCGTATTGCGTATTCCTTATTTACGTCGGTGTCGTAAAATTGTTGAACGACTGTGAAACATTAGGCTCGGAATATGACTTGGAGGAAAATGACAACAAAAGCAAAGGAATCGTTAGAGAGGGAAAAGATTAATTGGATTTTTCTTTCTTTTCTAAAAGTTGAAGCGTTGAAGTAGTACTCGTCGAATACGAAACAAAACTTGTCCAAATTTTTAGGTATATAGGGATTGGATAAATGGAATGAATGGTAAGGATATCAATTACTTAAATAAATTAATCAATGATCAAGTGCCACTACATGCCATCATTGTCATACAATCGAATGCTAATCTAGATGAAAATAGATAGATTCATTAGGGAAGCGACAAATTTAATATATATCATAATTAAATTAGTTAATTAATTCTATAAAATTAAGATTTACTTTAAAAAAAAAATAATAATAAAAATAAGCTCTTATAAGGGGGTTCAATTTTATCTAAAATATATTCAATAAGATAAAATAATTTTAAATAATTATTATTATAAAATTATCTAGAATTTTTCAATTAAATCATGTTATTTTAAAGAGTTATAAAGGTATTTTATTATCAAATAGGCTGTTGATGTTCATTCATTTCTAACATTTAAGTATAATGAATACTCTTATAATAAACAAAAATAATTGTGTGTAGTTAGTTAATACTTAAATAGATATCTATCTATCCCAATGTAGGTCAGACTTCGCATTTATTTGTAATTAATTATTAATTCTTAAATTTAATTTAACTTAGAGAGGTTTGATCCCTCGGCCTCAAGTTTGGCGGGCCAGGACAAAAACCTACCCGTCGTGGTCAAAATTGATAATTTAAATAAATAGAAATAAATTATCTAATTTTAATGAAATCTAACTATTATATAAATTAGAATATATTTTAAGAATTATTATAAGAATTGCAAGAATGTTTTTCCTTTAATTTTTTATGTTTACATGTAGAAAGATGAGGAAACATCCATAAAAGACATTTCAGGGTCAATGTTGGTAATTTTAATTAAATATTATTTGTATATATAAAGAATTTAAATAATATAATTTTAAAATATATATATATAATATATAATCTATTTTAAATTTCACTATTTCATTAAGAAATTTTTATGGTTCTCATTTTAATTATAAATAAATAATTTCAAATGAATATGAAACCACTATGCAAGTATATATTTTGTGTATGAGCTGATTTTTATTTATATTTTTAAATGAAAAAATTGTTTTTTTTCGAAAAATAAACTGAAATTGACGAAAATATATTTTTTTGTATTTTGATTTTGAAATTTTTTTAATCAATAGTTCTTTTAATTCAATTTTTATTTTTATTTGTTTATTTTTTTCAAAGAAAATATAACTAAGAGAATTAAAATATATAAAAAGAGATAAATTTGGTTTCAAGAGAACAGGAATAAGTCATTTGATAAGTCGGATGATTCAGAATTATCATTTCCGGATGAAATAGACATGTTGGATGAAAAAAATCAATTGTAGCAAGGTATAGTTGATTATGGACTCAATTGCTCATAAAAAATGATAAGATTTGAATAATTTTTATATATATATATATATATATATATATTCATTTAATTACTTACTTATTTATAAAAGAAAAATATTAATATGATATGGTTAATAATATTTCAAACTAAATTAAATTAAAAATAGTACAATTTTTAAATTTGGATATAATTGAACAGATAATTATTAGTTACTATTTAATTATTTTCTTATAATAAGTAATTAAATTAATCGATTATATATTCTTTTTCTCTTATCATAAATTTATCTTTGATCGAATAAATCATTTTAATATATTTCAATTCTCTTTCATTAAAAAAAAAAGAAAAATAAGCAAAAGGAATAGATAGTAATTACTAATTCGAATGTATAAACTCAAATGTTATAAGATTTAATCCCAAAAATAAATTCAAAGTGTGAATGGAAATCTTTTATTTTGATCCTTCTTTCTCTGCTTGCCCTTGGAAGAAGAGCAGTCAAGCGCATTTCCTCTTTTGTATTTTTAGATAGGTTCAACAAGATTTCTTCTTATTAATCGATATTAAAAAAAAAACAAATAAATTATTAATTAATCAACACTTATTTCAATTTCTATTTCTCATTTATTTATTTATTTATTAGACAAAGAATTTTATTGTGAATTTTTCTCATAAAATAAGAAAATTTTTAAAAAATGAGAAATAAATGAAAGTTAATACAGCGCAGCTGGAAAATGATAGATAAATTGTTTTTTTATTTAATACAATTGGTATTATTTGTAAATATTATAGGAATATATGTATGAAATTCACTCTCTTCTATTATTATTTTAATAATAATAAAAAGTGAGATCTCAATAAAGATGAGTTAATTTTTTCCCAGATTCATATGAAACAGGATATATGAGAATCCTTTTGCTTATTTTTAATTTTATCTTTAATGAACGGTAAAATAATGAGAGGAATACAATTATAAAATGAATTAAATTGTGATAACCTACCAGCGCGAACATTGACATCTCGTGAATGAATGGAGCCGACAGCATTTTTGGCGAGACAAACGTAAACCTGGGCATGAACTTCCTGACGGTAATCCTCGGCACGGAATGGAGGAAATGCCAAATTACCATTCGACAACACCTGAGACCAAAAACGAAAACAAAGGTTAAATGTTTACAAAGAAACAAAATAAAAGACAGAAATAAAAAAAATATTTTGAATTTTAGTAATTGTTTATAATATAATATTAATAAACATATTTTGATTCATAAAATTCTAAACATTATCAAACAATTACTAAACTATTAAGATAAAAGGAGTATATGTTTCATGTTCTAATAACACTTAAAGCAGCGCATCAAGTTGATATCTTTTAAATAAACATTTCAACTTGCATAGTTGAATGGACCCCTAACAAAAATTAGATAGAGATAAGAAAAAGTAAATATAAACAAAACACATTGAACAAAAAGAAAAATTTATGAGAGTCAGGAAATTGAAACCCCTGGAGATATATCTAAGCACAATATAAATACACCTATCAAATAAATTTGAATAAAAATTAAACAATTGTTCATGATAATGATAACACGAGATTTTGGAGAAAATTTTATTTTAATTTTTAACGTAATTTCAGGCTTAAGTTGTTAACAACTTTTCATATTTTCTAAAAAATGGATAAAATTGAAATGCCTATTGTGATAAAGTATTTTATTTTAAATGTTACATTTACAAAAATATTCTTAAAAATCTTCTGTTATTATTGTTAAGTCATTAATTTTTTGAAGAAAATTTGTAATTTTCTTAGTTTATCATTCCCCATTTATAATAAATTTATTTCATATGATTAAGATTAGATTTTATGTTATTTAAATAAAATTTTCTGAAATTAGTTTCATTTACAATCATACGGGCTAGATGAATCATTAATAATTTCATATCCCGCATATTATCCTTATAATCTTATATATATATTTGTTTAGGTTTTCGTGAGTTTTTATTGTTATGATAAATTTTTACGGGTTCTTTTCACGTCTAATCATGAGATTTGAGTCCCGACGTTTCGGCGCCAATTTGGTGCCATTTTCAAGAGAATTTTCAGATGGGCGCCGAAACGTCGAGACTCAAATCTCACAATTAAACGTGAAAATAACCCGTAAATAATTTTTCATAAAAAATACATAATATATCTATATACAAATATATATAGAGGATTACATTAAGAATAACTACTTTTAATATAAACACATTTCTAATTAATGACAAGATTGTAACATAATTTCACTTAAATAACAAAATTATATAATTATTAATTAATTATAAAAGATATTTTTTATAATATATTAATATAAATATTATTAATTATATATTTATTAAAAATAACAAAAAGGGGATACATAAAAGGAGGTTCAAAAACTATCTAATTTGAATAATTGTAATATATAATGTACAACTAGAATCTATCTATTTATCACAGTGGAGCTTCTGAATTTTAAAGGTTATGGCACACACAACACACAACAATAATCACATTTCTCCAAATACACATACCCTGAGCAACCTTTATTCAATTTTATTTCTCTCCTAATATTTTAAAATCCTCCTTTAAACAAATAGTAAATGCAAGTCAATTATTTTTATTATAATATAATACCTTTTGCATTGTTCACTATGTGTTTAAACTTTTTAAAACGTTTTAAAACCAATTTTCAAAGAATCTAATGCTACTCTCTGGCCATCAAAACTAATGTAAAAACATTAAGTGTCAGTTCTTTATTACCCAATTACCTAACTAATTATTGGCCGTGATCACCCTTCCCCTTTCAAAAAAATTATATTTTAGCCACTGTATACCACCGTCTCTATGGTGACCTAACTCCATTTATAGGTAAAATTTTAATTTTTAATCTTAAGAATTTTATTTTTTTAATCTAGTCAAACCAAAGTGTATTTATGTTGAAAAATATGAATTGTTAGGTCGAAAACATATTTATAAACTAGCATTTTAACAAAAAAAATATTTATGAAAATGAAAGCAAAATGAATAAATATCGTTATTACTCTATTTGTAGAGTCTCGGTACCTGATTAATTGACAACATTATTATTAATGTTTTTAATAAACGAGAGTGCATTAATCTCTTAAAATCTACTCGGAATAATTTGATAAGAATTTGATTTATTATTTGCTTTTTTTTTTAAATTAGGTTTAATTTATTTTTTTCTTTTATTTATTGTTATTAATATTTATTTATTTATTTATTTTGGTTTTTTAAGTTACTTTTAGAAAATATAGATATTATATATATATATATATCATTCATTTGGCGAATGAAAATAATTATAAAAGTTCATATTATACAATTTTGAGAATTGTATATAATATCTAAATACATATATACATTAGTAGGGAAGGAAGTTTAATTTACCCAATTAAGAAATTTAGAAAATGGTCAAAGATATTTATAGAGGTGTAGTTATAAACCAAAAGAGAAATGTTTATAGAAACGAAACAAAAAACTGTGTGCCCTCTGTAGAAATCGTAATCTCGAAAATAATAATCAATCAATGAATGTATTTTTTATTTTATTTTATTTTTTAATTTATAAATATTTATAAAATAATTATGTATCTACAAAATTAAGTAAATTTTATTATGAATTATATATATATATTTTTATTTTTTAGAAATGAAAAAATGAGAAAGCAAACATATGTTAATATCTCTTTATCTCTTCCTCTCTTATACTTATACAAATTTTCAATATAAAAAAAATTTTAATAGATTTTAAGTAATGACTAAGCGTTCAGAATAGAATTTATAATTAAATATTTTATCATGTTTCACAATTAAATCATGTATATATTTGGTTTTAAAATAAATAAAACAAAATTTATCTTGTTCGAATGATTATTTTCACTTGATGTCTTATATAATAAAATATTTTCTTTTTGCTTAATGAAGAAAGGGGTTCAACCTTAAATTAAGTCAAGGTTCTCTTTGACTATCTTAATGAAATCAAGTGGGCTTTAAGAGTGTTAATAGCCATTTGAATGAAATGCTAACTCCATATAGATAGGGTTGGGGGAATTATACTATATACTAATATTACACACACACACACACACAGTAAGGTTAAAAAAAACCTCTAGCTTTTGGATAGTTTACAAAAGAACAGCGCCTATCAAATCCTTTTCCACCTAAGCGGGGTAGAGGTGTTATGTGATCAGGACAAGAGTAAGAATAATAAACAAAAAATATTATTTTATTTATTTGTATTGTATATTTTATATGAAATAATCATCAATGTATAAAATAAAATTAATGCATGGAAAGTATAAAGGGTTTTGGATTTTACTCTCTCTATATCTGAAGTTAGGTCATGGCTTCTAACCGCCTCTATCCTGAGCCAGTTTCATCCAAATCCAAATTTTTTTTCAATATTTCTATAAATTCTACATTCCGTTTGTTCTCTAATTGTTTTCCTCTTATACAAATTTCTTTTCAGACTTTCCTATCCCTTTTGAGTCATATATCTTAAATTTCATGTCTCTCTATAGACGAATGTTCATGTAATTCCGTAATTCCCCGCCATTCTATTTCGATTTATAAATTTTTATTTTCAAATATCCTTAACCAATTTTCGTTCTTTAATATTATAGACCACGCCTCATATCTCTCTATTGTAAGCTATCTTATCTGATAGACTAGGAGAATAATCATATACAATTATAATTTCAAAAGATAATAATTGATACAGAGAACGCTCTATATAAGCAACTCATTTGAACCAATTTCAATAAAAAAGTTTCTTATTGAGAAAAGTTGCTTATAGGGAAAAATTGTGTTTAAAGCACACAAATATTAATTAATTAATTAATTAATTAACAGAAACAAAAAGAAATTCTAGTAACTATTCTAATTAACAATAATTAACTTCAATAATGACAGCACAAAACACAAACATAATTCAATAACAGAATTTTTACAATTTGAGGTTATGTTGTTGTTAACAGCTATTAACTCAAATATTTAACTTTAAAAAAATACATAGTTACTTAAACAGAACAGTTGAAGTAAAAAAAGTTGCTTATATAGAGGTTGCTTATATAGAGCGTTCACTGTAATAGTAAATTACCTGTCGAAGTCCAGGAACGTCGCCTACAGCTCTGCCGTCCGATCGAATCCAAATAATTTCAGGAGCAGGGTTTCCACGAGCACTACACTCAACAACAGCACCGGTCGTATTGGAGAAATCGACACGGTTTGGAGGTTCACGGATAAAGATTGGACCCATTGTGTCATCTTCACTAGCACCTATAATAAAAATAATACACATTAATCGTACTGTTTTCTTTTTATTTTATACATATTTTTCAATATAAAAACAATGACCTCTTTATTTATATGAAAGTGAATAAACTAATAATAATAAATAAAAATAAAATTAGAAAATGAAAGAAATAAATAGTTGCTTTTTGAGAGCGTTAACAGTGAAACATTAATTAGAAATTAATTAAATTTTTTTATTCTTATAATGTTGTATTTAATTTACATAATCTAAGTCACTTAATTAATTGAATATTGACTTGTAAATACTTTTCTAATAAAGAAGCAATGAATATTTTATAAAAAAAAAGAAATAAAAAAGAAATTTTAATCTGAAATTTGAATTTTTGTTCATTCAACCAAACAAATGTAAATTGTCATTCTCTACAGAGAATACCTTATAATTAGCCCATAACTTATAATATATTCTTTTCACTTTAAACTTCCTTTCACATTAAATTAATATTATTATTCTATTAAAAATATTTAATTATTTTTGAATATATTTAGTATCAAAGAATATGTATATATATAGCTGACATTCAAAGAAGACAAAACAAAGAATAGAATTAATAAATATTATTTGTTGTTCGATAAATACGCTAATTATATTATTATGATATATGCATGCCTGGTAAAAATTTGAATGTCATATATATTAAAATTCTGAAAAAGAATCTGAGTATGTTTATTTATGATGCCCTATTTTGTATTATGCAAGAATCAAACAAAGAGATATTTAAAGTTTTTTTCGTCTTATTTGAATTTACAATAGTTTAATATTTTATTTTAATAACTGTGCCATTTAATTAAATTAAAAATATAAACAAAAAATAAGATATATATGTACTTATAAAATGAATGTTTACATTCCATTTTAACACACGTATATAAAAGATATTATATAGCAATTAATATGAAATAGCTCATTTATTTATTGTTATAATTATTATTATGATATTAATATAAAAAATTAACTTCTGGCTTTTGCACATCCTACGAAAGAATTGCGCCTATTAAGTAGGATGCGACCTAAGTGGGGTAGAGGTTCTATATGATCAGTTCCATGGATACCTTCAACATTATAATATTAATATAATTATATTAATTAAAATTATAATGTGTGTGTGTGTGTGTGTGAATTATGGAGAAACAATAATAATCACAAATGAATTTTGAATTATTATAATTTACATTATTATGTATATATATTTCTTAATTATAGTATTAATATATTATAATTATTCCTAAGTGGGATAGAGGTTTTATATGATCAGTTCCACGGATACCTTCAACATTATAATATTAATATAATTATATTAATAAAAATTATAATGTGTGTGTGTGTGTGTGAATTATGGAGAAACAATAATAATCACAAATGAATTTTGAATTATTATAATTTACATTATTATGTATATATATTTCTTAATTATAGTATTAATATATTATAATTATTCTGTATATACAATATGTATATATATATTGATAAATATCTCAATTTTTTATAGGATCTAATTAAATTAATTATCTAATGTATGATTCATATGCAATTTAATAGTAAACATTTACTTAAAGAGGATGATGGAATGTAAGTATTTACTTTCTAATGTACTATATAGTAGAATAGTCTGAACACGACACGTGGATATTGCTATTTTTTTTTTGATGGGGTTGGAGGTGGAGGGAGGATTATGTTTGTCAAGTGTTCCAAGATAGTTTGACAAATGTGGGAGGTGTTAGGGGTAGGCCGGCTGGCCTTACTGGCACACAATACAAACAACCCCCTATTCAGAAAGAAAGGATGCATCGATCGAAACGACCGGCACCCCTCTCTCCCTCTCCTCCCACTTCTCTCTCTCTCTCTCTCTCTTCGTGTAGTATGAAAAGCCAGACTACGCTATTCGCACAGCTGCCAATCGATCTGGCCAACGCCCTCGAGCCAGTCAAAACGACTTCCCCACGTGCAAGAGCACATGGACCATATGCCAGGAGGAGGATCGCTGATTGATTATCTCTTTATTAAAGCGGGAGAGAATTCCTTTGAAGAAAGTCAATCATTAACGTTTTGCATTTTCAACATTATGAATATAAGTTTTGATTTTTTTTTCACCCCCCCCCCCCTAAAATAAATATATTCCTTTTAATTTTAAATATATATGATTTTAAAATAAATAGTGTCAAAAAATAATTAACTTTAGCACTTACTTAATTATATATAAAAAATGACATTTAATTTAATTTAATATTTTAAAGAGTCAAAAATATTTCAAAAAAATACACTTCTTATCTTATATAGGAAGTGAAGAGAGGGTTATTTAATCTTCCAACCCCTTTAAAACCTTCTGTAAATTCAAAGGGGCGGTCCATCTAAATTCGAAAGAAACCAAAGATTCAATAAAGTCGAGACCACTCTGCTTTGTAATCCTTTTTCTAAAGACACAGTAGAAAATATTTTTAGAATAGGGGGAGGGGGGAGGCGTGTGTTAACAATGGGTTACAAAACAAAATCCATATCTTCAATTTTTTTTTACCATTGAAATTTTTCCTTTTTTTTATTTCAAATATTTCAATTAATGATTTATTTATTTATTTAATTATTTATTTTATATGATTTATTTTTAATATTAAAATTATTTTATTTTAAATATGTAAATACAATTAGAAATCTTATTTTATATACATTACAATTATTAAGATTAGTTATTCATTTTATTTCCTATATTTTTCTTATTTCGTGGAGAAGAGGGAGGAGGGAAAGTTAGCGAGACCAAACGTCCCGGTTTTCCGGGATTGTCCCGATTTTAGATGTTCTGTCACGGCGTCCCGAAAAATGTCTTCAGGACAGTCTGACAGTCTATTGTCCCGGTTTTAAATATTTAGGACATTTCCGACTTTTTTTCTATATTTTTTCAATTTGGTTCTAAAAAAAATAAGTTGACCTGTGGCCAGGTCCGAACCGACCGACGGTTTGAAATAAATTAATTTCCAGCTACAGAAACAATTTCAAATAATTTTAATATATCTATTAATGCAATAAAAAACAGATATGGATACATAAATAATAAATATAAGCATTTTTAATTTTATTTTATTTATAATATATATGCAAGACCAGGCTGTGACGTCATGAATGGCTGGATGACGTCATATAATTTTAAATCAAGAAAAAACTAATAAATATGATTTTCCCGAGGATAAAACCAATACAAAGTGTATGATTCGTGGTGATATATAAAAAAATCTCCTCATGTGAAATTTGGTGTGAAAATAACCCTTCCCTTCCTATCGTCGATCGCTAATACTACCACTTCCGGTTTCCGGAATTGCACCAAAAGTTGATCAATTCATCCCACTGTGATGCATTAAGTAAATATACCAAATTTCATCAAAATCGGTTGAGCCGTTCAGGCTGTACACATCTATACGGACGGACAGACGGAAAGACGGACAGACATCATGCTAAAAATACTTTTTTCTGTTAAGAAAATGCATGATTCGTGGAGATATGTAAAAATCTCCACATGTGAAATTTGGTGTGAAAACAATACCTCCCTTACTATCGTCGGTCGTTAAAAAGGTAAACCGTTTGTCCCGGTTTGGTGTTTTCGAAATATGGGAAAGTGCAAATACAATAAGAGAAATAATATAGAATAATAATAATTAGAAAAGAAACAAACTACAATTTATTGACTAACTTTATTATTTTAATGAATTACTATTCATTGAAAAAATAAAAAAATAATTTTTTTCAATAATAATAATAAATATCAATTTTTTAAAAAGTCACAAAGGAGTTATTGTATATGCAAATATTCACACTAAAAATAGCAATAAATAAAATTTAAATTACGCAACCAATTTCGTAACACAAGTGTCATTTTGACTTAATTTAATAAAAGAACCATTCACTCCCTTAAGCTCTGAGAGGAGACTATTGAATATCATAAGATCATTTACATCCCAAGAAATTCAACACCATTATTGTATGTCTTTCTTTTAATAAGTACTATATATATATAAGATATATTGAAAATTTTATTTTGAAATACCTGGTGTTTCATAAACATGTACTAGCATTTTATATAATAAATTTGATTAATAAATGTTATTAAAAAATGTACTAAGAAATATTTTTAATTTAATTAATTAATTACATCTACAATTCAAAATTCACAATTAAAGGGTGTACATTTTTTGAGACACCCAGTAATACACTACTCTAATTTCAGCAAAAGTAAGAAATTTTTTATTGTTTGTTCATTAGAATGAGCCTCCAAATTAATACCAAATTTAGTTTTAAAGAAGCAACTTTAGTGGAAAAATCAAGAATTGGTTAGGATGTAAAAATACAACAAACTGAGGAGATGTCTAAATTTAGCTAAAGGATTCCAGTGGTGAGACTAAAACCTTCGCTGAACATTTGGAATATGGCGTGCACACTGAAATTCCCTCCACGTTGATCATAGCTAACGTCACCCATATTAATTGATCCTCCTCCTGGAATGATAAAAGTATTTACTCCTTCCTTCGTACATCCTCTAAATTCTAGTGCCAAAGAACTTCTTACTCGCACTTGATCAAAAGAGACGCTCCCCGCTTTGAATGAGTTAACTCAATTGATTCTCATGATTTGCCACTTCTCCTTTCCAACTGATTTGACACAGTCGATGTTTAGATTTTAGATGAAGACAAGCTTTCATTCATCATAAAAATATACATTTTTGCTCCTTTAAAAAAAATTAAAAAAGTATAATAATCCAAACAGATAATATATTAATGTAATGTTAAATTATAAATATTTAAAAAAATCATATGTAATTATTATACTTTCTCCTACCATATTTCATTCTTAATATGAATGTCCATGTAATTTTGTGTTTGCATATTTGTTATTATATTATAGAATGTTTCTGTTTGATTGAATGAGGAGAGTTGTAGTGAGAAAACTCTTATTTAATATTTACTTCGATCATCAATTCATATCCTAAGTCGTGACGGTCTCTGTCCTCATGTTATGTATTCGGTCTGAAGATAGGGAAAAGATTATATTTTATTTATTTATTATTATTATTATAATTATCATTATTATATATTATATTAATTTAAAATTCAAGTCAATTTTAAATTTCAAATTAATTAAAAAAAAATGATATTATATATTTGTATATGAATGTTTAATTTTTTTTAAGTAATAATTAAAATCAATTCCATAATTATAACCTAAAAACACCAGTCAAGATAAGTTTATTTTCTAGCAGTGGTGTATTGGGAGGGGAACGCGGGGAACGACGTTCCCTTACCTTTATTCAGAACCGGACAGCGTCCAGTACTTTTTCATGTCCCGACAACTCGAATTCCTTTTTTTGTGATCGTTAATATTTTGTATAGTAAGAATAAGAAAAAATAAAAACTTATATGGGAAAAAATAGTTCAATAGTAGGACTTTTATTTGCTCCCACTATGCGTTCCCTTACTTTTATTTTACCAATACATCACTGTTTTCTAGTATTATATTATATGAGATAATCTATATGTGTATGTGTGATTTATTATTTATAAATTTATAGCAAGAGAATATAAATGATATTTTCAATATACAATAGTTGTCTTGAAATTTGTTATATTTTCTGAAATTGCTTTTACTTTGCAAGAGATTATTAATTATTTATATATGTAAATATATATAAATTCAAATAATATTAATTGTTTTATTTACATTTTTAACAAACAACAAAAAAAATTCTAATTTTATTTTTTATGAAAATCCCAGACTAAGGGGTTGAAAAAACTGATGAAAATCGATATGGGTTAGTCTCTTTTTTTGAGAAAATATTTTTTTTTTAATTTTCTTAGCTAATTTATATATAACCAATATATATATATATATATAATGTGTGAATAAATTACAAAGGATATCAAAATCTAAGATTGAAATGATACAGTGGCTTACAAATCTGAATTTGGAAAAAATTATTAAAATTTATAAACGTAGGTATATAATAATATTGAATATAATAAATTTATCCTATTTTTGATTATATAAGAAGGGTATGGATTTAAAACAAGATAATAGTATGAAACTTTACATAAATTCATAAAGCTTTATTGTTTTTATATCCAAAATTAATTTTTAAGTTGATTGAAATTTCATTTTTATTCTTAAGTTCATGAAAGTTCAGAAGATAGAACAGGGCCGCCCTAACCACAGGGCTAATTGGGCTATAGCCCTAGGGCGCAAGCCTTCTGGGGGCGGCATTTTTTATTGGTTTGTATATTTTTACTAACCATTCTGTGTAATTTCTTATGAAAAGGGGCGCAAAATATTAGGAGCCCACGGGCGCCGAAAATCTTAGGACGGCCCTGAGATAGAAAAAATTTTTAACAAATACGGCAGTATGAATTTTATCTCACAATATCACAGTGAATTCTGATAAAAAATATCTGGAGTGTCTCCACTCGACTATCTCGCAAATTTGAATTGGATTAAATTAAATTAAACATATATTATATTTAAATTAAATTGAATTAATTATATATATAAATTATAAATTAAGTATAATTAAATGGAATTAATTAATTAGTTTAAAAAAAAATATACAGTATAGTATTGTTATTCAATTAAATAAATTAATCAACATATATTAAATTTAAATTTAAAACATCTACCTTCATTTTTAAGTTAAAATTTAAAATTTTAAAAATTAATTCACGTGTTTGACTCTTTGTTGATGACACCACGTCACGTGCTGGCGCGTGATTACGAGTCAATGAGTTAAAAAATTAATTCGGGTACTTTCAGCGATTCAAACAAGCTTTTACGGTCACTTTAGAGGAAAAAAATGAAAAAGTCGTAGGTAATGGTCCTCCGAATGAACTACAATTCTAAAAAGTTGTTAGAAAACTACGAATTTTGAATAATGTCCATGAGCCAAATTTGATGATTCTAACTCAAACCGTTTTTGCGTAATCTTGTCTGCACACACACACAGAGAGAGAGAGAGAGAGAGAGAGATTTTTCCTCAGCCTTAGTGAAAATGACTTAGGGATCTTCAAAACGTATAAAAACATCAAAACATTGAACATTTTCGAGATCGCAATACTATCTCTGGCGTGAAAGTAAAAAGGAAACCCCTGCTCTATTTTAAACAGTCCTTTACCTCTGTGCAGCATTTTAAATGGTGATATATATTAATTAAGAATTAACATTTCCAGAACAATGGCCTTCGACACTTTTGATTTATAATTTATTATTCAAGACAAGGTAGATGTAATTAATTATTTTATTTATTTATTAAAAATAGTTAACTTAAAATAAGTTTTTTTTTTAAATAATATAAAAATTTATTTTCATTTGAATGATTTCAAGTGGCCCAGTACATTTAAATTACAAGATTTATCTGATTTGACAAAAATAATAATTGAATTAGATAACTGTAAAATAAATGTTCTTTATATTTAAAAAAAAATTAATTGTATTCCGCTAAAAATGATCGGTGCTAGGAAAATAAAACTTTTTATTGGGAATTTAATCATGTGATAGAATTGATTAATCTATATTTTCTTTATTCAGACGAAGCATTGATCATCTTTATATCTAGGAACAAAGCGTCAGGATTTTACTTAAAAGGATGTCATGAATAATTCATTTTTTTTGCATATACTAATGACTGATCTAAATGAGTATTATTTATTGAATACCACATTCATGAAAAAAGAGATGAATTATTCCATAGAAATTCTAAATATATATTATTAAAATTGGCATCTATTAATATATTAATGTTGTACTCTAACAAAAAATTTTTGATCGTTTTGTGGACTGTTTTATAAGGTTTCTTAAAACATGTATTTATGATGAAAACTCGAAATCGAATTTTTGATCCATCTCGCAATATATCTTCTTACTATATAAAGATAAGTGAAAGTAAAACTACATTTATGTATATGAATATAAAATATACCATAATATAACACTAAAAAAAGATACATTTTAATTATGAATAGAATATTTGACGAAGGGTGTTTAGGTTTGGTTACTCTCCAGGGGTCTCAAATATCTTTGGGGTAGGTCTGAAAAACCTATTAGAATAAAATCTTGGATTTGTTTATGAAACTAGAATGGAAAAATATTATTTTTAAATATTTATAATATAATTTACAAATATTTATATATATAGTAATTATACAGTTGTCCCAAAAAATGTACTAATACGGTTCACGTTATCAGCGTTGTCTGAACAATAACGATCATCCATTTGAACATTTTCAAACATGATTCTTTTAATCTTTAATTAGATCTTTCTTCTGTAATTCAAGCCTTTAAACTTGTCTTTATGTTCATAAATAATGTTTCTATAGTCTTTCAAAGTGTTAGTACATTTTTTTGAAACACCCTGTATTTATCTTCATAAAATGTAAAAAAAAAAATTGTTAGTAATAGTAATATATGAATTTTCTTAATATTCTTAGGCTTCTTTTTTTCCTTTCATGTTTTATATAATTTTACAGTGCCCTTAATTTGACCAAATATTTGAAATTTTAAACCTCCTGGTACTCTAGAGTCCATGGAACCGAGGTTGAATGCCACTTCTTTATGGGATATGTATTTAAATAATAGTAGAATTATTATCTGCTGATGAAACAATAGAATGTTTAGCCAAGACGATAGAATCGTTTATAGACTGGAATGAGATGGGCTCTCTAAGAAGGAAAGAAGGAATATTAATTAATAAATTTAATATGTAAAATCATTAAGTGAATATATATATAACAAATCAATTAATCTAACCTTTATAAATACTTTATTTATGTATTTATTTTTATTCACTTTCGATGATTAATTAGAAATTAATTTATAAATGTATGTATATGTATTTGATTTATCACAAAAAAAAAATATTCAATCGAATTATTATTTACTTTATAATTATAATAATAATAATAATAATAAAGTATTTAGATCAAAACCAGTTAAATTGAGTATAAAACATGATAAATATATAACCTTGAGTTGAATATGTGTTCGGTGGGGTGACTCAAATGCAAAGTATAAAAAATGTCCACTTGAATGTTTTGGCCATGTGTGTTTCTCTCTCTCTTGGAAGGGATTGTCTGGGATTGTCTAACTACTCGATTCTATAAGGACCCTCTGGGAGGAAATGATGAATTGAAAGATTGGCTTATGAATCTTTTAATTCAACTCTCACTTTCAGATGAAGATCTGTATTTCAAGTGATTGGGGTCTTTTTCTATAAATTTTTTAAATTATTTACTTATTGCTGCTAATTAAATTTTGTTGAATATTTAATGTAGAAAACATTTGAAGAATAAAAAATAAAAATGAATATTTAATTTATTTATTCTATTATAAATAGAAATCATTTGTTTTTTTACTTCAAAATTAAATCCTCACTAAAATTGCATCTTGTTATACAATTAAATAAATTATTATTATTATTATTAATAGTAAAAAGGATCATTTATTATTGTTAAAGATAAATATTGTATAATGAATGGATAATTATGTCGGAGTGATTATAAAGATCAATACCGAATTTGGGTTTGATAAAGTCAAATGCGAATAGAGAATATTTTTGAGGGGGGGGGGGGGGGTGAAGGAAAGTATTAATAATTGTTACAAAACTAAATTCAGATTTCTTTTTTTAATCTTTATCCTTTATATTTTATTTGATCTTACAATATTGACAAAATTTCATTTTAAATTCATATATATATAATTATAAATAATATTTATACATTAAAGTTAATATTCAAATTAGTTATTAATTTTTTTTCAATTTTGGGGAGAGGAGGAAGATATATATAATTTCATACTTATATAGTATAAGTTATACTTTTACAAATCAAAATATATCTACGATGGAATGTTTTTTTAAGTTTGAGGAAAAAGACAATTGTTTAATTTATTTCAGCATATATATATATATATATATATATATATATATATATAACAAAATTATTTGGATTGAGTGAAGAGAAATTGAAACGAAAAGACGAAGAATGCCCTTATAGATGAATGATGATGCCTGTTCATTTGGCATAGAATCCCGTCATCTGTTCAACCGAGTGGGGGCCCAAGAACATTTCTAAAGAAACAAGATGAGTCCCTGACAAAAAGTCAGGCTCATTTTTTTTTTCTGGGCGGAAGCTTGAAGGGCAAACGCTATTCGTAACGACGGGTACCCACGATATCTCCTTCAATGCAAGTATTACGTAGAGGTTTTATATATGAAAAATCAATGATGTTATATAAAAAATATTGGAACCTAGAATGTAAATATAAAACCTCTATTTAGTGAAATAGATCTACCGTTTAGAGGACATTTGGAGAATCAATGCTCGGATTAATAAGTTAATATAATAAAATAAAGAAAAGACAAAAAAATACAATTACATTTCATTTATCATTTCTATTTTAATTGTCATTTGATTTAATTTAATGATTGAAAATTGCAAAAAATAAAATTCTTTTAATTTTAATTTTATCTTTAAAAAATATAATATATATATATATTAAATTCGTCAGAAAATAAATATATCTTCTTCTTCTCATTTTATTTCTTTTTATCTCATTCACTGCAGTAAGAGAATTAGTAAAACAGATTGAAAAACCTTTTCATTAACGAACCTATTCAGTAGCATCTCTGTTAAGTAATATATGTATATAATTATTAAAATAAGATAATTAACATCCAAGTAAAAAGATGTTAAGTATTTTCTTATTAAAAACCAAATTAAGACAAAGCCATTAATGTGAAAAGTAGAGGTTTTTTAAAAAAACAAAACAAATAAATTAAAAATATTTTGAATAATGTGTTATAAATGAATTAGACAAAAATGGTTAAATTGGTCTAGTAATTAAAAATTAAAATACGAATATTAATATTATTTGGAATTTTAGGTAACTTGGTATCGAAGATTGTGCCACAAAAAATCATCAATAATTTCTATCCTGTTTTAATCAAGAAACCTTTTCATGGAGAATCAAGTCTCGTTCACTGGGGCATAGCTAGGTAAATAGTAAACATCTGTATATTCTGACCATTTCTATTGTATCAGACTCTAGATCACATGGATAGGAAAAAAAATTATTTTTCTCCAAATTAATGAAAATGAAAATGGATAAATAAATCACATATCACAGTTATTTCTATTAGGGACTATAAAGGGGTCTCTTTTGAGAATGATTACAATTATAATAAATAAATAATACCTCCCTTACTATCATCGGTGGGTAAAAATCAAGAATAAATAAATATTAACGATAAAAACATAACTATATATATATAAATTAAACAAATAAATTTATATGAGTATTTAAATATAAGAAAGTATTTTTTTTTTAAATTGATATTGACAATAAATAGATAAAACACATATCAAATCTCCAATGGGAGACTATAAATGGGTCCCCATTAAGCATGACTAGAATTCTAATAAATAAATAACAATAAAAAATAAAATAAATATTAACATTAACAACATGTATAATTAATATATAAGAAAGTAATTATCTTTTTAAAAAGTGTTGTTTTTGCTATCTCGTTAGATTTTGATGTTTTTATTCGTTTAGAAGGTCCCTGGGTCATTTTCACTAAGGTTGAGAAAAATGTCTCTGAGTGTGTGTGTGTGTGTGTGTGTGTGTGTGTGTGTGTGTGTGTGTGTGTGTGTGTGTGTGTGTGTGTGTGTGTGTGTATGTATGTAGACAAGATTACGCAAAAACGGTTTGAGCTAGAATCATGAAATTTGGTACACGGGCATTATTCAAAATTCTTATTTTTCTATCAATTTTTGAGAAATGTAGTTCATTCGGATTTTTTTCCTCTAAACTGACCGTAAAAATAAAGATATATGTTTTCACATGATTAAAAATTTTATAAAACTGCTATATATAAAATTTCAGCTCGATTGAATAACTGAAAGTACCGGAATTAATTTTTTAATTCGTTGACTGCCAATCACGCACCAGCACGTGACGTGGAGTCATCAACAAAGAGCCAAACACGCGCTGGTTTAATAAATATTTTTTTATTAATTTTTATAATTGATAATTTAATTAATTAAATTTATTTTAAATATAATATATGTATGTTAATTAATCCAATTCAAATTTGCGAGATAGTTGGGTGGAGACACCATATTTTTCTTTTGTGATTATTAGACATATTAAAATTTCAAAGTTGCAATATACTTATTATAATAGAGTAACAATTACTTAATTATAGGAATAACAAAAAAGTAATAATCTATTATCTTTGATATTCATTTGATGTCCTCCTTCGTTCCCATTATTCAATTTGTTATCCCTCTGTTCTGTGTCTGTTGTAATTGATGAACAATTGATTATGTCCTCAAATGCCTTATTTATTAAACATTCAATATGGACTAGCATAAGAAACGTTTTAAATATATATTTCAAATTTCATATAAAATAAATAAATAAAATGAAGAGAATTCGCATGATAATGATTCTAGTAAATATTAAGCTTTAAGGTATGTGTCAAACGTATTTTGCATTTGTTTAATAATTGAAGTGATAAAATAGTAACAGGTCAGTAAAAAGTAAGGAATCCGAATATTTATCCATGATTATGATAAAATTTTTATTGGGCGATATACATCGATGAAATGTTAAATTTCTATGTTCATGTCATATATAAGGCAATTTATTTTAATAAAAATAAATTGGTGTGTGCATCAACCGGCTTTCACTTCCTGTACGAAACCATTTACTTGTACTTTAATTTTGTGTGATAAATAATCCGGTCTTTAATTTTTTTTTTTTTTTGCATTTTCCAATCTGAGATTTAATAAATTGATAGTTAATATTAGCATCGTAAAAAAATTAATGAAAGTCATTTAATTAATCCTCTGACTTAAATATTTTATCATCTTTTATGCTAATGAAATATATTGATTATAATATAAATACAAATTAAAATAGCAATTTTCATTAATTTAAAAAAAAATAAATTAAAATTTTTATTTCTTTATTTTAATTACAAGAAATTTTGAAAGTAAAATAAATAAATAAATAACATTTGTTTAATAGTCTATTTACTAAATCAAAAATAATATAAATATTTTTATTATATATTTATTATATAAGTTATAACAGTTATATTTTTAAAATCTTGAATTGAAATTATATAATAAAATTTAATTTATATAATATATATACATTTTATAAATTTTGAATATCTAAATTCATAATATAAAAGAATATTAGTTATAATTTCTAGAATGGTTAATGGTAACATTGTATAATAAATATTTGTCCATTTCAATTATAGTCATGACCAAGGATTTAAATTTCGGAATCGTATTATGTTTAATCATTTTTTTGTTATTTTTTTATTTTTTTTTTTTTAATGATTAATATAATTGGATTAAGAAGTGAAAAGTTAATTCATAGTTGGGATGGTTATTTCGACAAGATTCATAAAAGATAAAAAGAGGATAGATCGCAACGTCAGCATTAGTCATAGCATACCAAATGAATAAAGCTTTCGGGAAATTTGGAAGGGTTGTTCCCATGAAATGTTTGAAATTCGTATAGTATCAAGGACATTTATTTAAATATTTTTTTATTTATTTTTTTATAAATATAAATTATAATATAAAAATTTAAACATAATAAATATTCCGTTGAAATTTTACTAAAATAATAATGAATTCAAGGATATGAGAAAATAATATGTAATCCCTAAATGTACAACAAGAAGATAAAAAAGGCTCTCTATCTCTCTCTCAAATTAATAATTATCCATCAACCTATTTATGTCTGATGATTCTACGAAATTCAAATATTCTCTATCCTAAACAACTTCTATTGTCTCAATTAAACTGGAAAGACCATTTTTGTATGTTTGGCAATCACAATGTTTGATTTAAAAGACCAATTTATCAAATTTTAATATTCTTTCACTTCAAATCGATTTATCTCTGTGATGCTGTTGGATCCGAAAGATCAACCACAGTCCACTCTTCTCTCTTTTATTCTCTTATATCTACGTAAAAATTGTCTACTTGCACCGTTCTTAGATTATCCACTGCTCAATAAACAAACTTTAAACTAGTCTTTCTTCACCCATTCGTGGCAAATGTACTCAAAAAACTGGGGCATTTTGGGGAATGCATAAAGATTGTGTAATTTCTTTTTATACATTATCGTCTTCTCATCTTAGCTTTGTCATTTTTATTTCTACAGAATGAAAAATAATAAACAAAAAAAAATAATAAATAAATCTTCCATGATTATATGCCCCTAGTACTAGTATGAATTTGTATAGAGATCATGCAAAATTAATAATTAATCAAATATTATTTATATCAAAAATATAAACTTTTTTATGTTTATATATACAAATATTTATAATATATAAATGAAAACGATTTTTTATTTTTTTGTTTAGAATTTTAAATTGAAATTTAAATAAAATTTAATTTAAATAAATATATTTTTTTACAAATTTTGTATTTCTAAATTCAATTAACAAATTAATATTTAATAATATCATACAATATAAATATATACAAATAAAATATTTTAAAAACATTTTTAATTAATTAATTAATTTTTTTTTAATTTCATTTATTAATAAATGGAATAAGCTTTGTATGTACAAGAGATAGCTTAAGATGTGAATTTAGAATTTTAATAGACAATAGAAATTGGATGTAAGTGGTTTAGGATGGACGGTTGGAGGAAAGTGACTACTGAAGAAAACATTTTTTGACTTCCTTAGCGCCATTAGAGATACATTTTAATTAATTCAATACATTTATTAGATCTTGAATATTTTTAAAGTTTATTTAATTTTAACAGAAATATAATATTTACTCTTATTTAACAATTTTTAAAGAATATTAATTTTTAATAATTTTCATATACAGATATAAATATTATTGTATATTAAAAATCAAATACTATACTTTATATAAAGATTTCTTGAATAAATAAATAAATAAATAGATAAAATATTACAAATAATTAAACTATAGCTTGTAGGAATTGGATAGAAGTGACTCTCGGCGATCAATCAATTTAATGTTTTAATCATTTTAAAAATAGATTTTATTTCTTTTTTCAAATATCTATTTCTATAATAGTTTTTTTTTATTCCCTCGTTATATCGACAAAAAATAGCTATTTTTAGCTAATATTATTCTAAATCCAAATAAATATGTTATAAAATTTTATTTAAATTTCAATAAAAGTATTCTAATTAAAAAATAAGATTTAACTTTAGTTTGATTGAGAGTGAAGGCGTGGTGGGGGGATGTGAGCCTTGGTTTGGGCCAACCGGACATCATCTGGTTGCACCTGGTCCTGAGAGCACCTGGTAGCCGAGACAGAATCCGCCAGGTGCTCGCCATGGAAAATTTCTAACCATCCAATTTGCTTTTTTCTAAATATAAAAATCTTTTGACAAACATCATCGTCAATATCATTGGTGGGTTAACCAAGAGTTTTTTTTTAAGTACCAATCTCTCTTATTTAAACCTAAGAAAATTACTGAAACACATTGCAAAAATTAAAAATTCTTAATGAAAATTATTGGATCCGATTTAAATACCCAATGAAAAAACCTTTGACTTATATTTTTTTCAGTCGTTTCTATCTACTAAAACCTATCTTCTGCCAATTAATTTAACAGAAATTCCTTTGCTTATTATATGTGATGTCATAGCATCCAGCGTCTCAGACTAAATTGTCAATAATCACATTCATCCAGAAATATAAATAATTATATATATATATATATAGGCTATTGGATATCAAAAAATAAAATAATTATATATATATATATATGTATTCTAGATTTGAATAAAATTTGTATACTTGAAACTTATATATTATTTCTGTAGTTTATTTATTTCAACAGTTTCATTCGTCTTTAATGACTGTTTATAAATTCATTCATTCATTTATTTCAATTACTAAATTAATTAAAACATACTCTTGTTTATCTTTGAAAATAAACAAAGAATAAAAATAAAAATAAAAAAAAGTTCAAAAATACAAAAAAATAAAATTTGTGTTTTTATTTTGAATTATATTATACGATTTGTAAAATCGAGTATTAATAAAATATAGGAAAGTAAATGACCAATAAGTAGTTCCGATGGGATGGGAGAAAATAAAAAAACAAAACATAACAATTACAATGTCCATAATGATTTCTATTCTTTGTCATTAAACAGGTTTGTTTATTTTGGTAGGATCGTTTCATAGATTAATGTAAAAGATACTATAAATAAGATCTTGGAACCGGAAATCAAAGAAAATATCTTAGGTTCCCATAAGAAAAAAACACACAAAAAAAGAATCAGTATTTTAATAGATTCCATTAGCAAACGATGAGAATCTTTTGTTTTGAATTTTAGATGATTCGTTTAATTATTATTAACTAAAAAATAAAAGAATACTCTCTTGGAAATGTAAAAACAACGGTTCTATAAATAAATAAATAGAATAAAATAGATAAAATGAATTATTCAAAATGTAATCAATCACAATGAAATAATTTAATTATAATAATTATTGTGTACTTTTATAAAAATTGATTTTTTTTTATTAATAATTTTAAATATTGTCCTTCGCCATTCAGCTGCTGTTGGGAAAATATTGGATCAATTCCATTTCAGATTTATATATATATATAAAAATAATCCAATTTTTTAAAATAATTATCACATTTTTCATTATTTTTCTAACAAAAAATATGTTAATTATCTTTTATTTATATTTATAATTTTTATAGTTTTCTCTAAAACACATCATGAAATATTATATTATAAATAATATAATAAATGATTCAATATATTATTATAATATGAAAAAGTTCATTTTAATGAAAGGTTTGAATGAATATAAAATTTGAAATTTAACAGAATTTCAAATAAGTATTTTATATTTAAAATAATTTTATTGATCAATTAAATTGAATAATTAATAATAAATTGACTTCAAAAATAAAATAAAAAAATTATAAAATAAATCCATGTGGTTTTATTTTTAAATCCCTATAAGATTTAAGATATATATACTAGTAATTGTCTTAATTATCGAATTGTAATACTTCAACATAGATTATAATAATAAATAAATATTTTAATTTTATGTAAACTTGATTTCGATGTGGAAATATTTTTAAGAGTTTTATGAATATAATACTTTAATTCTGACACTTTTTAAACAAATATATATATAAATATAAAAGTATAAATATAAATAAAAAATAATTAAAATATTTTTTTTTAAAGAGTATATATAAGGAAATGATAATTATTTAAAAATTCGATTATGTTTACATAATTATTTATATATATATATATCAATCTAAAATGGAATTGATCCAATATTTTTCCCAACAGCAGCAGAATGGCGAGGGGCAAAATCGACGCGGTAGCCTGGGAAATCGGGGGTTGAACGACTGGAGATGGTGACGCGGACTTTGATCGATACCGAGAGACTACACCCCTATAATCGTACTCCAGTCGCTCACGTCTTCTAATACTAAAAACAATATAAGTCGTGATTTTGTTTTTATGTTCCCACTCAATGAATAATGGAATAATAAAATTTTCAAAAATAACTGGAACGTGCCGTGCATGGTAGTTATATACGGCCCGGCCCAAATGGCAACTTATCACCCACACGAATGAATCAGGGGGAGGGGGTGTAAAAAATAAAAAATTAATTAATCCAAAGAAATTGAATTTTATCCAATTGGGTTGAAGGGGGTAAGAGGCAGCACCCGCAATGGTCAGTGAATCACCCACACTTGGGGATGACATAAGCGTGTTCCCTGTCATTGGGGCTAGGATCACTCACCTAAGCCAAATACTGGCAGCACAAGTGCCAGAATCCAGAGAAAATGCATGATGAATCAATTAGTATGATAAACACTGAGAACAGCTGGATGGGGATGAAACACGACACTTCACAGAGGAAAAGTTAAAGAGAAGGGCCCAAGGGCCCAGGGCAAGTGGTCAGAGACCAGTGGAACACACGTTGTCCGTAAGAACACAGCGAGATAGTAAGCCAGATGCTTCCCAGATGAGAGCAAAGCAAGCTATGATCTCAGAGAGTGAGCCGACCATTCAAGGAGGGGAATTGGGAGGAGGGGAGGAAGACAATGTGTTCAGCGCCACGCGTGTTCATATCACGAAATATCTCTACTACCTCCAATTAAACAACCCTATATCATAAATTCACTTTATTTCATATAAATAATGATAAATTCACATTCACATAAAAAAAAACAAATCATCAGTATCTTTGAAAAATAATTTTATTATCATATAAATATATATATATATGTAAATATTTCTTCATTATCCAGTACACCGTGAAAGGATTTTTGTTTGTTTTGATTATATTACCATTGTTAGTTTTTTTTTAAAGAGAAAAGCTTAATAAATTTTTTTTTGTTATATTTCTTGTATATAATATGTTCAACCCGAATCTATAATATATTATAATATATATATATATATAAACAATTATTTTGTACTTCTTTTTTTGGAGGGGGGTGAAAGGAGAGAAGAAAATAAATGTTTTGTAATAAATAATTTAACAATTTTTATTACAATTTTCATTATTACTATACTTTCATATTATTTATTATTATCAATTTATTTTCCCTTATTAATAAATTGTAAATTATAATTAACAATCTTTAACCCCTATTATTACATTTCAAAAAATTATTATTAGTTTATTCTTTATTTTTTAAAAAAAATCATTAATCTAGAAATAAACCTTGGTAGACAAGAAAATAAAGATAAAAGAGTATATGTATATATATATATATATATATATTATATATTTTATTTTATAAATTTTTGAGGTAGAGGAAAGAGAGGGGGAAAAAATCTTTTATTGATTGTTATTACAATTTTCATTAATTTATACTGTTTTTAGCTATTTATTTTATTATTATTATTGTTATTATTAATATTATTCTATTCTATATATCTATTTTATTATTATCTTTAACAAATACTGTTACAAGAATGTTTAAATTTCTTTTAACAATTGCTAGACTTTTGATTAGCGGAAGCTTTTTGTTATTTATCTTATTTCCTTTAGGCCTCCCACTGCCCACACATCTTTCCACATATTGCTTTTAAACAAATTGTCATAATAGTTATCAAGAGAAATTAGAGAGAAAATAATACAAATTTAAATGCAATATAATTTAGTTAATCTATTAAGAATCTATATTCACAAATATAAACAAATCTTTGAGAAAGAAGATATTTATTTATTTATCTTTTCAAATGTATAAATCAAGGTTATCATATTAACTTGTGATAACCTTCTGAACTTTTACATTTTAACACTTTAGTAACTACAAATAATTTTATATCTTTTGCATCTCTTTTTACTCACCCCCTCCTCCCCCACACCAAGAAGGTCATAAAATACTAATGTAATAGGAATTGGAAGTGTCAATTTTGTTAAAAAATATATTTTTTTTAATTGATATTTTGAAACATCTTTACCAAAATTTTATTTTATCTTATTTTTTTTTAATCAATGATGAAATTAAGAATAATTGAATTTATTAAATTATTTTAAAAAACAACCTTTTTGGAATAACAATAGCATATAAAATTTTAGATTTATGATAATATAATTCATTTCGAATAATTGTGAAGGCTGGCTGAAATGGGCATAGATGCCAAAAGTCAATAAAATAAAATAAAAATTATAATATTAATTATAAGTTTTAAAAATAAAGTAAAATTCATTATCCACTAATAACTTTTTACTTATGATTTATTAAGACAAAATTATTTATTTTAGATAATTAATTTAATAAAAATCTTCCTAATGGGTTTGTGGAATATAAACTAAAAAATCATAACATTTTATTGAAATAAGAAGACTTTAGCTTAATGCTATATTTTTGTGAGTTGCGTAAATTTATGAAATATCATTTATTTTCAACTGCTTTTAGCTGCATTTAACTTTTATCATAGTTTTGATAAAAAGAAAATACATTACCAGGTACTCGACGGGGACTTAGCAATTGATATACAGATTATATCTTTTATATGAGATGTTCAATGTCTATACAATTACATATATTTATATGTATAGTGCAATTTGAATATGTATTTAAAATTTTAAAAATTAATTCCGGTACTTTCAGCTATTCAATCAAGCTGAAATTCTATATATAGCAGTTTTATATAATTTTTAATCATGTGAAAAAACTATCAAACATATATCTTTATTTTTACGGTCACTTTAGAGGAAAAAAATGAAAATGTGCTAGGTAATGGTCCTATTCCGAATGAGCTACATTTCTCAAAAGTTGATAAAAACTACGAATTTTGAATAATGCCCGTGTACCAAATTTCATTATTCTAGCTCAAACCGTTTTTACGTAATCTTGTCTACATACACACACACACAGAGACATTTTTCTCAACCTTAGTGAAAATGACTCTGAGACCTTCAAAACGTATAAAAACATCAAAATCTCGACATCGAAAATTTTCGAGATCGCAATACTATCTCTGGCGAGATAGTAAAAATGAAAAAATGGGGCGCCGGTTTAGAAAAACTGCCTTAGGCTAATACCAATTCTGAAAATTATGTATATTATTAGTAATGTTAAATAATTTTAATTATTTATTACTTTTTATGTTAAATCATATAAGTAAAATTATATGTTAATTTACTTTAATATTTGTCATATATTTATATATTTTTTATATTAAAATTAATTACCTCTCATTAATTATTTTTATACTAGAGTTAGTCAACTTGGTTTCTACCACAATAGGCTATAGAAGACTCAAAATAAATATTGTAATTAATAAAAAAAATATATGTAATTATTAAAATGTAATATAATAATAATACATTAATTTACTTTTCAATTATTCATTTTGATAATTCATTGAGGAAATGAGGGACAATTTTAAAATTTTAATACTATAGGAGATACAAAAGTAACCATCGCGACGTCTCTTTATGTCCTGATGTGACATTATTACACTGAAGATATCAATGTTGAAATATTACAATTAAAATATTAAAATGTAGCATCCCCGCCATTTGACGTGGTATCGGTCCCATTCAAATTTTAACGAGTCCCATTAAAAAGTTTATGAAGATATTTTATCTCATTTTCGAAATATAAATGCAAATTTGTTGAAATCTTTTTTTGAAAATTCAGATCAATCTTTCTATCTATCTATCTCTGTGGCTCTACGGAACTCGAAAGTTCTTGGCCACAGCAACAAGTATCCCTATTCTGAGTCACAACCCTCCAATCCCTATCCTCTCCCATCTCTCTCACGTCCTTTCCTACATTATCCACCCACCGCGTCCTTGGTCTTCCAAGCGGGCGTTTCTCATTCGGTCTCCCCACAAAAAAATATTTTTCGCCATTGTTGCCTCTCCCATTCTAGCCACGTGCCCTGCCCATCGCACAGCCTTCTTGATTTTATAATTCTAACTATATCTGGAGATGCATAGAGGTCATGCAATTCCTCGTTATGCAGTCTCCGCCATTCTTCGGTGACCTCATCTTTCTTTGGCCCATAAATGCTTCGCAGATCCTATTCTCAAATACTCTAAATCTACTCTCGTCTCCTAAGGTCATAGACCACGCCTCACACACATATAATACAATCGGCAAAATAATGGTTTTATATATTTTAATTTTTATCCCCTTTGATAATAATTTTGACGCTATAAGCCCCTTTAGAGTATGATAACCGATTGTAATCTCGCTTTAAACTCATCTCGAATATTATTATCTTTCATTATTACAGAACCTAAGTATTTAAATTTTTCTACATTTTCAAATTCTATATCTTGTATGTTAAGACTTTGTGTGTTAATAGTATTCCTCTCTGTTACTAAATACTTTGTCTTAGCACTATTAATTTCCAGCCCCACCTCTTTTCCTGCTTCGATTAATTTTTCTACGTTATCTTTAATTGCAATTGCCGAATCTCCTATTATATTTAAGTCGTCTGCGTAACTTAATACTTGATTTTTTTTTTGTTTAATTCGATTCCGTTTGATTTTTCCCCAATTTGTCTAATTACATATTCCAAGAACTAAATTAAATAAAATTGGTGATAATGCGTCCCCTTGCTTTAACCCATTCCGAATTTCGAAAGTTTCTGATAGTTGTTTCCTGCATCTTACTCTTCCTTTACTACCTACAAGACAAATTTGAATCATACGTACTAGTTTTTTTGAATTTCCCAATCAAGATTTGAAAAAGTTTTTCCAGGTTTATTGAGTCATATGCTTTTGTAAAGTCTACAAAAAATTGGTGAACAGAGATATTGAATTCGCGTTTTTTTTCTAATATCTGCCTTAATTAAAATATCTGATCTAAAATTTCCTAGTATTTCCTCCACGTATGGTCGTAATTTTATTAAAATAATATTCGAGAGAATCTTATACGCTGTCGTCAAAAGAGATATTCCCCTGTAGTTATTGCAGTTGGTTCTATTTCCTCAGTTCAATCTTTATTAGACTTATTAACATATTTTGATGATAAATAGAAAAAATATTATTGCTAAAATTTCAGTGTTAATGTTATTAGTATTGAAAAATTAATAACTAATTTTTTCTAAAATAATAGAGTATTTGATTAATTTGTATTATTAAGAGAAATTTAATATTTGAAAGAGTTGAATTTAAAATTAAATGATTCATAATGGTTACAAACATTTTTAATTAATAATAATTAAGGTTACCTAAAGAATAAAAATCTTGGTTTTAATAAAAAAAAATAAAAAAATTATTTAATACATTTTTTACATATTTTATGATCAAAATATAATTAGTTTCTTGTTATTTAGAATTGTTTGAACAAAAAATTTTTTTTTTCTTTTTTTCTAGATATATCACATTATTTCTTGTTCTTATTTTCTTGCCCAACCAACTTCAACACATTTTACACATAATAACATTAAATTAGTAAGTGGTTGAGTGAACCAACTAAATTTATTTTTATTTTTAATTTCAGTCATAATATAGGAATAAGTAGTCAATCCACATTTTTCAAAATATGAATGTGAATAACGATTTATTTGGCATCCATTAAATAATGCAAACCATATTTTACTTGCAATTACTTGAAGTTTGAGTATCCAACTATTTTCTTCATATAAGATATGCTCGACATAAAAGAATTTTCCCGACTAAAGATAAAAAAAATTATATATATATATATATATAAATTAAGATAGGATGGAATATGAAAGAACATATAACATAAATTTTAACACTAACCTTCGATAAGGTCCGACAACAAGATTTAGTAAATTGGTTCACATTTTCAAATTGACATAAGCTAAATGTGGAGATTATAGCATCAAAATATCCATCGGGTATATTACTGATTTGATTTTGTTCAATTATGTCTTCCACAATAATAGAATCGAATTGTTCAAATGAACACTTATATAATTGTTTCCTTATTTCTTCATCAGATTCTAATATAAAAACACGTGTTCCTCTTGGCAAATATTTAAAATTGATTCCTGTTTATATTGAAAATTAATATATATATAGGGAACTTAATATATATTAATAAATATTTATTAAAGTTCTCTCACCCTCTAATTTAGTGTTTTACAATTTTATACTTGAATAAATAATAAACAAGAAAGTATAAATAAATATATATATGTTCTTTAAAAGTTTCTGTGAAAGTTTTTATTATGAAAAGTTATTTCCGGGTTAATGATTCCTCGGCACTAGCACTGACACGAAATCACGTCTGGTTCGTACAACCTGAGGCTTAAGGAAATAATTTTTGATAAATATATATATATATATATATATATAGATAAAATAAAAAATAAAAATTTAATAAAATAAATAGATATATTGAATTATATTTTTCGCTTTACACAACTTTTAAAGATGTTTCTTATTATATTTATATTCATTATTGTTTATTATTTATTCGAGTATTAAAATGTAAAATCCATAAAAAACTTAAAATTTTTAAGATTATTCAACAAAAAAAAACCATTTCAGGGGGTGGTCAAAAATTATAAACTTAAAAGATTTTTTTTTTGAGCTTGGAAAAAAATACATTAAAATATAAAATTATTTATTTGTTATTCTATTTTGATAAAATTCAAATCCATTCTCCCAGACAACCAAAGCGACACCAACGAGGTTAACAATGAATTGCAACAATATAAAAAATTTTTGGAGTCATTATTATTACTTATTTTATTTATTTATTATTTATATAGATATATATTATTAGATAATTTAAAATTAAATTATTTTTAATTATCTAATACATAAATAGTCGAGAATGGAGGATGGTATATGAAAAATAATCCCTGAATGAATTAAAATAAATACAGATAAATAAGTGTTACTGATAGAAAAGAAAATGTATTATTGAAATTTTAAATAGATTAAAATATAAGTTTATAAAAATATTAGAAATTAATTGGAAAATAAATAAATATTTTTTGAATAGATTAAAAAAAATTATTTATAATTATTTTAATATTTCTAAATTTATAATAAAGAAAAATAATTATTATTGATTTCTACATAAAGATTAAATAAATATATACATTTTTATAAATAGAGAGTATTAATATTAATCTTTTAAATAAAAAAATATTTTCGATTAAATTCTATGAATTTCTAAATAAAAAAAAAATTAAAATTAATAAATTTGGATATGAATTTAATAATATAATTAAAATTTAAATTCAAATTTAAAAATTTGGTTCATATGAATATGTAAAATGCAAAATAAAAATTGTTATATTTTATTAATGTAATTAAATGAAAATGAATTCATTTGAAGTTGTCAGCCAAAGTTATAGATTTTAATATTGCTTTAATAAAATAAAATTAAAATAATATGAATACCTTGTTGATACCCTATGATTAATACACGTATTGAATCTACACGTCGGAGATTTTCACTAGCTGAATTAATATGTTCAATATCTTGAAATAGTTTTTTTTTAGATTCAGACATAAATTCATCATGTATTTGTTCTAAATATTTATGCAAATCTTTAATTAAATTAATTTTTATCATTTGCTTTTGATACAACATCATTAATATAATAAACACAAAAAAGGATAGGATATAGTTGTAGAATATATCTTGAATATATGCATCATATGAACTCATTATAAAATCGATATTCTAACCTTATATTATAAGAAATAAAAGATATTGAATTATTTAATTACTGCTAAAAAGATAAGTGACTAAATGTGTACATAATGTATTTACTATTTAAATATTGAAATAATAATTAGCTCCATCTAGGTTAAAAATAAATGATAAATTTACATATGCGCTGATATTTGAAATTATATTAATTAAATAATATTTTTGAAGAACATAATAATAAAAGAGAAAATTCTCTCAAGCTTTATAACGAAAAATATCTAATTATATTTATTAGCAAAAAGTATGGGTAGTTGCATTCATGACATGAACAATTATGATTACAATTATTAGATCTACTGTTACCATCAAGGACTATCTATGGTTACCATCATGATTTAATTTAAATTTTTTAAAACTTTCCAAATTGTCAAATGGTCGTTGGAAATTCACCCGTGAACACAGTGAAAACTACAATCATATGATCGAAGCCCATATATATATAAAATGTTTTCTTTTTATTTTTTGTAATATTTCATATTTAATTTGTTCCAATCGAATTGTAAAATAATGATCTTTTTTTATACAAAATTTAATAAAATGTTTAAATTTTAGGATTATTTATATAATCTTATTACTTTAGTAAAAATTGTATACATCAATGTATTACTGATTTTTAAAAATTGTGCAGATGATTTTTATGAAAATCACATAAGATCTCATTTACAGAAATATAATTTAAAATGAGTTTTTCTTTATATTTTTGATTATATATATTTATATTCACTGTCGGCCATGAATGGCAGAACCTCCAAGGTAGGTATCGGATAAACAGCGTGTAGTTAACACATACATTTCTATTAAGGGTTTTATAAAAAATAATATAATTTCTGCCTTTTTTAAAAAAAAATTAAATAAATTGATGATCTATTTGCTAAGTACAAATAGAAGTAATTCATCAGAAGAAAAGCAAAATAAAATAGAGAATATTCTTAATAATCAGTCGAGTCAAGGCCCGCTCTAGAGGCCGGCAATCCGGGCATTTGGCAGAATTTGAAGGCGGCATTTTTATTATAAATATAATAAATTTTACAAATATAAGGATGGCAAATTATTCTAAAGCCCAGAGAGGGGGCTGGGTTATCCGTAATTCCCAGGGAGATAATTCCATATACAACTTCAGGTTATCTATCAATAAATATAGCCTTAAAGGCCTTAAATTTGATATTACTTAGATTCCAAGTAAATTTCTATCTTAATTTAAGTATAATTGAACTTAGGCTACTTTCAAAATAAAAGATTCAATTTTAGAAATAACTCTGCAAACTTGTGTCTAGAATGATAGAGGAATAGAATAGAATTTTCATATTGTAAAGAATTCTAACAGAAAATCACAAACTGGTTAAAAAAGTTTTGAGTGGTTTTGTGTGAAATGAACCGTTTGAAATTTTCTATAAGACATCAATGAATGAGAAAGTAAATTTATTACCAAAGTTCGAAAATATTGTTGTAACAGCATTGATTAGAAATATCGGACAAATTACAGAAGTAAAATTCAAGAACATGATTGACCTATACCAGAGGTTCTTAATCTTATGTACTCTGCGGACCCCCACTTGAAAAAATTTTTTTTGACGGACCCCATTCCAACTTTAGGTACTTTACGGCATTTTATTAGTTAATTTCTGGCTTACGATCTCATAAGAACAAGGATATATGATGAATATTTCTAACAGTGATTGGTGAATAACGATTTTTTTGCATATTGTAGAACACATTTTATTAGAAATTATAATATTGAAGAAAGAAAATTCTGCTAAATATGAAGATGGAAACGGTAGCAATAGTTTTCTTGTACATTTCGTTGAATTTGGGTATTTGATCTGTTTCCTCACAAAGCCATGCCATCGCTTCTTTTATATTAATTAAAGTTTTAACCGACTCATCATTTTCTCGTGCACCTGTACGATGGCTTTGCGGACCCCCAGTAAAGGCTTCGCGGACCCCCAGGGGTCCGCGGACCACAGTTTAAGAACCTCTGACCTATACGATATATATCACCGGGATATTATGATTTCTTCAAATCCCTTTCACACACACAAAATGTAGATGAGAATTAAATTGTTTTGTAAATTTTTGTTTGCGATTTTGTAGGTATTACTATATATTAAAAAAATGTTTCAAATAGCATAAATTATGTTTTTTGAAGTGTAGTAAAGATATATAAAATAAAATGAGCATTGTTTGTTTTTCAATTTGGATGATGTTAAATCGTTTTAGGATCCTTCAAATTTTATAACAAATCTTGTTAATTTTGAAAGTGGCTTGACTCAATTTTTGTTAAAAAAACACATATGATTATTGATTTAATATTTGTCTTAATTTTTTTTGGAACTGATATATTAAATTCATTTTTTAGAAGTTCTAAAAGAAAAATCAAAATGAATATAATTTATGTTAGATAAAAATAATTTTTAGTTTTAGTTTTCTATTAATTAATATAATTAATACAATATATTAAAGGAAGTCAAAGTCAATGACTTAAGTTGGTTATTAATTAATCTATCTTGGAAATATAGATATTATGTATCGTATAAATGAATATTTAAAATAATTAAAATATGTTTGAAAAATTCTCCCCCTTAATACATCTCTTATAAATTTAATCAAATCATTTCAATAAATGAATTAAAATATTAATTTTTCAAAATAAATAAATAAATTTCATTGATAATTGATCGATTATTATAGATATTAAAATTAAAAATTTAATATTTGAATGATTTAAAGTATTACTTGAATTTATATTATTATCAATCAATTCATTTATATGTTAATACACGTATATATTTTAGCGGTTACTATTAAATATTTTCTATTAATAAATTAGTATAACATATTAAAATAAAATGTAACAGTTTTTTGAAATTGTAATAAAGAATGTTCAAACATGTGAAGGGCAATACACATAAGCATATCTAATAGATTCATAAGAATAGTCTTGCCTTAGAATTGTGTTTGAAATGCGCGGTCATATAACATGGTGGACATCCCATTTAAATTGTCAAATTTAATTAAAGAAGCATCATAAAATTATATAATGCTATTAAAAATGAATATACGTTTAATCACGAATATGTTGGAATTTGTTTTATCTATTATTCTAAAGAAATGTCTTTTCAAAGTGAAAAAATTTACCTTGAAAATTAAGTGAAAATAAAAAACGATTCTATTTAAAATCTGTCAACTCTTATAATGAATCATTTGTTTCCATTAATATAAATACTATGCTATACTATAAATTTATATAAACTGAAACAAATTGAATAGATGTATTTTTGTAAATTTTCAAAAAATATAATAGGGTAAAGGTACCAGTAGTTGATACTTGTACATTTAATATCGGATAATAAGACTTATCTATATCTAAACATTTCTAAATGCGCGCTATATGAAAGTAATTCGTTCGATGTGTAAATATAAAAGCTTTGAGTTAGCGTCTGAGTAAACGGCACATTTACTTTTTATAGAATCGAACAAATGGATATTTTAATATTTTGTTCTTCATATATAAGAGACAAATAACTAAGTTTTATTTTTATTTTTTTTTATTTTATTAATTGAATGTCCATATTACCTAGAAGATAATCATATAAGATCTTAACTTTAAGTGAAAGAATATTTGGCATTAGGGCTGTCAAGTAATGGGTACTCAGAATCACAGACCATCCGTTCTATATATCCAGAAAATATATCTGGACCAGTAGTTGAAAGGGGGTTAATTCAAATATATAGGAGGCTCTTAACAGATTGTATTGCCAGGAGTGCCGTAAATGCTAGAGCCGGCGCTAGTCCAGCTAATTTATTATTATTCTCGGATAGACCCGTAATATTTTTAAAACAATCTTCAATCAATTCTCAAATCGTAAATAATAAATGTTTAAAGGTTTAGTGAACCAAGTGAAATGAAAAATAAATCCAATGATTAGTTTCAATGTACTTAAAATTAACACAACAGAACTTCTGCACCTTCTTCAAATACAATAGTTCGATTGTTTTTTGTTTTCGATTGATTTGCTGATTGATCTTGGATCATTTTAATAGAGGTATTTTTACTTAACTGCCTCTCTGAATGTTTGTTTGTAAATTATTCTCTCAAGTCTGGTTCACTTGTCCAATCGTTGAAGAGAGTTTAAGTTATATTAATAACGAGGATAAAGTCAGGGAATCTAGAGACAAAAATTTATTAAAAAGTATTTTTTTTCAATTTAAACTATTTTGTTATTATCAATTGTTTGCATGAAGTTTTTTTTTATTATTCCAATTTTTATTTATTTCCTTTTGTTATCTTTTAGCCCTAGAGCTAATTATATCCTGTTAAACATTTTCATTAATTAAAAAAAAAATAATTATTAGTTTAAAGATGATTGTAAAATAAACATATAAGGAATATTATATTTTATTAGATTACAAAATGTAGATATAAAATCTATAATAATTTATAATGAAAATTTTTTGGTAACTTCTGTATCATTTAAACGATGTAAATGATAAAGTAATTTTTCTTCAAGCGTATTAAGTGCATCAAGCGTTAAAACAAGGGTTTCATGTTTTAACATGCTATAAACATTCAAACCTGAAAAAAGAGAAAAATAAAATAAAAAAATCATATTTATAAAAGTTGTTTCTAATACACTCAACTTATTTTTTATACGATTTTGAGGTAACATGGTTTACTAATATATATTTTACACGAAAACGAACACTAACACAAACCACAAAAAAAAAATAATTTTTAACTTGGGCAGTGACTTCGGTGTTTGCCATTGCCCGAAGACGGTCTGTTTATACACAAACATTTGCGAGTTGTTTGCTTAATATTAATACCCGAATTTTATATATATTCCCTTTTTTATCTGAATCTCATTGTAATTCAATATAACAATTATTTCTTCTGTATAATATGTTATATCAGAATTTAGTTCATTGATTTCCATAGATAATTCAATAAGGTACTAAAAGATGACGATTAAATTAAAATTTATCTTTTAATTAGATGGAAAACTGAATTTTATTCCTATTTCCAATTTCAATTATTATATTATATGTATTTTGTATGTATATTGTATGTATTTTGTGATAAAAATAATTTCTTTTTATTTTATAAATATATATGTAATATGGATTTCATTATTCCTTTTTTGGCACGTTTTTTGGAAAATCTTACATTAAATTTTTATTTTACACGATATTTTTACAGGGTTTTCTAAGGAGCGTATCAACCATGTAAAAAAAAAGTTGGGTCTATTTATACGATTTTTGTAAGAAAAATAAGAAAATAAATGATTAATGATTAGAAATAAATTTTAAGTGTGCCAGTAAATATGTAAATTTAACTATCAACTCACCATAAACAGGCATAAGATTCACATGATTGATACTATCTGTAGCAACAGATATATTAATTGGCATAATATCTTTCCTAAAAATATAAATTTTAATTTATATTTAGATGTTTTGAATTATATATATATATACATATATATATAGTTAATTTCTTACGTGTCAACCATTAAAACGGAGTTTCCCCAGGTTCTATTTTCTAATAATTCTTCAATATATTTTGGATCATCTGTGGGTATATCTAGGTTTTCTACTACAAATAAATTATCCTGTAATATAAAGTAGTATGATTATATAGCATATATATTTTTCCTTAATATTTTTATTAATTAATAAACGTGAATACCTGCGCGAGTTTAATTGAAAGCGCAGATGTAAGACCCAAAACACGGGTATAAAATGGCAGCATATAAAAGTAGGTTGCGGGTGATCTTGGTCCATGAACAATGCCGCCACCTTTCCATAAAGGTGATCGAATGCTTCCATGCCTGGCTCTTCCTGTGCCCTTTTGAGGCCAAGGTTTTCTTCCTCCTCCTCGTACTTCAGCACGAGTTTTAGTATGTGCAAAATTCTATTCAAACATGAAAAAAATTTAAATTAATAAGAATTTATTTCCCTTTTATCTATCCTCTCCCTTTATTATTAATTACTTTTTGTTTATAATTGTATACCCATATATTATTGCCTTCGGGCAGATGTACAATGTTAAATGGGATTCAAATTAAAATAAATTAATTATATAGAAAACCTTCATTAGAGTGTTTTAATATTTATATTTATTTAATATCTATTTATGCATAAGAAAAAATGTCCTACTTTTATTAATTCGATTTTTTCTAATCCAATTTTTAAAATGGAAAATTTAAATAAAAAATATAATGTGAATATCTAAGTGAACCTAAAATGTCTAAGAATACTTACAACTCTCTTATACATAGTTTGCCATCTTATATTCATGTGTATTAAATCAATTCGTGGCGATTGTGCAAAAATTTCAGGATGTAAATCAATAAAGCCAAGTTTATTTTCTTCTAATGTATCTAAATTATCTACCCAGACTTGTCTTGGAGTCAAGACCTTTGAAGGAAACTCAAGATCTCTTGATGTAATAATAGGCAAATTCCTTTGAACATCATTCTCTATAAAATATATATATATAAAAATATATAAATATCGTAAATATCATTGATAATTAAATAAAACAATAAAAATAAATTACTGATTATTGAATTGGATTGTGTGCAAAAGAAATTAAAATGCTGAAGGGGTTTTATTCGTAAAATATTTAATTTCATTAAAGAGATAGAGAGAGAGGACATGATTAAGAAATATATCCTTTTAAAAAATTAGTGAAATAATCAATTTAATAATGCCGATAAGTTAGATCATATTATATAGTATCAGAATGTCAAAACAAATAATTTTTTATAATAGCACATAAGACCATTCGATTTATTCTAAATAAAAGATTTTAGCGCACTCTTTCGTAATTTTCATTAACAACTATTTTACCACTCTCTTCAAAGAAAATGATTATATACGACACTAATATTTAATTTATATATAAATGTATTTAATAATTTTAAAATAAAAAAATATTTTCAATAGAAGTCACTATTTTATAATAAGAATATTTTCATTAGTAAACACTTTTTTATAATTTTTTTTAGACGAATACAATTATTTGAAATTGACAGTTAGAAAAAAATATTAATATATTAAAAAAAGAATAGTTTAATAGATCATAATACATATTATAGATCTTGTATGGTTTTTACAGGTTCATCTGTTAACTAGTCTTGCGATTGAAAGTTTTCTTATCTAACCTCCATTTTGACATTATATTTGACATTCATTTTGGTACACGTTTTAAAATATTTTTTTTTATTTATTTTATCATTATTAAAGTTGATTTAAAATTTTTAACTTTTCATCATATTTTCATATTTATTATAATTTTTTTAGAAAATGGATTCTATTGATTTATTAAGAATAGACTCAAATAAATTATTTCAAGATTATTCAATAGAAGAAATTGAAAAAATACAAAAATTACTGCATAATGAAATTGAAAGAAAAAAAGAAGTGCTTAGAACAATGGTTGGGTATGTTTATGTTTCTATTTAAAATTTTTATATTTATATATTTCAATATTACAAGTTTTATTTTCAATACAAAAATATTCTTGTTTAAAATTATGGTATATATTTCTGACCCCCTACACCTCGCAGAATTTAATGAAACTTCGCCAGTTGATTCTTTGATTAATTCTAAGAAACTTTTTCCTTAGGCATTTCTTGGGAGAACTTCTAGTTTTCGAGATACAAGTGATTAAAGATTGTGCGAGGTGTAGGGGGTCAGAAATATATACCAAAATTATAATTAATTCATATCAAATATATAAGTTAACACAGATGAAAAACAGACCGAATATAATAATAACTTGTAGAGTATATTTTATGATTTAAATTATAAATATTCATTCACCTCTTTTTCTCTCTTTTTCCTCTCTCTTTCTATATATATATATATTTATATATTATTATTATTATTGTGTTATTATTTTCTTATCTAAATTATTTTTCTAAATTGATTATTTTAGTGAAAAATATAGGGATATGATTGATGCTGTAGACACAATCAGTGACATGAAAACAACAGCCAATGCAGTGATAAATCACATCGATTGCATGAAATCAAAATGTCGACAATTACAACAAACGAATTTAGTTGGTTTTAATGCTAAACAATTTTCTCACACCAAAGAAAATGTCTCAAAAGAATATATTGCATTAGCTTTACAAATAAAAATTTTAATGGCTATTCCAGAGAAAATATGTACCTATTTAGAGAAAAAGGATTTTCTACATGCTGCAGAATTATTCCTCTTCGCCCAACAAATCAATACAGGTCATTTATATATGTTCTATTTTCTTTTAAATATATAATGAAACACAATTTCATTCATTTAATATTTCATCAAAATAAATGACAAAATCTCTTTCAGGATTACCTATGATGATGCATTCAGACAGATTATTAGAAAGAAGATTCCCAGTAGTAAATCAATCTTGGAAATCAATCGCCTCATGTTTATCAGAGATAAATTTAGAATGTCGGGAGGGTTTAGCCGTGGCTGATCTCGAGCCTTTAGTGGCAGCAAAAAGTCTTGCTACCCTCGCCTTATTAGAAAATCCTGATCCATTATTTCTTCTTGATCAATTATTAATCTTAAGAACACGAGCTCTTGAAACTGTCCTTGATCCACACCAGAGTCAAATTAGTGTAACTTCCAAGTTATGTACAAGTTTACAACTACTTACACAAACTATAACTCTTCTTTACATCTGTTTTATAGGTTTGTATAATTCACTTTTCTAACAATTCAAATAATCATAAAATAATAATTCTTTTTTTTAGAAGAAAATTATAATAGTCATGGACTGATTATTAAACTTCTTAAAGAGTTAAGTGAACCTGGAGACAATTCATGTTTGAACTTAGTTGGTGTTTCAAGCCATGGAGGTGCTATGCACCTGCCCCAAATTGTTAGAGAATATAAAACACTTGCTGACACTTCGACTTTCTCTCAACTTCCTATAAAATTATTACAAGAAAAAACAGTAAATTGGTTAAAGAAATCCGGAGAATTTGTTGCAATTCGAGTTCAAGCCCTTCTGGAATTAATAATATCAATTCATGTAAGTAAAATTCACTTTTATGCTGTATGTTTAGAAATCTGAACATAGATTTAAATCAGAATACACATTTAAAACTACCATTTTCTTTTTCAACATCTTTACAATTATATTACAACACTAGGTGCTAAGTCCACTTAGCATCTTGACAGGGGGCTTTCTTCCATTTACCTCCCTGCTTAGTATTTTGTTTAAAGTCTGTTTTATTTTATTTTAATCAGGAAAACTTGTTTTCTTCTTAATTTAATCCTTAAATTTATTAAATACTAAATTTTACATGTTGTAATAGGATACAATATTCCCTAAGATTCATTTTTTCTATTATTATTATATTTAATATAATATAATCTCTCTCTTAAGAAAGATTCATGAGCAAATTTTATAACATATATAAAGCTAATCTTAAAATAAGTTAATTTTAATTAATTAATTTGTATGTTCTATAGTTTATCTAACTCTGTTTAAAAATAAATTTCTGGATTATAAGATTATGTATTGTAAAATTTATAACCTATGTTCAATTAAAGGTATATAAACATTTTCTATTTATGTTTTAATATTTTTTATCAAATTAATTTTCTCTTTTATTACTTTATTACTTATTAGAAAAATAAATTTAAATTAATTTATTCTCCAAATATGTATATATTTTATATTTATTATATTAATATAATTTATTATTTTTAAGGCATTACAATCCTTACGCGAAGCAGCTACACAATTACAAACTCCATCAAATTTTAAATATGCATGTCGACGTCTCGAATTACCTGATGATTGGGTTGCTATATGGGAAACCCTTTATCAACCATTATTAACCATTCGGGCTAAACAACTTATTACTACTCTCTCACATTCAGCTATTAAAACATTAGAATCTGGACTCATTAATTCTTTAAAAGAATTAAAAACCGATCCCAAATCAGAGGCTGATTTAAGATGGTTTATTTGGAAAGAATCATTTCAGGATCTCCAGCAAAAGAAAGGATTTTCAAGTGATTATTTATATTTAATCTATTAAATTATTTTAAAATTTGATGAAATTAATTTCAATATATTTTGGTTTAGGTTTATCAATGAAAACTCGAGGCTATAGCCCTCGTGTTCAAAAAATTTGTAGCGTTTTTGAAGAAAAAATTCAGGGTCTCTTAAAAGATGTTGAACCATATTTTGATGAAAAATTAAATGCAGAACTCCTTTCTGCTGATCCTGATCTTCCAAATTTTCAACGATTTATGGATAAAAGTCAACTAGAAGATCATTTAAGAGAAACTACTCTTCAATCTTTAACAATGTAATATAAAATTAATTAAAATAATAAATTAATTCAAATATTCATTTATTTTTTTATTGCAGGTTAATGGATTTATGTGTTAGTTTAATTAAAACTGGAGATGAACAGTCCAAAAGTATTGGAGAAATTGTTTTTGTTGCGCGACTATTACAATCAATTCCTGATCTTTGTCCTGGTATAAAACAATGTTTAGCCCTTGCTGGAAAAGGTCACCAAGCATGGGCAGGTGCTTGTGCTCAATTAGAAACAAAATGTCTCGAAATTTGGTCGATTTGGTGTCAAGTATTTATTACAGAATTACATACAAAAGCTGAAATAGCTGCTAAAGACGCTTTTAGACCAGAAGTGGCCCTAACGGTTGTTTTTTATTATTAATCAATTATTTATTTAAATTGTAACTCACTAAGAGTATAATAATCAAATCAAGATATCTAGTTACTTTTTAAATTATATGTATAATTTCTATTATCAGATATAATTTAAAAGTGAAGTATTATTTTAATAAAATTTATATATAATTTTCTTATTATTTTTAGAAATGGGAGAAGATTATAATGGAGGGCTTAGAATCATCAGGAAATGCAGAGATTATTGTGCCTCATCAACCAAGTCTTTGGTTACAATCATTTTTATTAAGTTCATCAGAAAGTCTTGCCGCTCTTGCTCCTCACACAATACCCCGGACAATCCATCAAAATCTTTGTACCGAATTAGCATCTCATTTACTAGATTTGATCGATCAATATAGTGTTCCATTACTAGATTCTCAAAATCATGTTATGCAATTTGTTCTTGATTTAAAATATATTGTCCTGTTGCTTGGACCTCGAGATAATAAAGTAACAACGATTTTCTTCATCAAATAATTTCAGTGAAACATTTTATTAAGATTATTATTTATTTCAGCCCTTAAATGATAAATTACAAAATATAATTGATAAATTAGAAGATAAAATCGACCCTTTTGATTTAGATGTATTTATACCTCATGTAACATTCAATGTAGAAAAAAGTGTAGCTCGAACACAGGTTAATTACTAATGAATTACTTTTATTATAATAAATATTTTAGTTGATTACTAATATTTTATTTTGTTATTTTCAGTGCCTTTTTGGTGTTTTATCACCCTGGCCAGATAAAGTAATTAAAAGAAATTCCACCGAAAATACTGAACAAGAAACTAAAAAAACTAATGCAAGTAATTTTGAAAATCCTAATATTTTGCAAATGGCTAAAGGCGTCGGTTGGTTTCCTCTTTTGCCAGTCACTTGGTCTTCCTCTACAAATCGGCAAATATCTGCAAATTTCGCAACTGATAAAGTTTCGGTATTATTTTACTATTATTCAAATATCATAGAATAAAGGTTACATTAATTTTTTCGAAACTATTTCAAGCAATATACGAAAACATATATTTATAAAATAATTTAAATAATATATATAAACCAAATTATTATCCAAAATATTTTCATTTTTAAAAATACATTTTATTTAAATATTTAAATTTTTATTTACTTTTAATTAATTTCAGTTTTTTCGGATTTAAAAATCACCTATTTTACGTATGTATGTATGCATTCTAGGATTTTTGATGATTGAAAAAAATAATTTATCTGTTTATGCATGAATATAATAAAAAAAAAAAAAAAAAAATATTAATGGTTTTGAGAATTAATAAATTTTTTAAGAATGATAAAAAACCAGGTCAATAGATCATCTATAGTGATAATCTTGGTCCACCTAACTTCGGATCGATTCTCATCAATTAAATTAAATCATTTTATATAAAACAAATGAATAATATGTCAGTTAAATAAAAAAAAAAATAAAACAGATTAAAATTTTACTTAAAAAAAAATAAAATTCTAAATTAAAAAAATTAGTGAAAGATTTTTATTTAAAATCTATTTATTTCTCATGTCATTTCCCTTATGGAAGAAACTATGTTTATTCAATTCTGTGAAGTCTTGTATACTTATTACTTATATTTATATATATATATATATATAATTTTATGTCTAACCTTATTAATATTATATATATTAACCGTTTTTAGGATATTCATCAAGTTCTTTGTGTGTATTAATATAATAATAAAAATATTTGATGCACGAATTTTTTAATTTCAAATTACAATTTTTATCTAACTTTGAATAATTTTAAATAAGAATTTTTATTTTAAAAGTTAAAATTTATTTTTTAGGCAATCAATAAAATAACATCAAAAAATAAAACAGAATCTTCAACTGCTGATTTAATGCGTTCTGGAGCTGCTGCCTTGTTTGGTGCTATGAGTTCTGATTGGTTTGGATCAAATTAAAAAGAAAAAAAATAACCTATAAATATTATTTTTATTAAAATTTTATATCTTCTTTTTAAACCAAAAAGCAATATTAATATCATATTTCTCATTATTCATTTCAACTATTAATGAAGTTAAAATTTTCAAAAATTATATTTAATTTTATAGATATGAATGTATTTATATATTTATTTATTATATATATTGTTGACTTTTTTTATAACAAACAAATTTTAAGAATTTAAAAAAATAAAGATTCATTTAAACTATTTAAATATTTCTTTTCTTATGCTTGGGGATTTTGAGCTAAATTATATATATATAATATTTATAATAAATTTTATAATTTATATTATTTATTTATTTACTATTAAACACTCAAGGACAATTGAGAAGATTCAAAAGAATCAAACTACATGACTTGACAAGAGACATTACAAAATAGACCCGGCGATGGTGCCCTGACTGGAATTAACATGCAGGTTAATAATTCAGTGACATTCCCTCCTCCCTCCTCGACTATTTTACTACTCACATTTCCAGGGATTCTTTCCTTAACTCCCTCTTTATTTCCCTTTTATCTATCCTCTCCCTTTATTATTAATTACTTTTTGTTTATAATTGTATACCCATATATTATTGCCTTCGGGCAGATGTACAATGTTAAATGGAATTCAAATTAAAAAAAAATATTATTTATTTAAAATATAAAATAATACAGTTAAATATTTCACTCTTTTTGAAGGCCTGTTAAGTGCAGGAAAGATTTTATATAAGAAAAAGTCAACTAATACAAAAAAACAAACAAACAACAAATAACAAGTAATCTTTAACTTCTTGAAGTCTAATTTTCAATATTCGATTGAATAAAATTGATTTATTTTTCAGAAAAAAAATATATAACTATAAGTTAAATCAAATTTGACCAGTTAGTAACCTTTTCTAAGATATATAATTTGTTTATTTTTTTATTGGTTAATACATCAATTGTATAATTTATTCAATTTTTTTTATTATAAATACTCCATGTCTAAACTACTTATTTCACATTTGATAAGTGAAAATTAAAATAAAATAAATTGTAAGCATTAAGAATATTTTTTAAACCTTATGAAAATTATCGTAAATACCCGAATCTTATTTAACAAAATATATATGCTAAGCTTTAAGTAGTCTGTGGAATTATTAGAAAGGTCTTATTAACAACTATTAATTATTTATTATAAATTATTTTTTGCCAGAAATAACAAAATGAGATTAGGAAATTATTTGTTAAGAGATTTTTAAATTCAAATATATATAATAATAATTTAGTTCAAGAATATAAAATTTACAATTATAAGAGAGAGAATAAAAAAGTAATAAAATGGTAAAAAATATTTAAATCTAATATAAATATACTTATATAATAAAATAGAGAAGTATACACATGATAAAATAGGTTTAATATAATTTAATTTAAATAAAAAAACCTCACTACAATGGTTTATTATTAGTAGACCCAAAGTAGTAATATAAAAAGAAAATTCACTTTAAACGTTTAAACAATAAAGAATAAATATAAATAATTTTAAATTATTAAATTTTATTTTTATTTTAAATTTTAAATCATTATAACAAATTTCATTTAAATTCCCATTTCTGGCAAATGTATTTATGGTCCTAAAAAATTCAATTATAAATTTACTTTAAATTTATTTTACATTGTACGAATTTCAATATATTTTTGTATAAATATATTGCATTTCAGAAAGTTATAAATCTAATTTCATTCTATAATACTAAATTAATTATTGTTAAAAGTAGGAAGGAATAAAAGCATCTTCTGTGTTCTTTAGAACAAGACATATTTGAAGAATGTGATTTTTCTGCTTTATTAATGATTTGGTTATAAACAAATCACTAACGACAAATATATTAATATAAACATTATTTATTTCTCGATTTGTTAACATTTCATTATTTTTAGGTTTGTTTTGGTTATATTTTTTACAATTTTAAGTAAGTATTTTTTTAAAAAGAAATATTATTTTATTTTGAAATGAATATCAGTGAATTTATTCTGCAATATGAAGAATTATAACTATCAAGTTGGAATTTTTTTTTTTAATTTTGAGATTTTCTTAAGGTCCCAAAATGATATCAGAACGTGGGCATCTTGTTTTTTTTATTTTTTTTTTTTAAACCAAACTTTACTAATTTTAGAAATTTTTTTTCTTATAAAGTGAGTAGCACTATACTATAGCTTTTAAAACCAAATTTAAGGTCGATGAATTAGCAAAAAATCTAATAAAAGAAATAGACTTTTGCCTGAGTCTTTTAAAAAAATATTTTAATGTGTGTGTGTGCTTTCAATTTTATTTGAAAAATTATGTCTGTTTAGATTTTATAATTATTCGTTAAATAATAAGGAGTTTTTATTAGAAATTAAAAGCAAAATTAAAATATCATTAAATTAATTATATCAATTATTTTTTTGTTGATTTTTAAACACTTTTTTGTCCTTGGTTTTTGTTTTTATTTGAATTAAATGTTTTGTTTCATAATTAGTGTTTTTACGATTCAAATGTAAAAAATGTATAATTTGGTTGTAATTCAAATATTATTTTGTTATTTAAGAAGATAAATATTTAAATGAAATTTCTTGACTATTTCTATAGGTCCCTCCGAGATTTTCCAGAAAAACGTCTAAATTCTAAGTTGAAAAATGAAAAAATGTTTTTTAAGGACGTGTTGCATCCCATAACTTTATAAGAATATAGAAGTCACGCAGTGGCGTACCGTGAGGTTCTTGCGCCTGGGGGCAACTGAGAAATTAGCGCCCCCTTTCTTATATATATTTAATTTAATTTTTTTTAAAGAATATTAATGACGAATAACGAAACAGGTTTAACAGATTTTAATAAGTGTATAAATAATATTTATTGACTTACACAAAATACAGTTTAACTTTAAATATTAATTCTTCTTTTGTTCCAAATTGGTTTCCCTAATTTTGCGCCCCCTATATAGGGCGCCCGGGGACATATGTCCCCCCCTGCCCCCCTAGTTACGCCACTGAAGTCACGATAGTTTTTTGTTTTAAAGTTTCCAAAGTAATTGCAACATACATTTATTAAAGACTGCCAGGCTGCTTTTTCATCATTTTTGCTCGTATTTATGGCCCTGTAAAATTTTCTCCATTCACTTTAGAATCACCGATTTGGAGCAATTTTAAGTACAAGAATCCTTCGAAAGTTTATACATAGCTTTGACAAAAATTCTCATTACTCGTAATTTAATATTCAATAGAGCTAAATATATTTTTTAAAGATTCACTAAAGAGATAAGAGATTTATGTTTAAACTATGAGTTTCTAAAGTATTGAGAATTTTTATTTCTTAAGTCCCACATAAAAAAGCAAAATTTGGAGAACCCAAGTTGAAAGCCAAGCATGAACCTGCAGAATCTTGTCTTTGGTAGTTCAGCATGACGTTCCATATACATTCCTTAAATTTAGCTTGAATAAAATTGCTACATATAAGGTTCCTATGACAGGTCAAAGAGAATGTAAAAATTAATTTTAAAAAAGTAGGTGTGCTAAAAAAAAACCGTGCTCGATGGAAAAATTCGAACTTCATATCTGAATTCAGTATAAAAAAAAACATTAGATTCACTAATCAGATTTCTTGTGAAGAAAATCTTGTCGACCAGTGTAACTAAATGATCAAAAAAATAAACTTATTTTTATTAAGATAGATAGATACTTTGAATTAGTTTTTTTTTCTTCAAAAAAGTCGTATCTCATGAGAAACCGAAAATCAATATTTTTCAGATTTATAACCATTCAACCAAATATTGACATTTAACATTTTTAGCAGTATTTAGAAATGAAAAAAACAAGTATTTATAAAAATGTAGATCACACAACTAGAACTAATATAATATTTATAGAATAATAATAAATAAAAAATAAACTTAAAAAAATATTAGTTTTATTTAATTTTCAAAGAATACTATTTAGAATATAGAATCCAAATTTCGTTGTAATTTTTTATATTTTATTCTATTATAACTTTATATATATTACTTTTTTCTAACCCTCTTGTGCAGTGTAAAAGAAAATAGAAAAATAATCAACCATCTAAGATACAGTTCCCTAAACTCTTTTGCACCTATTCTAGCGTATTGTAGAATGGTGGTAGGTCAGCGGGTATATTATTTATTTTTTCAGGGAAATTTATATAATAGTTGATCTTTTTGTTAATCAGAAACATAATGTACAAATCATATTTCAATATCTGGTTAACCAAGTCGGCTTTAAAAAATCATTCTTTTTAATTTGAGAATATTGTTTTAAGATAATAAATATGGGTCGATTATTATGAAAATTTTCCATTTTACTTTTCTTTTTTCTTATAATTACCTTTATTTGTTATGTAGAATTTATACGTTTTATTTACATATTTTACCGTGTGTGACAATCTATTCTCAAAATTTAAAGTTAGATTGAAGAATATTTTACGCGACCATAGGAAAAAATAATTTTATCGAAATTTAACACTAATCCTAAATTTTGTTTTATAAAAACATCCTTATTCTACCGCCATTAAACTTAATTGCATTTTTTTGTTTTTTATTTTATGTTTTATTATTCAACCCCTTTTTTAATTATTATTTCATTTTATTTGAAAAATTTGAAGTTCGCCTTCAATACCAAAACCGGTCACTACCTGAAAATTATTATTATTTTTTTTTGTAATATGTAGAATATTTTCGAAAAATCTTATTCTAAAATATTTATAAATTTTAAAATGTATTATTTATATATATTTTGAATGATTAGTATATGCATTCAGTGACTGATATAAGAAAAAATACAGGGAAAAATAACTAATCTGATTAATTGAAACGAATAAAACAATAATATTATTAATTAGTGTATATTATAGAAATAAAATTATTTCAATTGTGAAATATAATAAAATATATATAATGATAAAGAAAAAATATTATAAATAAAACAAATATCATTGGAAAATAAAAATGAAAAAAAATAAATCTGGATTTCATTTTGTAACCATTGAGAACTCTTGTAATCCCCCTTACCCTAGCCAAAAGAGAAAACAATATTTTCTATATTCGCCATTGTGTTACATGTAAAATTAAACTAACACAAGAATAATAAATCAAATCAATAAAATACAAAAAATTGAACTATTAAAAATAAAGTCTCATTTAGTTAATTTTTTGAATCCTATTTAGTTATAATGATGAAGATGATTTTTTTAAATCAAATATATTTTAAATAAAAAAAACTATATATATATATATTGATTATTAAACAATTATTATCTTCATTGTAAATTAAATTAAGGAATTTTAAAGATTGGTCATTTGGCCGATCATAGTAGTAACAGTTATACATGAAATTCTGGTAGGTTTAAATTTAAATTAGAAAGTTTTCCTCTTAATTAATAGTTATTAGTACTTTACCCTCTTGGGAAAAAGTAAGAAACAAGGAAGTATTTTTCTTAATTTGTAAAAAAACTGTGTGAGGGGGGGAATTGAGAGGTATTACAAAATAACTATTTTTCTTAATTTGTGGAAGATTTGGAGGGTGGAGATGGTGAAATAGTAAGGTTATTACAAAATAAAAATAACTCGCAATTGATAACTTATAATAAATATTAATAAAAATATCAAATATCGATATATATTTCATTTGTTTGAAATATTCCCACTATTTTTATTACTTATTTATTTTATTTAGAGTATTTATTTACTTTATTATTCATTTTTCATTATTATTTATTTATTATTATTTTAGTTAATTTTCATATTCCCCTTTCAAATTTAATATTATCATATTTTATGAACAGTGAGAAGTGAGAAGCCAATCCAAAGGGCCCTGAAAAGTTGGTGGCTCGGAGCTGGGGAAGGGGCCGTGTGGCGCATGCGCAGACTAAGTTCAAATTCGCTGCTGCCACTTCACGTCTGTCAGTCGCTCGCCATTCCAAGAATCGTTCACATTTACCCTCTTCCTCCTGTTCTAGCCAGGGCGGACAACTCAATTACTTGCGCGCGACTTTTATCCAATAAACCAATTGATCTCGCTTATAAATTAAAAAAATAAAAAATCAAACAAACACTCAAATAAAAACCAAAACAAAATATTAACAAAAAAAAAAATAAATAAATTATAAGCAAAAGAACGATCAGACTTTGTGAGAGAAAATCTGTGAGAGAGCTACACTGAATTTGCTGGTCCATTTTGGCTATTTATTGATTGATCTGCGAATTCGTCGTCGTCCGGCACAGTCATTATGAGCACCCCAGTGAAGAAGGTGCCAATTCATTTACAGGTGAGATTCATCCATTAGAGCGACCTTTGAAATAAAAAAATCATCTGGGCAATGGGCCGCTCCCCTTCTATTTTCACAATTCACAATTCAATCTGCACTTTTTCGTTCTCCTATCCCTTCCCCCTCCACCTACTCACAACAACGCTTAAATTAGATTTCGCTCGTCTATCTTTAACTCTTTCTAAATATTTCTAACGTTTAGATTTTTAGCCGATTTATAGAAAAAAAACAAAATTTCGCAAAAAGAAAAAAAAAAAATAAATCCAACCCTACCCCTTCTATTATTTAATTCTTATTATTTTTATTTTAATCTCAAAATAAATATTTATTAATTAATTCACAATTGTGAATTAATATTAATGATGAAATTTAATAATTAGAAGAGTTAATCTCAAAGACAAGATTATCATACTCATTTAATTATTATACCTAATTTTTAATTAGTACAAATTTCACTTAAAACTAATCAATAACAATTTATTTCCAACTTTTCAAACCCATTAACTGTCTTGTGTTTGTTCATGTATAAATTATTATATATAAATTTCTAAATATAATTTCATTATTTTTATTTTTAAATTTTTTTTTTTGTTAAAATATATTGCCAATTTATTTTTTGAGTATTGATGTGTTTATGTTTTTTCTTTTAATTTACCTCTTTCTAAATCTTTTAAATTTATCTTTCTATTTATAGGTATATATATAATATATATATTTGTGTTTAAAATATCACTAATATATCATTTTATTCTGAAAATCTAATTAATATAAAAAAATAAATAAATAATCTTTCTATCTCATATTTATGACATTATATATATATATATGTTAATATTATACATAAAATTATAGTGGTATATTATAAAGATATATAATATTATTGTTAGAATTAAAATCCTATATAAATATTTTAAATATGTATTAATAAAATATTAAATATCTTAATTATAAAATATTAGACTCTTAATTCAATAAAATGTATTAAATTAAAAAATAAATAATTAAACCAATTCACAAAATAGATCATATATTAAATTAAAATGGATAAAATTCAACTTATTTAATATTATATTACATTGTATTATTTACTTAGTTACACACATTAATATAACAATAAAAAAAATATATAATATAAATAAAATATAAAATAATAAATATAGTTAAAAAGTATTTAAATAAAATTAAAAATTTTAATTCAATTATCTTTTAAATTTTATCATTTGTTATCTATAGATATGTTGTGATAAATTCCATTTTCATTTACTCTTATATTGTATATATATAATGAAATTAAAGTTTGTTTTTGAACCAAAAATTTAAATTTGAGATAAGGAAATACAACTTCCAAGGTTCTCTGTTGGAGTTTATATATATTGATCTGTATGTGAGTGGAAAGGGAGGGGAAAGTTAAGACTAGAACAAAACCCTTAAATACTGTAACATAAATTTTATATTTAAGATAGAGATTAGTTATTAAAATTATTTTCATTAATATAACTTTAATTCAAATTTGATTTTTAACTTTTATTAAAATTATTCTTGAAAACGAATTTGTATAAATTTTAAGAAAGTCCATAATATTTATACGTTTTTAGTTTTTTCCTAAGTAATCTAAAGATCCACACGTAAGAATTACTTAAGATTACAAGTTAAAAAAGTATAATTTATTTATTTTATTTACTTAAACATTTTTTTATATAACTTTTTGATTAGATAAAATATATTTTTAATTTTTTCAAAACTATTACTAGTTCATTCAATTTTAATTTTATCTCTTTATTATTAAATTACTAGTTGATATATTGGCATTATTATACACTTTCAAAAATACACTAATATACATATATATATGTAGATCTGAACCGTGATTGCGTGAAGTGCGAAAATATATAAAAGCATCCCGTCTTTTTATTATAATAAAAAAATATTTATTTAAAATTATCAATTATTTTCAGAAACAAATACATATAATCTATATTTGAATATCATTAAAAAAATAAATACTATCTTAATAAAGAGTACATGAAAAATAATAAAATCTTTTACTAGTTATTTACTTATATAATAAATATAATATAATCGCGCGTGTGTAACACTTTAAATAAATATTTCTATAAAAAATAGATTAAATTAAAATTTCACTCTGGGTGTTTTACACTCTAAAAATTCTCTTGCCATTGAATTCTTATTAAAATTTTCTTTCGGTACATTTATCGTTAGGCTCCCTTATTGGTCGGCGCCGTGCGTGCCAGCGTGTTAGGAAGGGTATCTGTAGCACCACCTACGGCACCTCTCCATTTATATATATATATATATATATCTACAAACTGTATATCAATATTTAAAGTAATTATACGTCTATCATTTACAAGATCTATCAATAAAGAAAATAATCTAATTTATACAAACGATAAATATAAAATAATTTTAAATGTAAATAAAAATATAATAAAATTGATTAAATTGTTAAAATTATATATATATCCTTTAACTTTTCAATTGATATTCAAGAGATGGATTAATCCTTCATTCGATTGTATTTTGCCTTGTTTATACGGGCTTAGTTCTTGTCATTAGATACTGGGGGTACCTACTAGTCGCTAAATAGAAACCATTCCTATCCACTCGACTCGCTACTCTTCTAATACTAACTACTTATACAAGGTATTTACACGTCAGAAAATTGTTGTAAGTAGTTAGTACAAGAACTAAGCCCGTGTAAAAAAGGCATTATTTCTATCTATCTATCTCTATGGCTCTTCCGAACTCGAAAGTTCTTGGCCGCAGCAACCACTTTTTTCCAAGTGTCCCTATCCTGAGCCACAACCATCTCCAATCGCTAACCTCTCCCAACTCTCACGCCCCTTCATACATTGTCCATCCACCGCATTCTTGGTCTTCTAAGCGGACGTTTCCCAATCGGTCTCCCCACCAAGATATGTTTCGCTAATCTTTCCTCTCCCATTCTAGCCACGTGCCCTGCCCATCGCAGCCTTCTTGATTTTATAACCCTAACTATGTCTGGAGATGCATAGAGGTCATACAATTTGTGTGTTAATTCTGTTCTTCTCTATTACTAAATATTTTGTCTTATCACCATTAATTTCAAGCCACACCTCTTCCTACCTCGATTAATTTTTCTACGCTATCTTTAATTGCAATTTCCTATTATATTTTTAGTCATTTGGTGTAATCTAATTTTTTTGTTTAATTGGATTTCGTTTGATTTTTTCCTAATTTGTCTAATCACGTATTCCAATACTAAATTAAATAGAATTGGCGAAAGTGTGTCTCCTTGTTTTAACCCATTCAGAATTTCGAAAGTTTCGAACAATTGATTCCCGCATCTTACTCTTCCCTTACTCTAGACAAATTTGAATCATACGTACTAGTTTTTTCGGAATTCCCATTAAGATCAAAATTTGAAAAAGTGTATCCCGGTCTATTGAGTCATATACACTAAAGTTTACAAATGATTGGTAAACAAACATATTGAATTTGCGTTTTTTTTTCTAATATCTGCCTCAATGAAAATATCTGATCTAAAGTTGATCGATTTGGCCTGAACCCGTATTGATATTCTCCTAATATTTTCTCTGGTGTAATTTTAATAAAATAATATTCGAGAGAATCTTATACGATGTCGACAATAGAGAAATTCCCCTGGAGTTATTGCAGCATATATATTAAATATTTAACCATAGGTATATGAATATGAATATGAAAAACGAGAATTAACTTAATTACAATACTCGTATATATTAATCTCAATGTCACACATCAACAATATTTTAATCACGAAGGGCACGAGTTATAGAAGAACTTAGTTACCATAAAGGGAGTTAATTCGCTTAGAATCGTTTCCGTTAGAAAAGAAATATTTACATACATTCAAACAACTTCCTTTAGCATCCTCAATAACGAACATTGCCTATTGAAATATTGATTAATGATCCCTTTGCATAGATCCATTCAAAGAGTTATAAAATAGTAAAATTTATGTTTGTTATTCACACAATCGTTCTTTATTTCAAATGAAACTCCCTGTTCTACGTTGACTTAAGCTATCATGTAAATAAATCTTGAATTTTTAACTTTTTAGGCTTGGTTGCTTTTGTCGAGGAAAAGGAATTTTATTTTTAAAAACCACAGTTAAGATTTTATGGATGGATTAGATTTTCCCTTTAATTCTGGGATTGCTATTATTCGGTGTATATAATCATTTTAATAGTTGTAAATTCATAATGCGTATCAGAACATACAACAAAAACATCAATGGAAGACGAACGTTAGGCGAATCCCAAATCTACATATTCAGATTGGATTATTTTATTTATTTATTTATCTAATCTTATAATGGTAACAATTTTGTGTATATACATCAATAGGTATATATACCTATACTTGAAAATTGTAGAGACAGGATTTTTATAAAATTCATAAAAGTCTTTGAGGGAACAATCGAACTTTATAAGTTTTATTTACAGGAAAAATCATTTAAATTGTTTATTACTTATTTAAAGTACTAAATTAAAAATTCTATTTCTATTAAAATATTTAAAAATTATGATTTAATAATTTTATTTTTTTAATTGAAATTAAAAATTTTAGAATAGATAAAAAGAAGTATTAAGCACTAGTGAAATAAAACACAGATGGAGATGGACAATAAACAATGTATAATTTGTTTTCTAAATAATGTCGTATTCTGAATCCTATGAGATTTCATTTTCATTTACAAATAAATAAATATTGAATTCGATACTGATATAGTAAATATACAATATGAAAACTATTTATGTAAATATAATATCGATCCTATAAAAAATAATACTTGATAATATATAATAAAATATAATATAATAAATAAGTAGAGATGTAACATTTTTTCTAATTTATTTTCACAGCATTAAATAAAAAAAAAAACTAGAAAATGAATCAATTTTAATTGGTCTTAAGATTGTAATTTGGAAGGGAATTTTACTTATGGCATTGATAACTAAATATAATTATTATTTTTTTTTTAAACCGATTTGTATATTTGATATAATTGTATATATATAATAAAAGGATACCTCATATTTTTTAATCTTTTATCTTAATAATGAATTTTATAATTGTTTTTGATTATTTTTTTTTTATTAAAATACTTATTTTTTTCCTATGAATAAAAAAAAAAAAAAATAAAAAACTTTTTAAACTTGAATAAATAAAAATTTTGTATAGTAGTTTTCGTTATGTTTTAAGGAAAAATTTCTATATTACCACGTTTTTCTTAGCTTGCTTTCTTGTTTGTTTGTTTGTTTATTTATCTGTTCGGGTCAAATCTTGCAATCGAAATTTCGACCACTTCCAGTCATCCAATCGCTCTGAAACTTTTCAGAGTTATGTATTCTGGATGACAATACAATAAAATAACACATTCGTAGCTTGCAAGTGTTTAATTAGAGCATAATTAATGAATATAATTTTGTATGGGAAAATCAAAACAAAAAGAGTAAATATTTAAATTTGAAAAAAACCGTTAAAAACCCGTTAAAAGAATAAGGCAATAAAGAATTAAAATATGACAAATTTAAAAATTTCTCTTTATAATTCAATTTAAATTTATTACTTTCAGGATAATAGTATTTCATGACTATTAAAGTCAATCAAAAAACTTAAAAGTAGTATAGGTCAAGTGAAATCGATTGCAATATATGAAGACTAAAAAGTAGAAAATAATACTTTATATAAAAAAAAAACTTTTTTAAAAAACCACGTTTTTAACGCACTAAAAAGAAGAAAATAATTTTTCTCAAACCCCATAGGTACTGACATTACAAACAAGAGATATGATTTGAAGAAAATTTTCTATAACGTAAAACGTGGGGCGCAATTATGGCTAAAATATTCTGTATCGTATAAAAATTTATAAATAAATGTTATTAGGTACAAATTAATAGGATAAATGAATTCATATTTTAATTAGCTTCAAAAAGTAAAGCTTATAACTTATCGAAATTTTTAAAAGAGGTAAATTTAATTTATGAAAAGATTATCTTTAGATTACTAATAATATTCACTTTTAAAAAATTCTGATAAAAAATGACATCCTAACAATATTCTGGTAAATAATATAAGAAATTTAACTTGAAGAAATCTAAAACTAAATTTTGCTACTGCAAAACTTCTAGCAAATATTTAATATTTATGTTAATAAAATTTCTAAAGTGTAAATTGAAGATGTTTATTTAATATTAAGGAATTAATTTTCCAAAAAAAATTTACATTAATAAAAGTATTCTGTTGGATTACTAATAATATTCCCTTTTACAAAAAGTCTGGTAAAAAATATAAAACTTAAAATATAAATCCATGGATATTGAAATAAATTAATCAAAGAAATTATATTGCATTATTCTTGCCCCACGTTTTACGTTATAGAAAATTTTCTTCAAATCATATCTCTTGTTTGTAATGTCAGTACCTATGGGGTTTCAGAAAAATTATTTTCTTCTTTTTAGTGCGTTAAAAACGTGGTTTTTTAAAAAAGTTTTTTTTTTATATAAAGTATTATTTTTACAATGAAGTAGCTGTTATTTTTATTAAATAATATTTTATAATACCGTATTACTCCTTGCTTTGACTTTGAAAATCAGTTTATTTACAATTCAAATCAATTCATAAAATTAAACCTTGACTTATTATTATTACCTTTTAAGTAAGTTTATTAATTTGGTTTTCGATTGTTTCCTAAATCTCTAATTTAATATAGATATATTTATAAATATAAAGTATTTAAAAGAAAATCAATATTTTTCTCGTTTTTTTTTCTATTTCTTTAAACAATATTTTTCATAAGTTAAAGAAGGAGATGGCGTGATGAAGATTTCATTAACTATAATGATTATTTCCAATTAGTTTTCGTTGTTTCATTTTTATAGTCTAATATTAATTCCCTATTATTTATCTATATTATTAATAGATTTTACCTAAATATATTCTCTAATGATCATTTTAAAGTTTGAAATAAGTCAAGCTTTAATACTAAAAGAAAATTTAATTATAACTTTAATAAATAAATACATTTTGTAAAGGTTTATTTCCAATTTTTCGTTTGCCAATAATCCATCACGGTCAAAAATAGTCACCAAATTTTTCTAAAGATAATATTTAGCGAAAACATTTTAATATAAAAAAGATACCTACAAAATTTTTATTTTATGTCTTTTAACCCATCCGAGTGTTCCTATTATAATCAACGAAAGAAAGACTAAATATCGAATATAAAAAATAATTTATTGGAAATAAATTTTGTCTTCATATATAAATATATATACGAATCTTCTAAAAGCAATTAATTTAAATTTTGATTTATGAATCATCTTTTGTCAGTCATTTTTTATTTCATTTTATAATAACCAGATCTTTTGTTATTTGTTAGAACTTAATGAATAACAGACATTTTTTTCCTATTCACAATAATGGTGATATATATAGATCGAAAAATTTTAATTAATTTTTAAAGAGAAGTTTATACTCGATATCAGTAAAAAATATAAATATTTATTTTTGAGACGGGGCGGGGGGGGGGGGGAGAATTGCTGGCAAGCGGTTGCAAAACAAAATTCATATTTTGTTTATTTTTATTTTTTTCAATGAAGTTTTTTGTACTGGTCACATAATATCTTCTACCCACTTTAGAGGGTAACCGACGTGTTAGGCGTTGTACTTTCGAATATACAAAATCTAGCGATTTTTTTATATACATAAGTAATAGTACCGGGACCCCGAGCCTCGGCTCGGTAATTAAGTTAAAATAAATGATTCATTATTTTTGGGTTTGGCTGATAAAATTAATACCTGATTCACCGAATCGCCGTTCACATAATAACATACAAACAAAAAAGTAGGCCTGTTGATATAAAATATATACCTGGGACACCGAGCTATCCCTCGGCCCTTTAACAAATTTATACACTTTATTTTTATATACTTTAAAAATTTTACAATTTTTTAATTATTTATTACAATTATTAAATGGTATTCTAATAATGACCAATTAAAAATTTGTTTCCTAAAATGATACAAATTAATTAAAATAACTTGATTTTCATTTCAATACCTGGGACACCGAGCTATCGCTCGACCCTTTAACAAATTTATACAATTTATTATTATATACTTTAAAAATTTTACAATTTTTTAATTATTTATTACAATTGGGTTTAACTAGTAATATTAATACCCGATTCACCGAATCGCCATTCAAATAATTTAAAAGAACATAAATTAAAAAAAGCGGGAGTGTCCTCCCCTAGACTTTCCCGCATATAAATAGGTAATTAGGTTATTATTATTATGTTTTAACAACAATAAAAATAAACCAATTAATTTAAATTATAAAGTAAAATGGTTTAACACTATTATATATATTTATAATCTACACCTAAAACTATAGGTTAAATGTCACTTCCGGTAGTCAGATCATGATGAAATTTGGTATCTGAATTTTTTTTCATATTTTTAAATCTATATACAAAATATGAAGCAAATATCTCGAAGCAAACTGGTACTTTACTTGAAAGGTAAACGCAACCAGTGTAGGTAAAGTACCACTTCCGGTTAACCGATTTTGACGAAATTTTGATAGAAATCTACAAACTGTGAATAATAACGGTGTACCAAATTTCGAAGTCCTAGCTTGATTAGTTTTTGAGTAAATTTGCTTACAGACATTACATACATACATACATACACACATACACACACACAGACATAATTCGAAAAATGGTATTTTCCGACTCAGGGAGGTCTAAAACGTCAAGATCTATCGAAATCTTGAAGTCGAAATTTTTGACGATTCCAATACTTCCCTTATACGAAGTATGCGGGAAAGTAAAAAAAATAGTCATAAAACATACACCCCTTAAACGTTAACAGATACATTTAAATTATTTGAAATTGTTTCTGTAGCTGGAAATTAATTTATTTCAAACCGTCGGTTGGTTCTGAGCCTGCACATGTCAACTTATTTAAAATTTGATATCTACATGTTGTCACTCAAAGAATGTTTATGTTTTTATTTTTTATGTTATATTTATATTTATATTTTATTATATTTTTAAATTTATTTTTCTAATATTGGCCTTTTTAAATTATTTATAAAACACTGAAAACATTCAAGATTATATGATTAAATAATTTTAAATAATTGATCTCATAATTGGATTTATATTTTCAACTAAGTAAGATATTATTATGGGTGGATTCACAATGTATGAAGGGACACTTCGAGAAATGTGGATGTTGCGGCCAAGAACTTTCGACTACCGTAGAGCACAGAGATAGATAGATATAACATTTACAATAATAATATATAATTAATTTACTGATTAAATTAAAACATATTAAAAGTAAGAACACAAAAACAAATAAATGTTTTATCTAATATACTGATTCAACAGCTAGCTAGTATAGTATAATATTTTATATTTACGGAGTCGCTTTATAATAAATTTATGACGTCATTTAATTCTCCTATATCGAATCCAATAAAGATAAATCTTCTAAACGTTGTGAAACAATTTCAAATAATTTAAATGTATCTATTATTGAAATAAAAAACAAATATGAATATAATATAAATATTTTAAATTTTTCTTTAAGAATAGATATATATCATACAGGCGGTGGCTGTGACGTCATATCTATTTAAATTAAAAAAAAACTAATGAAGATTATTTTTTCCAGAGATGTGATCAATAAAACTCAATTTTTCTTTATAAATACTATCTCTGGTGTGAATTTCAAAAAAAATCGTTAGAGCGGTTTCTGAGAACCCATTTACATATATATATATATATATATATATATAATTTTAGCTAGCATAATAAGATTAGATTAATGGTTTGTCTATTACAATTATATATTTTAGTTATATTTCTTAAATTTTACACATTTCAGGGTGAGAGAGAGAGAGAGAGGAATACCCCTTACCTCTATAATATATATTCCTGAATTATAAATTTTAAATTAATAAATTTCTTTTTTTATGATAATTTTAAACATTTATATCTTTATATAAATATATACATTGTAATTATAATCTCTATCTTTCAAAAAGTTTATCCTATATAATGTATACTCCATTTGTGAACTTTCTAGTTAATTAAAGTGTTTTTTATCTATTATGAACTCGTTTAGCACAAATACGCCAAGCGTTAATCGAAGGATTCCTGTTATTTTATTTCGATATATTCATTTCCGTTCGGATGTTTAATGTAAACGGTTATGCCTGAAAAGGTGTGGTTTACTAAAAAAAAATGAAATATCACCTTTAATATAAATCTTTAACCTCATTTAATCCATTTACATTTTAATATACGAATGATTATAATTGAAAATTCATTAATTATATGATTAATAGTGAATAGTAAAATTTAAGTATTTTTGTTTATCAATTATAAAAAAATTCTTATCTTATTCTATGTTTGTATTTTTTATGAATTTGGCTGTATTTAAAAAAGATAACATGGTTTTTGAGAATAGTATATATATATATATATATATATATATATATATCAATTAAAACGAGAACTAAGTGTTAGTTAAATGATTCATCAGAACAACAACAATTAAATTATTTAAATTTACGAGCAATTAATTAGTACTAATATAAATAAGGGTCTGACTTGAAAAATTATAAAAAAAAGTTCATTTATTAAAAATCTCTTTTCAACTACCTCCCATAAGCCTCCTTATATATATGTAATTTCAATTATAGTTTACACAATTTATAAATTATTTACTTTATCTATAATGTTCGAATTTTTTTTTATTCAAATATTTTCACTCTTTGAACGGTTGGTAGCGTGACTCACTGTTTTATCCGCTCAACTTGCGAAGGGATCGAACCTCTAAGAATATAATATAATAAATTAATAACAATATGCAAAATATAGTTAAAATAGGTTTCGATCTATGACCAATAAACTATATAATAAAAAAATTTAAATAAAAATTAAAATAAATTATATATTAATATATAATAATATAATTTCATTCATTTATATATATAAAGTCCCCTTTTTGAAAGCTAAATTATTTTCACAATAATAATTATTAGGATTAAATAAATTTTTAAAGATTTTAAAAATAATAATCGATCTTGTCTTATACTTTAATGGGTTTTTCAATCTCTATGCTTTAAAGTATAAATATAACATTTTGAGATTATAATTTAACAAATTCTGTTTTTTATAATATATATTTTAACTAGTAGATTTTGATAAAGTAAATACAAAAAACTATTACGTAAACGAGTTTTTATTTAAACTTTGAATAATGATATCAATTTAAATGTTTATTCTCACGTTTAATTTTTTTTTTCGATTTTTGAATATCTTATTATTCTATTATTATTCAAAATAAACTTTTCGAATAAAAAGAAAAAAGAAAATTTAATATTACCTATAGATAGCAAACTAGAACTATTGTAGATGGTTAATGGATCATATTATTTAAGATAATAATAGCGGGTAGCGGGTAGATACCTTCTCACGATCCCGGTGAGAGACAGATCTACCTCAGTGAGTGGCGCCCACTGCCCTACGCGAGCACATGCATTTTCTCTCATTCCTCGACCAAGGGAGTGCATGCCCTACTCAAATCATCCATCCAGACCCAATCCCCCTTTATTTCCTCTTCCTTCTTTCCAATCCACGCGTCAGGCTGTAGCGACAGGCCGGCTGGATCATCTTCGCGTCGCATCAACAATTAATGGAGAAATGTTATACGGTTAACGGCTAGGGCGTCCCCTGCAAGCGACGCACATTGTCAGCACCCGGGCGATGTGAGAAATGGGTTAGGGTTACCCACCTATGGACGAGGTGGGCTAAAGAAGATAGTCCAACATCTACATCCACATCAATATCAACATATCGACATCATCATCGACACGAACATCGTCACACCGGTCAGCATCAGCATCATTGCCATCAACCTCACTCAAATCGTCCACATCTTCATCAAAAGTCGTCAACACCATCATCACCATCATCACCGTCATCGAAGGTTGAATACCAAAGACCGCGTGGGAGGCCTAAAACCAGCTGGTCCTGCCGTATAACGGGAGATCTAATGGCATCTGGTCTCTCTACAGACGACGCCAACAACAGATTTAGTTGGCGCCAATTAACGAGAAGAGCCGACCCCACACCCCGTGGGAAATAAGGCTAAGAAGAAGAAGAAGATTATTTAAGATAATAATATTAGATATAGAAATTTCTTATTTTAAGTATAATGCAGGTCGATTATGGAAACAGATATTCAGATAAAAAATTTGATATTTAAATTAAATAATTATTATTAAGGAATAATAAAGAAAGTATGGATTATTTTAGCTAAGCAAAAATGATGTGATGGGATGAATTCGTTATATAATATTTATTTTTCTTTGCCTATTTTCAGTTAATTAAAGAATGTTGCTCTAAAAATATATATAATATATTTAAGGAATGAGGTCATATATATATTATATATAGATAGAATCTAAAATAGTAATAATATAAATTTACAATTTTTCTTTTTTAAAAAATATATTTTATTAATCCATTTTGAAGAATATATATATATATATAATATTTTACATTTTCACGGATATTGATTTGAAAACTCTTCATGTTCATGCCATTCCTATTTTTAATCAAAAGTTAAAGGATCTTCTTATTGATTTCATAATGTTTAGCAAATCAATTCCTCTAGGATTTTTTTAGACATGTCGACCGAAAGTAACTTTGACCAGGTGGATTATAGAAATAATGTGTTCGTTAACTTGGATCAATGCTCTACAAACATTCTCACTAAATATTATTAATTTTTTTCTTTTATTAATTTTTAATTTTTATTTCTACTTAATCAAGTTAATTGATTAATAGTAATAATAAACACAAACAATAATAATTTATTTAAAATAATTTTTTTTTTTTATAAAAATATAAATATTAATTGTAACAATTTCTACTCAGTATAATTAATTAACATAAATGATATATTTCTAATTTTATTTTTAATAATTAAATATTTAAATTATTTAATTTATTCTAAAAGTTCTTATTTTAATTAATTGAATATTATTAGATCATATTTATTGAAAATTTTAATTTAAATAAATATGAATTACAAAAATATTTTTTTTTAAAATCATACCTATATGTAGAATCTATACGTGTTAATAATAATAATAATAATAATAATAATATAATATTTATATTAATATGTATAGTTTTTCAAAGCATCATTGTATTGTTTTGATTTCGATATATTTTCACTTGTCATTAATAAAAAAAAAACAATTAAAATTATTTTTCCTGGTATTGAAATCTACACATATCGATTCCTCATTTAAAAATAAGCTGGAGTGTCTCCACTCGACTATCTCGCAAATTTGAATTGGATTAATTAACATATATTATATTTAAATTAAATTTAATTAATTATAAATTAAAATTAATAAGTAATATTGGTTAAATCAGCGCATGTGTGGCTCTTTGTTGATGGGACCACATCACGTGTTAGCGCGTGATTTTCACTGTTAAAACATTAATTCCGGTACTTTCAGTGATTCAATCAAGCTGAAATTCTATATATAGCAGTTTTATACAATTTTTAATCATGTGGAAAACTAGCAAACATATATCTTTATTTTTACGATCACTTTAGAGGAAAAAAAATCAAAACGTTGTAGGTAATGACCCTCTTCCGGTTGAGCTACATTTCCCAAAAGTTGATAGAAAACTACGTATTTTGAATAATTACCGTATACCAAATTTCATTATTCTAGCTCAAACCGTTTTTGCGTCATCTTGTCTACAAACATACATACATACATACATATACAGAGAGAGAGAGAGAGAGACATTTTTCTCAACCTTAGTGAAAATGATTCAGGAACCTTCAAAACGTATAAAAACATCAAAACCTCGACATCGAAAATTTTCGTGATCGCAATACTATCTCTGACGAGACAGTAAAAACCCTTATTTGTGAATTTCATAAAAATCTTAAGTACAATTTTCCAGATCAGAAAGGTATTCATAGGTATATACAATTTTTGCTAGTAATTGGTATCTACTCTTATTCTAATGATTATTTTCATTTTGAACGTGATTATGAATTAATTATAAATCTTGATTTTTAAATGATATATTATATATACCTCCAATGATGTTGATTCAATTTCACTTTCATTGAATCGTTTTAGTCGTGAATAAAAACAAACTTTAGTAAAAATTTATCAAATCTCCGCGACCTTGTACATCTGATATTTCGATTGGGAGCACCAGGCCGGTTAATTTAGTCAGCATGGCTACATCCGGCCTAGGATATGGTAGTTTGACGAATCTTGAGATATATCTCTAAAATTTATCATTTTAACTCTTATCTATTTACATACTATACGATTTATAATTATGCTTAACCGAATAAATTAAAAAATACCTTTCTTTCTCTCTCTCAACATTGTAAATAATTATTTGGAAATGATTGAAATAAATCACCCTCTCCCCCTCCCCCAACACACAATTCCATTATTTTCAATTATGGACCCTCTCTGTTCATGGATGTCAAGATCAATTGATAAAAATCTTACGATTAATTCAGAAAGCATACCCGGACCACATTTTATTTATTTATTTATTATTCCTATTATTTATATTTTTGTTCTTCAATTCATTATTTTATTTTTTGATTTATAAAAAAAAAAATGAATTGTGTCAAAATTTATTTACTATCACAGCTATCCTATCAATCGAATTTGCACTATTAGTTGTATTAATTTTTCTGATCAAGTTATTTTTATCTTGAAATAAAAAAAAAATGTTTCGATCAAACTTAACATTCATTTTATCGTATCATATTTATTATTATCATTATTAATATATATATATATATATATATATATATATGCAGATACGTACATTTCTTTACTAAAATATACAATTTCAATCATAGATCAATTCCAATAAATTAATATTAAAGGATTGATTAGAAAATAACATTATAAAACGGTTTAATTAATTTTGTACTTATATATAAATTTATTGCAACTGGAAATTAGGCAACCCATCGGTTCCTTCAAAATAATGCAAAAGGAGAGTCGTAACGTGTGATATTAGGGTGCCCACAATGGGAACGAATAAAATGGCGCCCTCGTTTTATCTTTTATATTATAATAGAAAAATTTTTTTTTTTTATTTATAAAGGTTAATTTAAATTATTCATCTAATGTATCACAGAAACAAATATAAATAAACTTTAATTGAATAACAATTTTAAATAAATATTTTTTCTATAATGTAAAAAAAAATTAATATTTTCGTTCTGCACCTTTATCGTTCGGCGCATTTTTAATTCGGTGACCGGGGCACTGCACATAATATCCACGCAAGGTCTCTATGCGAATGCTTTATATAATATATTATATATTTAATTTATAATTTTAAAAAAATACAATATGAATTATGTCAGAATTTATTTACTCTCACAAATATCCTATCAACCGAATTAAATATAATTATATATATATTTATATTGTCCTGCAAATTTAATCTTTAATCGATGTTAATATAGAAGTCATAATATTTAACAAACTTTAACTTTTAATTAATAAATCGGTTTTTTTTACTTTACAGAGTGCGCAAAATCGGCTCATAATAAAAAATGGAAAAATAATAAATGCAGATGGTGTAGCTGATGCAGATGTTTATGTTGAAGATGGCATTATCAAGTAACTAGATCATATTTTATTTATTTTTTTCTAAATATAAAATCATTCACACCCACACACACATACACATAAACTTTAACTTTAAATTATTCGGCTTGATTTCTTTTATTTATATTATCAAGCTTATTTATTTTAAGTTTGCTACGTTAGCGATTGGCATAATAAAATTATCAAATTATAATAATCTTATATTATATATAAAAAAAATTATTTAATAAATAAACACAATATTTCTATCTATTAAAAATTTTATTTTATTTTTTTTCCCTCAGAGTCCAAGTGATAAAAGTATTTTTAAGGTGTAAAATAAGGTAATTTATCATTTTGCAGGCAGGTAGGAAGAAATCTTATCATCCCAGGGGGAACCCGAGTCATCGAGGCAAGAGGCCGTTATGTCATTCCAGGTGAGCATTTTTATTTCAACTGTGAACAGGTCTTATATTTGCCACCTTCTACAGATTAATCGAAATAAATTCTTTTATCAATTATTTATCTGATTGATTCGCAATTGTTTATTATTAAAAAAATATGATTTTTGAATGTTTCTAATATCATTTTATTTTCAATTAAATTTCCACAAATATTATAGTATATAATAAAAATAAACCTTGACAAGTGTTTTAATTATGGAAGAAAGTTTTACTTACTTCAAATATATTTTTTTTTAAATAAAATACTAATTTAAAATTGAATTGAAATTTAAGTCAATATAATAATAATAATAATAAGAAGAAGAAGAATAAAATATAAATAAAATTTCAAAATTATATTATTTAGAGTGATTACGTCACAAGAGATAGACAGACAGACACCGACACGATTAGAATATCTTTGATTATATTGCAATTTGTTATTATTATTCATATTATTTTTTCTTTATCTTTAACTTTTTAATTTAAAAAACATTAGTCATTTGAATCCTTTTAGCGTGCTGTCATATATTGTTTAAATTTACTATAGTCGTTAATTTTAGGACTTTTGGCACTTAACTTTTTTCCATTATCCTTATTTACTATATATATGTATCCTACGTTTATTCCTGCCAAATGTTTATTCTTTCGTTTTTGAAAGTATTTAATAATTATCATATATTTTAAAAAGAAATATTTTATTTTATATTTATGATTTGCACTCTGGAATGTTTTATATTGTATCGTCACAAGAATAATTTAGAAATATTTAAATATAAATTTTAAAAAAAAAACTTCATGAATGAATGAATGATAAGCCATTGAATTCTAATTCAAATAAATTTAATAACTTAAATATATGTACAATTGAAATAATTATTTGATGGTCAATTGGCAAAGCAAAAAAAAAAAATTATCGAGGCTATAATAAATAAAACTCAAAACAGATTTATAAATTAATAAATCCATTGCCTTTTTATTTATGAAAGGTGGCTGATTATGTTCAATAAAATTTTATGAATTATTTTAAAATGAAATATTATGTATTTCAAAATATTTCCTTGTCTTTTAGGTGGTATTGATCCTCATACGCATTTTCAAGTTGAGATATCAGGAGAAACGAGTCCTGATGATTTTTATCAGGGTACTAAAGCTGCCATTGCTGGAGGAACCACCATGATTAGTAAGTATTTAAAGATAAAAATAAAATGTTGGTAATTAATCAATATACAATATACCATCATGTGTTGATGGCATTCAATTAAAATAAATGAAAAAAAGAATAATTTTTTTTTCTATTTTTGTTTAGTTGATTTCGCGATTCCACAAAAAGGTCAATCATTAATTGAGACCTATGGGAATTATCGTACAATGGCTGATGAAAAAGTATGTTGTGATTACGCTCTTCATATGGCAATCACATGGTGGTCCGATAAAGTGAAACAAGAAATGGAGGAACTGTGTAAAGAACATGGTATCAATTCATTTAAAGTTTTTATGGCCTATAAAGATGTTTGGATGTTAACCGATTCAGAAATCTATGAAGTGTTTTTAAAATGCAAAGAACTAGGAGGTATTGGAATGGTTCATGCTGAAAATGGCGATCTAATCGATGAGGTAAGTTAACAAATATATATATATATATATATAAGTTTTAAAAAATAAGATTTTACTGGGTGAAGTTTTAAGTTGTTTTATATATTTGATCTCTTGATTTCGGTAGCTTCAGCATCTTGAAAAGAAAAATTTTTAATAATGGTGTAACAACCGAAATGCGCATAATTATTCTTATAAAGTTATATATTTTTAAAGTTTAATTTTATTTTTAAAACTTTTTATAAAATGTGAAACATTACAACTAGGTCCTACTGTGAAACATATTAATTAAATTTATATATTTATAAAATTTATTGAAATCAGATTTTATCAAAATGGAATATTACTTAACTTTCTCTTAATTGTTGCATAAAACCATTACGATTTGAAAATGCTCTTGAACTGATTTATTTTCTTAACATATTTGCTTAAAATTAAATTTAAATATTATACAGTATACGAAAACCATCTATAAGAACCAGAAACCTATAGCATTCAGACCCATCCAATTAACTCTAACACCCCTTAGGATCCTTAGACCCTTAGAATTATATTTATTACAGAACCAATTTGCTGATTAAACTATTTCATGGGTTGGCCCCTTGAGTCTTTTACCCGAAAAATCGATTTTGCTACACCCCTTAGTACATTATATTCTTTGTTATAGACTTTCAAAAAGAATGGTTTATAGTTATTGGAATTTCATTTTTTTAAATAACATTATATTACGTTTGTCCTCTAAGTATTAATTGTTTGGTATAAATTATTTATTTTTTAAAATTCTTCTTTTTTTTCAAGTTGATTAAACTAAATTTAAAAAAATATTTAATTTAATAAAAATAAATTTTAATTAAGTACCCTCTAGATCAGTGAGTCTCAACTTTTTTTTTTTACCGCGGCACACTTTTAACCGTTTAAAAATTTGGCGGCACACAAAGAAAATGATAAGTGTAAAAGTTATTTACTTACCTAACAGGCTAATAGAATGTGTAATATAGTTTATGATAATAGGTTAAAGATATATGTACTACAAAAACAACACGTTTAATAAAGAAATAATTAAATGTAAATAATAAGAACATATTTTAATGAGAAAATTTGAGCTTGGAGTTTTTTGATAATTTCGCCGTGCGTTTACCTAATTAAAAAATATTCTTATTAAGTTGTATACATTTTTGTAAGTTTAGTTTTACATAACGCATTTAAAAATGTTTTATCTAAAAAATTTCATATTTTTTTGCTTTTCTTATTTTATCCAAACCGCAATTTACCTAAAACAAAAATTTTTCATTATATATATATATATATTATATATATAAATTAACGTATACGCCTGTTTACCTGTGAAATTTTTTTTCTACGTATTTTATTATCATTTCTTATTATCCTCTGTCAAAATGATTGATTGCCCCTTCACATAGTTTTCTATTATAAAGAAAAATGAATTCTTAGATTATTAATGAAAAATTCATTGTATGTAAACAGAACATAAAACGTATTAAGGAAGCAGGAATCACAGGTCCAGAAGGACATGCCTTGTCCCGCCCTGAAGAATTGGAGGCTGAAGCGACTAATCGCGCTTGTGCCATCGCCAATCAGGTACGTTTTATTCTCTGATCGCTTTAAAACTATTCTTGTGTTCAATTATCTCTTTATTTCATTAAAACTTTTTAATAGTTTTCAATTATTTTTTTTATTTCCTCTAAAAGTTTTTGAATTTTTTATTCATTCGTGCTCGATCGAATTAACCAATTAGAAAGAACTCGTTGAAAACTTTAAAATTAAATCTACTTTATTTAGATTCGATTTATAAATATAAATTATATAATTTATCTATTTTATATATATACTAAACTAAAAAAAAAAAAAATTTTTAATTGTAAGTGTGCTATATTTTTTTTAAATTTATTAATATTTTTCATGTTAATATTAACAAAATATAAATCCATTATAGTAGTTATAGTATTTATATATACGTATAGTTAAATTATTCTTCCTTATCTATGCTATTTCTATAAGTTATTATGCATGTCATATCAAATAGCACTTTATAGTACATATAGATCTAAATATCTATTTTCTCCTTTAGAAACAAAATGCTTTTCGTCAAATTAAAAATTAATTCATTTAAATATACAATTGATAAACATTTTTTTAATTAGTGAAGATGCCTCGATCTACAAAACTTAATATAAAACAATATTTTATTATTATTATTATTATATATTTTTTATTTTTATTCATTTCTTTTAATTTTTTTTCTATTGTATCTAATAACCAGATAATAATATATTATTATCACTTGTTAGGTATTTATTTGATCAATTTAACAGTATAAATGGAATTTTTTTTGTTGCTAATTTTACTTCAAAAAGTTAAAAAAAAATATTTTTTATATTAATTCATTATTATTATTATTATTATTACTTTCTACTTTTTAAAATTTGTGTAATTTTCTTGAAATTATTTTGCTTTATATTTGAGATTGAAAATCATAACATTTTAAAGTAGGTGTGATGTTATACTACTTTTTATGATAATACCAAATTGATGCCCAGTCAATATTGTCCTTTTGATCCTTTAATGGAGAAACCAACCGAGAGGGACTCAAAAATAAATCTCAGACGTTTCTTTAAATACACAGAATAAACATCTTCGTCTGGAAATTCTTCAAATATTGATCTGGCCTCCCCTATAAAGACGAGGCGTCTTTGTAAAATAGAAAAAAAAATGTTTATTAATATTATACATATATATATATTGGTATATGTAGATTAGTTAGTTCAAGGGGAACAAACATTCCAATTTTTTTATTTACATAATATGTAGTTTAAAAAAATTTAAATAAAATTTTCTGAACATTGCATGTATTAAAAATGTATTTAAAAATAAATAAATTCAAAAAAAAATATATGAATGGATTGTTAAAAGCAAAAAAAAAAAAAAAAAAACTTTTCTGTCGCTTTTGTAAAAATCGATTTTGGGAGGCCTTTGCGATGTCCAGCACAACCCTGCAAAGAATATTTCTACTTGTCGAGTAAGGCGTAGGCAGCTATAAAAAATGGATGGCATGCCCCTCCCTGCAATAGTTTCTTGTGCATGCAGGTTAGTTGTCCGCTGTACGTAGTGCATGTGATGGGCAAGCAACCCGCGGACATGGTGGCAGCTGCTCGTGCCCGTGGCAACATCGTATTCGGGGAAACACTGGCAGCCAGCCTAGCATCTGACTCTTCGCACTATCGGCATGTATGCTGGAAACATGCCGCGTCCCATGTGCTGGCCCCTCCGCTGCGCGACCCAGGCACACAGGAACATCTCATCGCTGCCCTCGCCGCGTAAGGCGACTTCCAATTCACCTATCACTTTATTTCAATACCATTATTATAATTCCATTCTTAACACTATCAACTCAAGATTTTTTTTGTTTTTTCTTCAGCAAATATTCTACTTTATTCTTTTTTCACTTCTAACAATGCACTCTTTTCACTATACCACATGAAATGAAAATTCTATTTTAGCCAGGCTTCAGATTTATTTGAAATTCATTATTTAATTTTAAAACGAAATGAACTTGACGAAATTCAATCCCTCGACCTTAAGTTTTAAGTTCTGTGGACTAAAACTATAACCACTAAACTACCATCATTGTCACTTTGTAAATTCTTTTCCCCCCAAAAAATTATTTATTTAAAGTAATAATTTTAATTCACTATCATAGATTGTTTTATTTCACTGTCTTGTTCCAATTATATTGGTTAGATATTTTATTATAATAAATTAAAAATAAAAATATAGTTACTGTTGTAGAGCAACACCGGCTATCTCATTTTTTTTAAATTAATATTTAACTCGTTCCCTGGATACTGTTTCTCGTTTCAACCACTTGGAATCGTACAAATCATATTTATGTTAACATTTTATTTTGTTGACCAGTGACGTTAAAAATATTGATAATAGTCTCCTGAAAAGAAAAATCGAGTGATTATAGTTTAGACTTGTAAATAATATAATTAAGTAGAAAAATTCATGAATTTTATCCTCAACACACACACACACACACACACATCACCCTAACATAAACTTGAATCAACTTATTATATTGAAAACATCACCAACACACTATATATTAATTTTCATTGGATCGTCTCAATCAAATAATATATCCACAATTAATATTCATTAAATATCATTTATTAGACATCTTCAAAGACATATTAAAAACAAATAAAAAAAATAATTAACTTCTTTTTTTAACCCCTCATCTATTCTCATTACTCATGAATCAGTATAAATAAATCGACGATACAAATAATTATAACACCATTAAATAAGTAGATGGTGGTCCATTTAAAAGGCTTGTGATGGCATCCTTTTAATTAGCGATGTTAATATTTATGATCCGATCGTATACCGAGAAAATTTATGTAGCTATGCGCGCTTTTAACAAATTCATCCTGGGTAAATATACACATCATTAATGTATTTTTCAGAGCCTATATTTAACCGCCAACAAAAACATTCTCCATTAATGGAATGTTCTAAATTATAAAACTAATAAAACTATTTATTAGTTTAAAAGAGATGAAACGTGGACCAACATATTTTTTATGTTAGTTCATTCAACAAAACAAAAAATTCTCATCTATATTTATTTCATTCATCTATTTTCGTAGAAAAAAAGATAAAGGAATATTTTTTTGCCCTTCAATAGGACACTAGGGCCCATTTTAACATTTTAGTCAAATCATTATATAAATCAAATTTTTTAATGGAATTTTTCTACCTTCCGTTTTCGATTTAAATATACAATATAATTCTTTATTATATGATATAAAATTCAATTTAGATCATTAAAACTTATATAATATTATAACTAATTTTTTTTTTATATGAAAGCACTTAATTATCTTGTTAATTAATTCTATTTTAGGATAACATTTTCACCACGAAAATTATAATTATACTTTATACTAAATGATACAAGTAAAAGTTTTCTCTTCCGAAAAAACTAATTTGACTTATTAAACTAATTAGAACAATTTGTTAAGATATTAAAAGTTAAATTATTTAATAGATGTTGAAAACTAGAAATTATTAACTACCCTCTTCACCTTCAACTTATATATATATATATCAATATATAAAAGTAGAAACCTTGCTTTTAATATAATCATAGATTCTATACCAATTGTTTAAAATATTTCATTACCTATTTATTTTCCCTTTTCGTTAATTATTAGTAGAAGGGCGTATCGGAATTCTAGGCCATAAACGCAGTGCTATATATGTTTCTGAAAATAAGGAATAATTTTCATACAATAATTAATTTAAAAAAGTAAATCTCTGACTGAAAAGCATCTAATACAGTGGTTCTTAACCTTTTCGTAACGACAAAACACTTGTTAGCTCAAAAATTTTTGACGCAACTATATTTGATTACTTAATGAAGAGCAAAAAAAAGCATTAATTAATACAATATTATTATTATTATTATTATTATTTAATCGAGAAGACTACGGTGGGCAGGACTCGTGGCTAGAATGGGAGAAGAGAGAATGGCGAAAAATATATTGGTAAGGAGACCGAGTGGGAAACGTCCACTTGGAAGACCAAGGACACAGTGGGTGGATAATATGGGAAAGGACGTGAGGGCGATGGGAGAGGATAGGGACTGGAAGGTTGTGGCTCAGAATAAGAATACTTGGGGGGGTGTGGTTGCTGCGGCCAAGAACTTTCGAGTTCCGTAGAGCCACAGAGATAGATAGATAATACATTATTTATATTTATGGTATATATTAGATATATATGATACTATATTTTTTCTGACTATCTAATTTTGGCGGAACACTTAACCTAATCCCACGGAACACCGGTTAAGGAATGAAAGAACAGGAATTAATCAAATCGGCTATCGTCTAGGAGGGTAGATGTATTGTATGGTCAGTACAACGGATCTTCTCAAACTTTACTTTGATTGTTTTAATTGGATTTAATAGCTTCCCAATTTTTATCATGTAGACTGGTTGTACTTTGTACCACATTCCAGAAATAGTAATTGCCTTGATACCCCAAAGCATCGAACTAGTTTTCACGACTTGGTAGTCAGACACGCAACCCACCACATTGTTGTTAACTCTATAAGAACTAATAATTAAATAAACTATTTATTAAATACTATTAAAGTGGTTAAACAGACTTAAACTTAATATAAATAAATATTGAACAATGGAAATCAATTTGAACTTGACACTTAGTCGCTTCTCAATACCAAGCCACTTAAATCTTTGATTCACATAGTATCTTTTTTTTCCTATAAACACTTTCTTATTTTATCTTTTTGATATTAAATACATTATTATTAAATAAATGCTCAATCCCATGTTAATATATAAAATGATTGAATATTTGTTTATTTATAAAAACTGTTATGCATAGTGTATTGTATTATTTTCTAAAGTTCTTAGTTTTCTTGTGCATGAAGAAAAAAAATATGCCTGGTAGTTCGATTTCTCCTCTTCTTAGATACTCCGATTTGTTTCATTGATTGATAGATGGCCTTTTTCTTTCTTATTTTGTATTTTTTTTATAATTTTTTTGAATGTTTGGATGAAATTACGTTGGAAGGTGAAATGATTGAAGAGGGTTAATCACAGGTGTGCTGTCCGTTGGTGATCAATTCTATCACGAGTCAATGGGCGGCAGAGATCATAAACAACCACCGGGAGAGGGGTCACATCGTGTTCGGCGAGGTGCTTTCAGCAGCTCTGGCGTTGGACGGCAGTAATAGCACCCATTCTTGTTGGCTGAAAGCGGCTGGCACCCTGTCCGAGCCACCCCTGCGCTCCGAACCCACTTCGCCTCAAATTCTCAGCGAGCTGCTTACCTCGTAAGCCTTACGGCTTCTTTCTACGTCTCTTATTATATAATCCATATGCACTCAGACATTTCTTCTTTTCATTTTTTAATTTTCTTTTCACTTTTTTTCTTGGTATAGATTTTTATTTCGTCTTTTTATTACAATTATTTCTAATATTTATTTTAATTATATCCCTCCGATCATCGGTTGTTACTTAAGTATTTTTATAATTTATTTGAAGTTTTTTTGTTATAATTTAGATATATTCTTATAAATGATTAATTATTACAATATTATTAATCTTTATATTATTGGAAAAAAAATATTATATTTGTTTATATTTTAATTTCATTGGCGAATATAATTTTTTTGGGAGGAGAAGGATGTCTAAAGAGTAATCAATGGTTACAAAACAAAATCCTGGTTTCTTTTTCGTTTTTATTTTTCTATTGATTTTCTTTTTACCGACCGACGATAGTAAGAGAGGTATTGTTTTCACACCAAATTTCACATGTGGAGATTTTTACATATCTCCACGAATCATGCATTTTCTTAACAGAAAAAAGTGTTTTTAGCATGATGTCTGTCCGTCTGTCCGTCCGTATAGATGTGTACAGCCTGAACGGCTAAACCGATTTTGATTAAATTTGGTATAATTACTTAATGCATCAGTGGGACGAATTGATCAACTTTTGGTGCAAATCCGGAAACCGGAAGTGGTAGTATTAGCGATCGACGATAGGAAGGGAAGGGTTATTTTCACACCAAATTTCACATGAGATTTTTTACATATCACCACGAATGTATTGGTTTTATCCTCGGGAAAAATCATCTTCATTATGTTTTTCTTAATTTAAAATTATATGACGTCACCCAGCCCTTCATGACGTCAGAGCCTCCTTATTATGATCACGGGCAACGCCGGCTACTTCAGCTATATATTATAAATAAAATAAAATTAAAAATATTTATGTTATATGCCTATCTGTTTTTTATTACATTAATAGATATATTAAAATTATTTGAAATTGTTTCTGTAGCTGAAAATTAATTTATTTCAAACCGTCGGTCGGTTCGGACCTGGCCACAGGTCAACTTATTAAATTATATTTCTTCTTTATACATTCGATTAGATTTTATTTATTTGAAATTATGTCCTTTATAATACTATATTAAAAATATGATGGTTTTATGCTTGTTCAATTGTTTAGATTAGTTACATTTTTCTAAATTCTGCGTAGATGTGGGGGGGAGGGGAGTGCGTGGCAACTGGCCCCTCTTATATACACTCTTAGTTCATTTCCATTCTTTATTTTTCATTAAAAATATAGTTTCTTTATTTTATTTTAAAATTAGCCTTAAAGAGAGAGAAATCCTAGTCAGGAAATGAGAAATTGCACTGATTTGAAATGAGTGATAAACAGGCAATGTTTATTTTTTTCCCTAATGAATGTATGTGGGATTGGGAAAGGGGAGGAAATTATATTTCGTGTTCAGAGTTCTTTAAAAACGATTTACCATTAGCGATTATTATTATTATTATTATTTTGTTGATTATTTGATCTCTGTTCGAAGGGGTTATAGAGCAAGGGTGATATGAAATGTCAATATCCTCATTTTTGACGAATAGAAAAATAAATTCTTTCTCGTAAAAATAAATAAACATTTATAAAGTAAATACGCAAATGACTTTGTGGTCTGGAAAAAGGCCAAATGCCTCCAGGCAATTTCAAGACAAATAAAAAGGGGTAAGCAAAAGAGCAGGTGGTACCTCTCTTGAAAATAAAACCACCTTGAATTTAAATTAGTCATTTGAGGGAAGCATCAGACCTGTTTCTTTGCCTTTATATGATATTCCAAATGATGATGTAATCTTTATTTCCTGTATATTCATTTTTTTATTTTATTTTAGTTTAGTTTAATCCCAAAACGTCAAGTTTGCTAAAATCATTTTAATACTTGAAATATATATATTTGGTATATTTAGGGTTGTAAGAAAGAAAATAAAGATCAATTTACAAAAATTGTCAGGTGGTTAGATTATACTTTTAAAATTGTTATTTTTAGTTCTATTATTTGCTTATTATAGCTCTTGCAATCTTGATTTGTTCCTCTTTTATTTTCCTTCAAAAGAAATACAAGCTACAACTTATAATAATATTACAAAATAAATAGACAAAATATCTTACTAATTACTAATTTTAAAAATTATAACAATTATTTAAAAAAAATAGATTGACTCTAAATATAAATTAAACTTTAATATATTGTTTTTTTTATATTTGGTTTTTCGACATTTTTATTTTATTTTATTTTTTATTATTATTTATTTTTAATAATATAATAGAATTTGTTAATTATCGTTTATTTTACTTTTTTTTCTTAGTATAATTAATTCTTTTTTTAATTGAATATACTTTTATTAATCTATGTGCCCCACATGGTCTCTACTTATGAACATTCAACAAAACATAAACAAATTTACATATGTATTTTTAAATATATATTATTTATTTTAATGAACTAATGTATTTTATATGTTGTATGTGAATCACCATTTTCGAAATATTATCTTATTTTTTTTATTTTACTAACAAAATCAACAACAATAACAATTATCAACTTAAAGTTCAACTATATATATTATCTATATAGTCAATCTTAAACAAAAAATATAAATATTATTGTATAGAAAAATTACTTATTATAAATTTTAACTAAATATAGTGTTTTTTTAATTTTTTTTTTCTGAATATGTTAGAGACACACTTCAACTAGTCGGGAGCGATAATGCAACATTTACGACAGAACAAAAATTAAAAGGATTCAATGACTTTACAAAAATCCCAGTGGGTGTAAATGGCGTGGAAGATCGGATGTCTGTTGTATGGGAAAAGGCTGTGCATTCTGGCCAAATGGAGCCTACACGATTCGTCGAGGTCACTAGTACAAATGCAGCTAAAATATTTAATTTGTATCCGAGAAAGGTAAAAAAGAAACATAGTTATTACTATTATATATATTAATCTCTTATATAATATTTTTTTTAAATATTTCATATATATATATATATTCTATTTTTTTCTAATTTGTTAATTTTTATTATATAATTTTCTTTAAAATATTAAAAATAATGATAAATATAAAAATTAATAATATTTTTATATTAACAAAAACACAATTTGTATATTTTTATGAGTTTATTTAATAATGCATACTCGTAAATATACATTAATTTTATCTAAATAAAAAAATAACATATAGCTTAAATTTTTAATGATCATAATAAACCTTTCAATTAATTTATAATAATTTAAAAATACACTTTATTGAACATTTAACAATATTCAAGGGTACCAAAATTAAAATCTTTAATACCATTATTTTGAATATTGTATTTTGTGATTATGAGGCGTGGTCTATTACTTTGATGGACAAGAATAGATTCAGTGTGTTGAAAATATGATTCTTTGTAGGAATTATGGGACAAATTATGGGAAGATGAATTCAGTGTAAAATGATTAATATTACTTGAAGATAATGCGATGAGCGGGGCACGTGGCTAGAATGTGTGAGGAAAGACTAAAGAGAAATTTGTTTGTAGAGGGACACTGAAAAGCGACCGTCTTTAGAACATTGACACTGTGGGCAATATAAAAGGAAATAGGGAGGAGTTGGGACAAAATAAGTGTTGAAAGGTGGTTCAGGATAGGGACGACTGGTGAATTGTAGTTTCTGTGATCAAGAAGTTCCGTAGAGCCACGGAGATAGATAGGTATTATTTTTAATCACTCTTCTCGATTTTTATTCAGTCATTGCATTAACAGGAAGTAAAATATATGATCTATCGTGGAATTTGTAAACAAAGAGATAATTTTTCATAAAGAAGGAAATTAAAATTTTGTTGATTTCCAATTTCAGGGTTGTATCGCTGTTGGATCCGATGCAGATATTGTCGTCTGGGATCCCAATCGCACGAGAATCATTTCTTCCAAAACCCACCACCATGCCATTGATTATAATATTTTTGAGGTAATTTTCAAAAAAATTCTATAAATCAATAAATTGGAAACATTTAATTATTTGAATAATGTAATTTTCAGGGTCTTGAATGCCATGGTGTAGCAGAATATGTCATTGTCAATGGACGAGTCGTCGTTGATGAATGCGATTTGAAAGCAGTACAAGGATTCGGCAAATTTGTCTCCACCCCTGTTAATTCAGCATTCGTTTATGAACAAGTTTCTGAACACGAAGAAGTAAATCAATTTTTATTTTTCAATATATTCTTTTTAAAGATTATTCATTTTGAACTTCAAAAATAAATAAATAAATAATCGTCTTTTTTAAAAAGTATTTATAGGAATAAATAAATATAATTATATTTTCATATAAAATTTAAATATATATTAATTTTAATATATATTTTTGTTTAATTATAATATTGTTTATAATTGAAACTTTAAATAACTATATATATCCATATTTTATATTATTTTTTTTTAAAAAGATGATTTGACGATTCAATGGTTATACCCCTGGTTTGTCATATTTAGATTATTTAAAATTATATGTTTTACATACAACGATTTTATATATATATATACAATAGTTTAATGATAAGAAAAATATCTATTTTATAGATTTATTATTAATATTAAGATATTAATTATGGTCGATTGTTAATTTTCTTTGTATATAGAAAATGAAGCCACATGGTGTCACTCGCAGTAAAGACCCTCGTGCAGGTTTTGAAGAATTACAGGCGACCTTGCCTGTCAATGGCCGACCACCAAGAACAGCTACCCTTCCCAATGATCTACCTTTAGCCCCAAGCAGTCCAGGTGATCAACTGGAAAGTTGTGCGTCTTCCGTTAAATCGCATCGTAATTTACAGGATTCGACTTTTTCAATCAGCGGTGAGCCGCAAGAAACTGTCCCCTTGCATGAGAATTCAAAAAAAGGTAGTGTGTTTGCTTTCACCTTTTCTCTCCAATTCGGATGGAATATTATTTAAAATATTGATTTTTATAAAACAACCAATAGTGCAATTTAAAATTATGATAAAATATAATAATTTCAAGGTAAAACAAAAGCAACTAAATATTTTATGTAATATCAACTTTATATTTTTATAATCTAGTAATTATATCTTGTAAAAAAATATTATATTTTCATTAATTTGTGTATGAATTATATTCATGTGAAACTGAAATTGATTAATAGCATTCAGATTGAGAGATTTGTGTAAAATATTTCAATCAAATTATATTTTTAAAAATAGAAAAGGTGAAATTTTGCATGCATTTAGTTGTGCATCATTTAATCTGGTGGTTTAAATTTTTTATTATTTATATTATTAAGTTCATATTGTTTTTGTTTAATTATTTTTAAGTCTTTTCAATTTTGAATGTTTTTGCAATAATGACACTTTTTGGCATGTTTTTTAAATGACATTTGTTAAATTTTATTTTATTATTAACTTAATATTGCTATATATAAAATAATTTAATTATTCATTAAATTAGTCAAATATTAAATCTTTCTCTATATAAATTTTCTGTTTCAAATAAGATATTTTATTGTAATTAAACATTTTTCCATTCAAATATTTATTTTTTGGATCAATTTAGACTTTTTTCAATTTAATAAATTTTAATTTAAATTTAATAAAATATTAATGAAGAATTTTACTTCAGGGAAAAAAGATAAGACAATTATAATTATTATAAATTGTTTAAATTAAAATTAAATTAAAGTTAAATTTTGTTTCTTTTATTATATTATAGTTTTTTGAAATTTGTTTTATTTTCATTATTTAATAAATTATATTATTTTATTGATAAAAATTTTAATAATTATATATATACCTATATATATATTAAATTTTGATATTAATTGAATATTTTACTTTTTAGCTGAATTGGATGATACAGCACCTCGAGCTTGCATCCGCGTTAAAAATCCTCCAGGTGGCAAATCTTCAGGTGGTTTTTGGTAAAAATAAAGGAAAGAAGAAGTATTATGGGCGTTAGCTATAAAAAAAAAACAATCTATTAAGTTAACTGCTTAATTATTATTAGAATTACCACCACTTTTGTCGAAATAATACTTTCTGCACTTTAATTCCCACCACCATTTAAGCTGTGTTAAAATCAGCCAATGATTAATATTATTTTTTTATTAATTGAAACTAAAACTCTTTTTTAAATTACCAAATAATATTTCATTTTGAATTTATATTATATAAAAATATAAACGCACAAATTTGTTTTAAACTCATTATCAATAAATGATATTCTTATTGACGAAGCACAAAATCAAAATCATATTTATTCCAACATTAGTTGAGTATGTGATCATGTGCATTTACTGTTTAATCTGAATTTTTTGAAATTCTATTTTATCTAGAATTATATATATATATATATATATATATATAAATTTAAATAAAATTAGATCTTAAAATATTATTATCTTTTTCACTTGGTTGTATTTTTTTTAATCATGATATTTAGATCTTAGTGATACCCTGAAAATGTGCTTCTAAAACTTAAATATAATATAATTGATTTAAAAAAATGTAATTACAATTAAAATTTGCTCTATAATTATATAGTCTATTATTTTTTATTAAATTTCTTGCAATAAGTTTAAATATAAAAACTATTCTTTATTATACAACATTTTCTGTAATACAGAAAACAAAAAAAAACAACTTTATTACATTTGTGTTTCTTTAAAATTCCATTATTATTCTGACAACCTTTCATTTTTTTTCTCTCCATTTTTATACATTTAATGACGCTTTCTATGAATGTTTTTATATTTAACAAATTGGAATGGACGAATAAGAATCTACTAATTTAAAAATAAAATAAAAAATAAAAATTCTTTCTAATTCTTTTTTCATAAATGTATACATTCGAAAATGATTTTTGTAAAACGCTTTTTATAAAGTTCCATAAGAATTTTATATTTGCAAAACTATTTTATTCATGTTTCTTCTTATATATTTTAAAATGATATTTATTTTTATGATAGAAATGGTTTCTACAAAAAAAAAAACATCAACGTCCACATCTTATAACAAATTTCAATATACTTTCTGATGTGTTTACACTTTTGACCATTGAATCTGATCAAATTTCAAATCGTCCATCCATTAATTCTTGATTTATCAATAATAAAATTTAATCTCTTTTGAAAAGGAGATTAGCCTTCCTATTTCAATTAGCTTTTAATTAAATAAGCTTTATTTTTTGTTGATTTTAAAAAAATTTTCGTGCTGTAAACAATTCAATATTATATTTACGAAATTTTTCCTTATATATATAATAATATTTATTTAGAATTATTAAGAATATTATTGTTATTTTAAAAGCTTTGATATACTTTAATAAAAATATTTAAATATTTAAATAACTAACTCTGTTAATGTTTGTATGAAAAAAAAAAAATCAAACTCGATTTTTAATAATTATATTAAAATTATAATATCATATATATATAAATAAAAAGATGACAAAAAAAATTAAGTTTTGTTTATAATTTCTTTAAGAGGTTATTCGCAAATCATTTCATTGATTTTAAATTAACTTGAAAACATTAAATATAATTATTTAATTATTTATGTTATTGATTTTTTATTATCATTTTCTAAATCCACATTTACATTTTACTTTATCCACAATAATTTTGTTTCTTATTAATAAAGTAAAATTTATCAATAAAACAATATTTTATATATATATAACATACAAAGAAAACAGAATAAATATAAAATCCGGGAATTCACCAAACTCTCTAATGGAAAGTAAACAAGCTTTAAATTCACCCCAACTTGTATGGGTATAAACCGACCGTGTTATTGCACTGTCAAAATTAAAATTAAAAATAATTTATTTTATGATTCGTTTAAGAAAAAATATTCGTGTAAAAGACGTTGGTGAACTCTTATTTCAAAATCGTGTAAAAAATAGTTGGATCTATGTTCTATATCTAACAAATAAGTTATTTTTAATTATGAAATTTAAATTGATGAAATAATCCATTTATTAATCATATTGTAAACTTTTTTTTAAAAATTTATATAAATGCTTTAATAATTTTAATAAATAGATTATTTTTTTTGTTTTTCATCATCTATCATCAATCATGAAATTAATAAAATGTAAATTGAATTACTTTTTAATTTAAAATAATAATAGATTTCAACGAGAAGAGAAAAAAGTTGTGACTTACACGGTGTGGACAATAACCAAGGTGACTGAGACCATAAAAACAAAACGGGTTACAAATTTATAAATTTTATTTCAGATTATTCAAAATACATCCCTTCCTCATTAATACACCTTTCAAATCTTTTGCAAAATGAATTGAAGCATAAATAGAAGTCATACTTTGGAGCCCTTTAGGGCCGCGGTTACGTAATTCTGGATTTCTTCCACCGATGAAAAACGCTCTCCCTTCATAGCCATATTTAGTTTAATGAATAGCCAAAAGTCAGCTGGGGCTAGATCTGGGGAATAGAGAGGATGGGCGATAAGAACAACGCTTTTTTCGCCAAAAACTCAGGTTTTGGTTATAAATGTATTAAATTCTACGAATATAGGGGCGGACATTTATTATATTATTCAGGGCGCTGTAAATGCTAGAGAGGGCACTGGATTATTATTACTTCCACCACGTTTCCAAGCTTGAAACAGTACGTTATTATTATTATTATTATTATTATTATTTGAACATCGAGGAACCTCAACATCGAAGACCATTTGTGCCTTAAAGAAATCATCCATCGGACAAGATAATTTTTATTTAGAGGGAGAATTTCATTTTCTTCGCCGGGGCACAGTCAGACAAACAGTCAATTCCATTGTGTCAGACTCAAAGCTCCCCGGGTGGAAAGAATGAATTTTCCTTTTAGACCAAAAACAGTCTATTCAATAAATACCCAATCAATAAATACAATATACAATAAATAAATAATTAATTAAATAGTTGAATAAATAATAAAAAATATCATCATTCAAAAAAGGACTGTAAAGGGGTTCCCATTGAACATAACTAGAATATAATAATAAAAATAACAACAATAAACTATGCAGAAAATAATAACAACAAAAACAACAATTTATATTTACAAATAAATAATAAATAAATACTATATTTTTTAACAATCTAATCCTATGCAGAAACCTAAACAAATTCTCAAAATTTTCAATCTTTACCAATAGATCTGTGATATTCAAATTTTCAATTTTACATGACCTTGCCGATGCGTACGATGGACATTCGACAATAACATGATCCACTGTGACTCTCATATCGCATAATGTGCACCCCCCCCCAAGGGGCATTTTCTTTCAGTGGGAACTGGATTATCGGTAGTTACATTTACAACTTCAAGTTATCTATCAATTAAGATTATTTAAATTTCGAGTAAATACAATCATTCTGGACACATAAGTTTGCAGAATTAGTTCTAAAATTGAATCGTTAGACTGAAAGTAACAAAGTTCAATTATAATTAAATTAAGATAATAGTAAATAATCTTAACAGAAAATTACTAAAACTGGTTAAAAATGTTTTGGATGGGTCTTGTCAGACTCTCTGAACCGTATAAAATTTTCTACAAGAGACATCACTAAAATTTTAAATTCCTAAACTTATTTCCAAAGCTGGAAAATACTGTATTAATTGTTAATTTTATAACAAATCTTGTTAATTTTGAAAGTGGCTTAATTCTTGGTATTGATTTAATATTTTTCTTAATTTTTTTTTGGAACTATATATGGAAATATTAAATTCATTTTTTAGTTTCTAAAAGAAAAATCGCAATGAATAGAATTTATGTTAGATAAAAATAATTTTTTGTTTTTGTCTATTAATTTATTTAATTAATACAACATGATTAAAAAAAATATTAAAGGATGTCAAAGTCAATTAAGAGGTTTTGCTGGTCAGAAAATGCTTAATTGAAAGAGTGACGATTTCTTTTTTTCTTTTTAATGAATCTATCCTAGCTATTCACCTTCATCCAAATAAGGTTACAATTTAGATATAAAATGAGGCAGAGCCTCCATCAGAAATAATTGTTTCTACATAACTGACTGCTATTTATAATATTAAAAAGAGTGAACGTTGTATTTAGGATGTTTTGTATCAGACATGCAGCGTTGGAATTTTGTGAGACCATATATATATGATATATACCACTATAGGGCCCACAAATCTGATGGGTGGCATTTTGGTTATGAATATAATACATTTTACGAATATCTAGTGCGACAATTTATTCTATTGCCCGGGGCGCCGTAAATGCTAATGAATTAATTTAGCACATGACTGAAATCTCTTTATAATTTCCATTTATACAGTTGAATATTTTAACGAGACTGCACCAAGTTATAATTTAACAAAAAAAATATTTAATATTATTTTTATCTGTCTTTTCAACCTAATCCTAAACCCCAACCTTTGGAATTTCGCTCTAAGCCTCAAGGCAGTGGGGGGATTAGGAAATTCTGGAGTGACGGATTAGGATAGGAAGGATAATTCGAAGGGATGGATAGGATTAAGGTAAAAGGTCAACGGGCAGTTGTCCCTTTAGTCGCCTTTTACGACAAGCGGTAAATACTGTGGGTCTACTCTAACCCCAAACCCACAGGGGAGCTTTTATTAATTAGAGATTATAAATTAAATTATAATTAATAATCCACATTATTAATAAAATGTATTAAAACATACTAATTTTAAAAAGATTAAAATAAAAAATAAGTCATTTTATTTCCTTAAAATCAATTATTTTGATTTTTAGTTGCATATGTGTAAGGCGTTGTTAACCGGTGGTGCCCTCTGATAGAGTTTATTTATTTCCTTGTTGGATATTTGTATTGAAGGTGTATTTGTTTTAAATGTATATAGGGAACTTACCAGTAGAAGAGAATTTTTGATAAAAAACACTATTAATTCTGTAACAAAAGTGAGAATAACAAGACAAGTGCTAATATATATTTTATAACTATTTTTAATTATCACTAAAACGCAAATATTAAATTAATGTATATTTAAATATTTTTTTAAAATTTATTCTAAACGTATTTTTTGTTCTAGTAATTGACCATATTTTATTCAGTAGTTTACCATCAACCTAAAATGAGTTTAAAATAAATTGGATTGGTTTTATTAATATTTTAATATAATTTCTTACAATTTATTTAAATTATTCATTATATTAACATGTTCAGATCGGGAATTAGTAAACATTTATTGTTTTGCTACTACTCTAATCCAATTGTAATCAAAGATGTCAGCAGTTTTTGGACGTTTCCATAATTCTCCTCTATGAAATAGTAGCTTCTTCTTCAGTAAATTGTATGATTTTTTCGGGAAAGTAATAAAAAAACAACATGTATTTATTTATCCTTTGAACATGCAACCATTGAATTTTAGAGCCTTCTGATCCTCATCACTGACTTCAAGTCAATTATTTTCATCTGTGTGATATTTTAAAACTCAAGTCAGAATATTCAGAACTCGTTCCTCCTTACAAACTATCTTTTCTCCCTTTATTTTTTTACGCTATGCAACATTTTCTTTCATTTCTTTTTCCTTTGCCACTCTAAAGCTACTCATTATTAATCTTTTCTAATTATTCTCTCTTATTTTTATTTAAATAATACATCAATTTAATAAAAGATATTTATTATTATATTAGTACGAATATTTATGATCAATGCTCTGTCTAATCTACTAATAATTTGATTCTCCGTTTGCTGGAAAAGTATTAAGTTTTTGTCCCTCAATGTTTTCGTTAAAATATTTCATCACAACTACAAGATTGTCCCACATCCTTCCAAAATTAAAAAATTATTAATTCAAAATTCTAAAAGGTCCTTTTTTGAAGTAAGCAATTATATCATATATATATATTGAAGTGATATTCTCTTTATGTGCTATTTATAAGTAGTATAATTAATAAAAAAAACAATTTTAGTTAAAAAAAATTTTAATCATATTTTTTTAGTAACTGGTCAATTTTTTTTAAAAATTCAATGTTTTCGTTAAAATATTTCATCACAACTACAAGATTGTCCCACATCCTTCCAAAATTAAAATATTATTAATACAAAATTCTAAAAGGTCCTTTTTTGAAGTAAGTAATTATATCATATATATATATTGAAGTGATATTCCCTTTATGTGCTATTTATAAGTAGTATAATTAATAAAAAAAACAATTTTAGTTCAAAAAAATTTTAATCATATTTTTTTAGTAACTAACCACCTTGTTGATCAATTTTTTTTAAAAAATGTCATTATTTGTTTCAGAAATTAACCACCCCCTTCATAATTGTTAATGTTCACATTAAGAAAATATTTCAAACTGATTAATATAATTTGTAGTATCAACTATTGAATTGAGCTTTTGGATTGAGAAATTATTATTAAATAAAACAATCTATTGAAAATAAAGTGAGGCCATAGCGATTTGCATAAGAAACTAACCTTAAAATACAAGAACGCTTAACTTGTGTTTTAAAAGATTCACAATTATATTATAAATGCAATTGGTCTCTGTTTCATTGTTAAGCATTCCGGAAGAGGCTCTCCTTGATATTTATCGATATCTCGCGCTTAATTTGATATTAAAAAGCTTATTTTGATCAAAAATCTATCAAATACTCAACTGCTGGTACGTTTACCCTATTATATACTGATATACACCTAATTCTGTTTTTAAACAGAGATTGGTTCCAGAAAAAACCGCGAAAAAAAGACATTGATCTTATGAAAAAATTGGTGATTGGTTCCTTATCTCTAAAACCTATTAAAATTAGAGAAAAATAAGGATTTTTTAAGAATATGTATTCAGGTTTATTTTATTATAAATCACAGATATAATGTGTATTTAAGCATAATCATTAAAGAAAAAAAATAAGCACTCTAAGCTTGATAGTTCTTACTGTGGCTTCGTTTAAACCAGGGGTGAGCAACCTTTTTAAACCACGGGCCAATTAAAATTTTAAAATTTTGTGGCGGGCCGCACTTACTAACAATTTACAAAGCTTTATATATATACTAATAAACATTATAATATTGTTTATAAATAATCGAGACGAATAATAAAATTCTATTTTAGAAATGCTCGGCGGGCCGCAGAAAAACATTTAAAGGGCCGCATGCGGCCCGCGGGCCGCGGGTTGCTCATCCCTGGTTTAAACCGAACATTTTGCCAAGAAATGTTCAGCCTTCACCATTTCGAAGGCGATCTAAAATTTCAATTTTGGTTTCCAAGGAAATGGCTTTTCGTTTTGATTTTGTATTTGTAGTCTTTAAGGATAATAAAATATTTAACAAAATATAAAAAAATACAAATAATTTAAAGAATAGAAAATATATTTTGGCTTACCTTTTATCTAAGTGAGTTAAAATTAAATTTAATGTAACGTTGGAAAAACAAACTTGCGTTTAAAAAATGTCTTTAGCAAACAGGTGTGATTCCATTGATAGTTCACAAAATACTAAAACGTTTCTACATACATCCCATTTAGAATTTCTCTGACCAGTAAATTTGCTTGAATGTATGTACACAATATATACACAAAAAAACGAAAGAGAAACAAATACATACTGTAAAAAATACTTTCGCCTCACGTTGGGTGCCACTTTGTAAGAGGATTCAAGTATGGGGCACTTATAATGCCCCTCGATGACTGTGAATTGTATTATAAGTAAATTATGGGCGCCAAGCTTTGGGTAAATTGTCTTTATCCTAGAATACAAAAGGGAGTAAAAAAAAATTAGGGGAAAATGAAAAATAAATTAATGTTCGCACTAATACACTTTAATTAATAATAAAAATTTAAACAAATTAAATATAAGAAATTTAAATAAGAACATAAGATAATGTAATTCACTATTATTACAGGGAGTAACAGGAATAGTTATAAAAGGGTGTGATGATTTATAAAAAAAATAATTATATCACGGGACGTGATAGTTACAAGCTCATATCAGGATGATATATCTTTTTCAACTGCCAATTCTCAACTCACTAAATCAGCGGTTGCCAAAGTGGTGGGAAAATTTCGCTGGTCCGCAGAAAAATGTGGAATATACTTACTCATCATGTTAAGTTATGTTTTAAGATGCATTAAAACATGATTCAATTCATAACAATACGTGATAAGTTATAAAAACTCAATGTTTATGTGTTCTTTGATCACAATTTTTATTTATAAATATATATTTAACACTTAAAAAATCCTATTAGTGGTCCGCTGGATTTAAATTATCAATTAACTGGTCCGTGAGGTCAAAAAATTTGGCGACGGCTGCACTAAATTATAAAAACTTGCAGATTCATGTCCCTCCCCTTAGCCGAAATATACATTTATTAGATTTTAACATTAATGCGACAAAATAACTTTGTTAATATAATAAGAAAAATAGAAAAACAAAATAAAATGAATAATAAAAAAAAAATAAAAAATTATAAATACTTTGTCCGTTACAATACATATAATCTATGCTCATTCTTTTTACTATCTCGTAAGAGATAGTATTGCGATCACGAAAATTTTCGATGTTGAGATTTTGATGTTTTTATACGTTTTGAAGGTTCCTGAATCATTTTCACTAAGGTTGAGAAAAATGTCTGTGTGTGTGTGTGTGTGTATGTGTGTGTATGTATGTGACAAGATTACGCAAAAACGGTTTGAGCTAGAATGATGAAATTTGGTACAGAGACATTATTCAAAATTCATAGTTTTCTATCAACTTTTAAGAAATATAGCTCAACTGGAAGAGGGTCATTACCTACAACGTTTTGATTTTTTTTCCTCTAAAGTGACCGTAAAAATAAAGATATATGTTTGATAATTTTTCACTTGATTAATAATTGTATAAAACTGCTACATATAGAATTTCAGCTTGATTGAATCACTGAAAGTACCAGAATTAATTTTTTAACACTGCAATTCTCACGCGCCAACAAGTGACGTGGTGCCATCAACAAAGACCTAAACATGCGCTGGTTTAATATTTATTATTTATAATTTATAATTAATTAAATTTAATTTAAATATAATATATTATGTTATTTAATCTAATTCAAATTGCGAGATAGTCGAGTGGAGACACTCCAGCTTATTTCGTATGGATTCTAGTTGTTTGTAAGCTGTCTGTGTTTTAATTTATGTGTGTTGTGATAGTTTGAACCGTGCTAAATCGAATAAAATCGTGTAAAAACAGAATTAGGTGTATATTCAAAAAGAGCCTTCACATAGTCCTTAAGTCCCATAACAGAAATGAAATTAAAAAGTGAATAATAATGATAGAAACCCTTTTCGATTAATTGCATTCTTGGTACAGTGTAGATAATAATAATATAAGATAATAAATATCAAAGGTCCAATGAGTTAAATCACCAGACAGCCCGCGTACGGGGGTTATAATGCCTTGTCATAATAAACGTCTTAAGTATTTATATAAATTAAGGAAATAATATATTCATACTTTGTATAATTACTCTGTTAAATCACTTATCTATATATAGAGTTCCTTCATAATATTTTGAGCTTAGCCTCAAGAAAAACAGTTTCACCAACTCCAAGAGTTGAGTTATTGTCACTCTTATAACAGGGCTTATATAAGTGAGGGGGGGGGGCAGGCATCTCCCGAAATGAGGAAAAAATTAACTAATCTGAATAATTGTAATACATGAAAATAGTGACCTGATTCAATTTTATTTTTATTTATTATTATTGTTATTTCACCAGTTAATGCACTCACTCAGTATGAATGCTTTGAACTTTTATTTACCTCCATCCTGGTGTTTTTTATTTATATATTTTTTTCTTTTTTTTCTTTTAAAGATTGGGCTAAGAAGTTGTGGTGATGGAATTAACCCTCTCTCATATTTATTCTTAATACTACTTGAGGAATTGTCTTACAATATGGTAGGTTTGTGTTATCAGTGTCTTCTTTATGATCTTAAAGATCATAGTTAAAAACTTTTAACTCTACAATTTTATATATATATATATATAATAAAGTTATGATATTAATGTTCCTGGTCGGAAGAATTAAGGACAATTTTATTATTTTTCAAAATGTCCGCTGGTCACTGTACCATGACCGTAGATCACGTGATGTTTCGGGTTTTGGTTTAACAGTTGAGGTCATTCATTCCAACTCCAGTCCATTCTCGATCATCAACGGAATGACTTCAACAATAACAAAGGTAGTCCGTCAACAATTCTATTGCACGACACCGCAACATATCTCACTCCACCCTTCAATCATGCACCGCCCTTCTGCATCAAATAAAAAAAAAATACAAATAAATACATATATTCTTATATTTTATAAAATATTTTTTTCTAATTAAAAGAAGAAATATCACAATTTCAAGATCAACAGAAAAATTTTAATTTATTAACATAAATTGATATATATTATATATATATATAGCAATTTTAGCCTGATTCAATAGCTATATAATATATAGAATTTTAAATTACGTGATAGAATCAATTTACAAAATTCAATTTCAAAATTTCAACAATTTTTCAAAATCTTCTAACTTACAAATAATTTTCAGAAATTGTTCTTATTATGATCAGAATAGATAAAAATTATCCTATTTTATTAAAAATATATTATTCAAAGATTAATAGAAGAAATGTTTACTTTATTGTTTAAACTGTCAGTAATTCTTAAGACTTATTGTTTATTTTTGTGTGTGTATGGGGAGGGGGAGGGATTTTGTATAAATGATAATATTCCTTTCAATGGATTCTACTACTCTACATTATTTATACATTCTTCCATTAGATTTTAAATAAAGCCTGATAATAAATTAATATTTAATATTATTATTATATAGTTTTTCAATTGTCATTAAGAAATATATGAAAAATTAAGCAATAAATAAAGATTTAATTTTAATATCCAATACATAATATCTTATTTCTGAAAAAAATATACCTAATTTTATAAATTTATTATATAAATTTTAATTTAAATTTTACTTTTTCTAGTTATTAAAAATATTTTTTTATGCATAATATAATATATATTTTTTCAATATCCATTTATATAAATATATATATTTAAAATATATAATATATATATATATTGATGTATCTTATTAGTTTTTTTTTTTATTTACTATAAATTTTACAATTGGGTATTGTCAATGTAGAATGTATGATAAAGGGTTGCATCACATTTTAAAAAAATTAAAATTATATTGAAACATCCATTTTATTATTTAAAATTATGAATTAGAATAAATTCAAACAAGAACATTTAAAATAATAATTTTTTTTTTATAAAATTTTAATTTTTGTTTTCCAATAATAGTTTATTTTTATAAATTGCACATTTTCTTTGTTTATAATCTCTCTCACTCTAGTTATTTCCAATCAAATTCTTTTCCACGTCATTTACTAGGAAATGAGATAGAGATTGATTTTTACCCCTTTTTTTTAATAACTTTTAGGAAGAAATCCTCTTTCATTTCTCTATGATCATTTTTATTTCTATTATAAAAATATTTCTTTATTAAAATTTTTCTTATTTTTTAACATAATTAATTGTTAATTGTCAAATAAAAAAAAAAAAAAATAAATAATAATCCAAAAATTATTGAAATAATGATTAAACGGAAATAGATATTTAACTGTAGAATTGAAAGTATGAATATAGAATAAATAATTTTGAAATGAAATGCAAATGCTGTGCACATAATATCATTTTGGATTTGTTTTTCCCATTATAAATTCTACATTCTAATTTCCAAACTAATTATAAGGATGCAGTTTATAAATATAATTTGTTAATGAATTCGAACCAATTTACTTTGATCTATTCATCAAACCTCCCAGTCAATTATTAAATAGAAATTATGGTGTAAACAATCATCAAATAAATGATTTGTTTTATTTATGAAGAAAAAATATGTTGTTAACATCACATTCATCTCATTTCACCTCTAATAATAATGAATATAAACAAATTATTAAAAATTAATTATTATTAATTTTTAATATCAAAATCAATAATTATAAATAATTTATAATCATTAGCTGTACATAAAATAACAAAAAACAAAACACAAGATTTAATTTATATATTATAGGTAGGGTGACCAAACGTCCCGGTTTTCCGGGATTGTCCCGTTTTTGTTTTCGGGACAGCCTATTGTCCCGGTTTTTAAATATATAGGACATTTCGTACTTTATACAATTAAAAATTAATATATGATATATTTATTTTAATTTTTTGTTTATTTATAATTTGACTTATATTTATTAAGTTATCATTATCATTACTTACTCATTAATTTTAATAATTATTATGAAGCAATTGTCAAAAAAATCCTTATAATTACTAACACTTCAAACTGACCATTTTTTTCTTTGAAAAAGCTTAGATTATATCTAAGTAATATACCGTTTTGATATAAAATAATCTGGTGTTTAATTTAAATTCAAATATTTACCATGCTAATATGTATATAATGTAGAAATATAAGTTGTTTATTGAAAAAAAAAATATTTCAAGATTTCATTGGAAATAAGTTTTTAAGTCCACTGAATTCAAAAATAGAAAGAACACATCTTATAATACATTGTATAATATGCTTCAATGATGACACATATATATGTATTAAAGGTATCGAAAATTAACCAACCGAAATTTCCACGTTACTCTTATCATTTTAAGATTATTGAAATCTTGCTCAAAATACGACCAAAATAATTAGTTTGATTTTATAAAAATGAGGATGTCAATAAAATCTTTTATCTATATTTTTGTTTTGTCTCATATCTGGTTTTATATTTTGAAAAAAATATTTTTAAAAATGTTAAATTAAAGGTGAAATTAAAACTATACAATTTGTGTATGTTATATCAAAATTTAAAAATAATAATAATAATAAAATACCTAAAAATAGTTTATAGAGACGGAATTTTAAAAATCAAATAACAAGCGTTCCATTTCTTTTTCTTGAATTAATTCTGACATTTTAGAGGCTAGTCGCGTCTCGTATATATTTCTTCAAACGCAATAAATTCTCAACAAAATTGAAATATTATTAATAATATATTAAAATATATAAATGTCATAAAGGTAAAAAAAAATGTCATAAAAGCAAAATTATAATATTATTATGAAAATTATATTAACAAATATCATCTTTCCATTTATAGATGAATACTAGGTTAATTTTATTGACTAAGAAAATAATTACTATTTTAATATCTCCTTTTATTATTATTACTAGCTGCTCAGAGCGCCTTCGGCGCTCTTCACACCTAGACGGGGGCTCCGCCCCCTGTACCCCCGAGTGGTACATAGTATTTGGTTGAAAGTAGTAAAAGGTTTTCATCCATTTTGTTTCAATCCTTATATTACATAAAACATTCATTTCTTTTTGTGTTCTTATTCAAAATCTATTTTAATTTAATCAGTAAATTAATTATATATATTATTATTAATGTATATGTTATATCTATCTATCTATGTGGCTCAAAGATACTCGAAAGTTCTTGGCCGCAACAACCACATTTCTCCAAGTGTCCCTATCCTGAGCCCTTGTCCCATCTCTCTTACGTCCCTTCCTACGCGTCATTGGTTTTCCAAGCGGACGTTTTCCAATCGGTCTCCCCACCAATATCTTTTTCCTCTCCCATTCTAGCCACGTGCCCTGCCTATCGCAGCTTTTTGCCTTTTATAATTATTGGAAACAATACTGTTTCATGGCTAAGCGAGCTAGCGCGCCATCTTATGCCTTTGCACCCTCAGTTCGAAACTTGCAAAGGCACATTTTTTTTTTAAGTATTATATATTTTTTTTTCAAATTTATTAATTTTTATTATTTTAATATTTTATTAAATTATTTTATTTTATTAAATTAATAATTATGTCAATTAATTTTTTCTGCATAAATAAACATATATAAAAAACTATATAAAATTTGAATTTTCATTCATCCATTCATTTAAAATGATTAAAATCATTAAAATATTCCTTGCATTGCATGACCTCTATGCATCTTCAGAAATAGGGTTATAACAGCGAAAAAGCTGCGATAGGCAGCGGACGTGGCTAGAATGGGAGAGGAAAAAGATATTGGATTGGAAAACGGTGCGGAGACCGATTGGAGAACGTCCGCTTGGAAGACCAAGGACGCGTAGGAAGGGACGTAAGAGAGATGGGACAAGGGCTCAAGATAGGGACACTTGGAGAAATGTGGTTGCTGCGGCCAAGAACTTTAGAGTTCCTTAGAGTCACAGAGATAGATAGACATAACATATACAATAATAATATATATAATTAATTTACTGATTAAATTAAAATAGATTTTAAATAAGAACACAAAAAGAAATGAATGTTTTATGTAATATACTGATTGAAACAAAATGGATGAAAACCTTTTACTACTCTTAACCAAATACTATGTACCACTTGGGGGGGTACAGGGGGCGGAGCCCCCGTCTAGGTGTGGAGAGCGCCGAAGGCGCTCGGAGCAGCTAGTATATATATATATATATATATATATATATATATATATATATATATATATAATCATATTCTCATATTCTCTGTACTTAATATAAGTCCAAAATTAAACACCCTATATCAGCGGTCTGGGAACTTTTTTAATCATTACCCCAAAATATTTTTGTGTAAGTTGATATTACCTCATGCTGAAGAGCCCCCCCCCATGATAATTTTGAAAAGAAAATAATAACTAAAAATTTAATTTGTAAATATACTAACAGGTTTATAAAATAGCAAAATATATACTTTTTACTCACAAAAGTTTCATTTTTAGCCCATTTGGGGTAATTTACCCCGGTTCCCCTACCGCTGCCCTACATTAATATAAATATATAATTTTTTCTAATGAAATTTCTAAGAACTAAATACTCATTTCTCCCTAAATTAACTCCAACTTTGATTTTATAAATACATATGAATACATATTATAATTTTAAATGTTTTTTTTTTTATAAAACTTTAAAATATAAATTAATTTATGTTTCTTTGTATTTATCATCATTGTTGATTGAAAATATGTTATCTAATGGTTCAATTATGATGTTTTTTAATTTATTTTAATTTATGTCTTTATCGCTGTGTCAACATCCTTCAGATGCTAACCGAATCATTTCAATTTTCCTCCAAAGTGAAAATTTTTACGAAAGATCTCATCAAGTAAAACTGTTTCTATCATTTCGTAAATTATTTAACATTGTATTGTTTTGTAATGATTGCGATATTTTCATTCATGAAATACTTACGATCCTTTTATATAAAATATATTTATGTTTAATTTCAATTACAAATTCCATACCTTATTGTACTTTTATAAATAAAAATATAATAGAAAAAATAATATATTTATCTTTATGTTATTGGAAATATATCTAACATAAGTTCAAATGAGTACCTACATTAGTGTATGTTATATCATTTGTTCATATCTTTTTTACTTATATTTCAAAACAAATTTCAATGAAACTAGATCTGTATATTATAATAAACAAGTGTCGTTTTTGAATTAGTTTATTATTAATCAACAACATTTGTTATTAATTCATTTATTCATTCATTCCATTATTCACCACTCCCGGGTCTGACATCTGAAGTGAATTTTTCCCTTTCTGGGCTCTGGTATGTGAGATCATTATCCTAGTATCATATTCTGGATGTTTATTTTATTTAGACAATCATCCTTTTGTCTATACATTAAATTAAAATATCATGTAAATAAAAAATTAACTTTGTTTATAGTTTGAAATAAAATACCTTTATTTATTTTTTATTTAAGTTTCTAAAATGATTATATTACAGTTAAAAAATCAAAAATCTAATATATTTTTTTGTGATAGTTTAAATATAATTTTCATATATATTATTCATTAATAAATGAATTAATTTTTGTGATTATGTTTGTTAGTTTAAGATGGCATCAATTAAAAACATTTGATTAGTTTTATTTAATAAGAAATTAATTTTAATATAGAAATTTAATTAAATTTTCTTAGGGGTAAATAAAAAAACAAGAAATTTAAAATGTTTTAAACACTTAAGTAAAACGAGCGCAATAAAATTTAATTAATTTTAAGCTTTACAATAACATGACAGAACAAAAAAATAACTTTGTTACTAAGACAATAATGATTATAGAAAAAATAACTTAATATAAGAAAGAGTTAATCTCGGGGATGATCTCAAAATAGGACGATTAAATTTAGTTAAAAAAAGACAGAAATAAAAAAAAAATAATGATAGTTTGGGAGAGTGGATTAACAATAAATTGAAATGGGCGAACTTTTCAAGAATTCAATGTATTAAATAATTAAATTGTCATTGGAACATTGTTTTAGTCCCGTTTCAAGTAGTAATAATTTGGCAGTAAATTGCGACGAATTTGCTGAGCCGGTGAATTCGATCGGTTTGCCTCCCACACATGAGAAATGATACTTTATCGAGTGAAGTGAGTAAAGAACGCCCGGGAAAGAACAAGTTCGATGCCCTTGCGGTCACGCTGGTCATGGCTGGTGATACTGCTGTGACTGGTGACCGCCAACCATGAACCAATGCCTTCGACATGGCATTGGCAGCCCAGGAAATGGAACAAAGAGCAGGATGGCCCATGCAAAGCCATCCATTCGAAAATTGAATCGAGCTTTCAAATTATTAGCCCATAAAGTATCGCTCTTTTCATCAATTTTATTTTTATTTTTTGTCACTCGTACCTTTTAATTAGAATACTCTTATATATTAGGTATATTGGCCACTATAACAAAAATATATTAAAATAATCCAATAAATATGAATATATCATACTTCATCTATTTCAAATAATAAATGAAAAACAAAAATTTACTCACAAATGGTTTAAAACTTAAAACCCAATACATTTCTATATTATTTATATATATAAAATTAAATTAAATATAAAAAATTTATGGAAATTAAATGTTTGGTGCTATTAAACAATGCTTAATCGATACGTCGATACGATAAGTTCCTCCTCCCTCTGAAATGTTGGAAAAATTGTAATATATAAATCAACATAATTTTAATATTATAAAATAAAATAGGATAGAAAGGATCAAGAGTAATATTAGAAAAAAAATCAATGAAATAATAAAAATAAAAAACACATGAATTATATTTTGTGATTATTGATAATTTCCCCCACCCCCTTCAACCAAAAAAATTTTCTATATTTTAACATAATTAAAGTATAATCTAATTTTATATGATATAAGATAAATAGAATATGAACTTTCTGTTTAGTAAACTATCAACATTTTTCAATAGATATATATTACCATTATATATAATATAATAGATAAATATCAAATGCGTATACTCATCATTTCCAAAATCTTCAGTAAACATTCTTTTTATAAATTTTTAATACTTTTCATTTTAATTTATAAATAAAAATGAATTTATTATTTATCAATCTGACGAGAAACTTGTTTCTGGAGAAACTAATAAGAAAGTGATCAGTGGGTAGCCAATATAGAATATAATACAAAGAGGAAGATGAGGGAGTCAGAATTGGATGATAACTTAAGATAGCCAAAGTTAGAGTAATATGAGTTCATCATAACACAATAATAATCAATATTATTTTTAAATGATGTTAATATTTATTAATAAGAATTCATTGCCCCCCCTAATTTAAGATATATTTTAACTTGTGAAAAGATTGCCTATAAAATGTTATAATACAAATTTATAATTTAGGTTTGTAAAATTATGATATATATATATATATGTGGAGATGGCCATAATATTAAAAATTTAAAATAAATTAAATACTACCTATATGTCTAATTCGGCAGTGATCAAATTAGTTTGCGAGTTATAGCATTTTTAGTGGAACAACTTATGTTATTTTCAAAACAATTGAAATTTAATGAATTTGGTTTCCCATCCTGGACTTAAGAGATCTCATATTGCTCGCTGAAAAGAAATTTAGCCCCGATGAAGAAATCGCTAATACTGAGGCTTATTCTAAGTCATAAGACAAATCATACTATAAAAATCGTATCGGAAGATCGATAATAATCGATATAATAGATGTATCACCCGCAAAGGCATCTATATAGAATAATAAAATCGAATTTTGCCAAAAAAATGTTTTTTCTTACTTATCCTAGAGACTTAATGATTGATGTATAAAATAAAGTATGAAATGAACGTTTAAGTAGTTAATTTTAGAAAAAGTTCATTCTTTTTTCCGAGTTGTTCCGGTTTTCGATTACGATCACATCCAATTAAACTTTTTTTCTCACATCTCAAATTACGATGTTCAATCTTCAGTTGATTTTATTCACTAGGGTATAGATTCTGTTCTTTATAGTGACAGACAAGCTCACCCCTAAATATTTCGATTTTCGGTCAACTTTCAAATTAACGTCACAAAAGATTAAAAGAAAATACAAGATTTCGATTTGATTTATCCAATAAATTTATAAAGTACAATACTACTCTATTTAATTTTATTTCCTTCTTATTTGTTATATAGTAATAAATAACTAAAAGATAACATTTCTTAACGTTTGACAGACATAACCTTCATTATAATTTATTTTATACATATTTAAATAGAACTAATTTTATTTTGATCCAGTTGATTATTTATCTTTTTTCCTCTTGTTAAAAACACTTGTATATCCTGAAACGTGTATATAAATAAGACTTAAATAAATATCTAAATTATGGGCGTTTTCAAAGGGCAGGGGAAGGAATTGTAACTTCCCCTTTAGATATTTGGCTTCATTTCAGTGCGGAAATATAGGAATATTTATTTATTAATATTTTTATTTGTTTTTTGAAATGGGGTGGGGCAAGAGTTAACAACATCAAGATTTCTTAATCGTATGTTTTCTTTATCATTTCTATTTTATTTTATTGAAATTATTTCATTGATAATATAATATTAGAATTATTAATATTATATACCTTACGATTATTCAGATTAGTTCATTTTTCTAATTTCAGGTAGAGGGGTGACTATGCAAATAATTATTTCTCAAACTGATCCTCTAATGTACGTCCCTGCTTCCTTTAATGTTTATATCATTTTATATTCCACTAATTATTTCTTAGACTATATATTAATTTAAATCTACTTAAAAAAAATAATTCAAATCTTATTAATCAAAAATAATATATTTTTATTCATAGCACACGTGCTCTTCCTCTCTCTATCATATATTTAAATGTATAAAATAAAAATAAATAGAAGGAATTTTTAATGAAATTAATTTAAATAATATTAGTCAAGGGAGGGGGCTCATACTTTTGTGAGCGCACATGGATTATACTTTCTCTCACACAAATAAATAGAAGGAATTTTTAATGAAATTAATTTAAATAATATTAGTCAAGGGAGGGGGGGAGGGGGCTCATACTTTTGTGAGCGCACATGGATCATACTTTCTCTCACACCTTTTCCCTCCTCTCCCGCTTCCTCACTCTTTTCGACTCTGAGCCATGTTTTTTTTTCTTTTGCAGCTGCTTTATACAGCGTTGGGTCTGCTACTCCTTTTTCATTCCGGAAATGGCTCACCTGACACTCCAGATATCCCAGTGCCAGGTATCTGGCGACAAGCTAGAGCTTCTTCTACGACAGTGGATGCCGTTGCTGAAGACACAAACACATGGAAGAGGACCCATGATGAAAGAGAAGAGCCAGCTTTTGTGACATCTGCTCGAAATAGAAATCAAAGGTTTTATGGACGGTATCGGTAATTAAAAAGATAAAACTAAATTAATACTATTAAATACTTTAGATTTTGTTATAAATTTATCTATATATATATATATACATATATATATATATATATATAAAGTTTTTTGTCTGCACATTGCTCAGAATTAAATGTTTCATGACCTCTAGAATCCAAAAGTGACTTTAAAAATTTTCATGTCTGTATGTATGTATGTATGTATGCCCGGAAAATTGTGACGTTATAGACTCAAAATTGGTTGAACTGATTATTATGAAAATACATCACAATATTCTTATATACCTCTTTTTGAATATATAGGGGTGGCTAAGTGAAGGTGTCGATTAATTTCCGACAATGAATATAAAACTAATAATTGTAGCAATTCTCATACAAAGAATGATTATAATATTTAAATTTTTATTTTAATTTCTAATATTCAAATACCCTTTCAATTAAATAATTTATTCTTTAAGTTCTCATTCTAATTAATTAATAAAGTATTTAGATCATATTTTTCTTCAATTGTTATTATTATTTTAAAATTATTCTTATTTTATTTGAATACTAGCTGAAAGACCGCCTTCGGCGCTCTTCCCACATATATTTTAAGTGCAAAAATGATTTATTTTAAAGATTAAAATATGATTTTTTAGACAAATGATATAAAGGAGTTGTTTTAAATTTTTGTATTTTTAAAATTGGGAAAATATTTTAAAATTGTTTTAAATCAAAATGATTATATATTATTATAATTTATTAAAAAGTTTCTTTTTTTTATTATTATGTTTAATACATTCTCTTTTTGATTTAATATTAATTAAAAATATTATTAAATTGTATATAAATTTAATAATTAGAATTCATTTTAATGTTTAAATTTTAACACATGTAATCAATCATATGCAAATAAAATAAAACATTTTGAAAATAAACTTGCTATAAAATTCAGAAATATGAGTTCAATTATAATACATTAAAACTTGAATATTTAATTATACTATTAAAATATAAGTATTATTTAATTATTATTATTTCTCATTGGGTAAATGAATTGGACTGTGTAGGACTCAATTACTACTCGACATTAAAATATCAATTATAAGCTTTTTCTAATCTTAGGTATATATCAATGCGAATTAAGGCCAAATCGGACAACATTAGATCAAATCTAATCTCGCTAAGAACATTCAATATTTCGATAAACCAATTATCATGGCTCACAAGTTTAAATTAATTGTATTCTAATTAACAAATAATACGTATTATCTTGGGGGCTCAGGAGACAAAGCCAGTAGAAAATAAGTTGACCTGTGGGCAGGTCCGAAGCGACCGACGGTTTGAAATAAATTAATTTCCAGATACAGAAACAATTTCAAATAATTTTAATTTATCTATTAATGTAATAAAAAACAGATATGGATATAACATACATATTTTTAATTTTATTTGATTTATAATATATATGTAAGACCAGGCTGTGACGTCATGAATGGCTGGATGACGTCATATAATTTTAATTAAGAAAAAACCAATAAAGATGATTTTTCTCGAGTATAAAACCAATGCAAAGTGAATGATTCGTGATGATATGTAAAAAATCTCCTCAGGTGAAAATTGGTATGAAAATAACCCTTCCCTTCCTATCGTCGATTGCTAATACTACCACTTCCGGTTTCCGGATTTGCACCAAAAGTTGATCAATTCATCCCACTGATGCATTAAGTAAATATACCAAATTTCATCAAAATCGGTAGAGCCGTTCAGGCTGTACACATCTATACGGACGGACGGACGGACAGACATCATGCTAAAAATACTTTTTTCTGTTAAGAAAATGCATGATTCGTGGAGATATGTAAAAATCTCCACATGTGAAATTTGGTGTGAAAACAATACCTCCCTTACTATCGTCGGTCGGTAAAAAGTGAAGGATAAAAATAAAATTTCTATTTAAAAACGTTTCGCTCGATTTGATCAGGTCGTGTAATATATATATTTGTGTAATATAATATATATATTTCTGTAATAGACATAAACCATTCATTGTCGCTCTCCACAACAAAAAATAACATCACCAAGGTCTGAAAGGGTTTTGATCTGGCGCTGGATTATTATAAAAATTTCATGTTCTATAAACATATATTGTAGGATTTTAAGGTCTTAAATTAAATTCATTATGGAAGAAAGATAATTTTTATCTACTTCAATTTAGAGAAACTTTTACAAAAATTTCAATGTTGGGTAAATAATTTTCCAATCTATACTGTTAAATAAATTTAAGTAGATCAACTAAACATTATAAATATCTGAGCAAACCTTTTAGAGATATTTTCTATCCTACTTGTCGACGAGAAATAATCTTTGAAATCATATAATAATTCATAATTTGAAAGAATCAAATAATATACTAAGCGTTATTTATAATTATAATATATAACTTAAATATTGGAGAAAGTACTGTTTATATTCACAACCAATTTTGAAAGGCGAAATCGCAGGATGTTGGCAATGGAAAATTGCTAAGGAAAGGTAATGAATTTTCTCAATATCTGGGATTGATTTTCAAATTTTTAAGTTCAAATTAAACAACTGTTTAGTGGAAATTGACTTGAAATTCGAAAACGCTCAATTTTTATCCAAGAACAAATTGGTTTTCACATCCATATTCTACACAATTGGAAATCATGCTTGGTTTTTGCCATACAGCTGACGTCACGATGTTTTTTCCTATAAAAAAATGAAGTCCCACGCGGACATGAATATATAATCGGATCAGTGGTTTGATGTGATATTTATTTTGGCTATGTTGCCCATGTCATTTTAATGATTAGGTAGAATTGTGTTGTTTGATGTTTTATATCCAATTATAGATACTTCTTCAGTTGAATAAATATCATTAATATTTAGATAAATAGAATATCATAAGTGATTCGGTTTTATAATAAATAAATAATTCATGTGGCTCAGGAACGTGACTAAGAGATCGAAACTCAAGAGTAGGAATTTAATATAATTAAATATTTGTAAAGTAAATTTGGAGTAGATTAATTTCGTTTAGATCTTACTAGAATATTATAATATTAAAAAAATAAAATATTTTTTTTTAAATAACTCATTAAAGTCAATGGAAAAGCATAGTGTCAAAAACACACACACACACACAATTTATTTTATTTTTTTTTTACTTCAACTTTAATGAACTCTAATAACTTATGCAAAAATTTATAATAATATATTTCATTTTACTTTATTTTTGATTTTGGTTACGGTCCTTACGAAATACAATAAAAAAAAGAATAAATAAAAATTATAACGGATATCTATTTATTTTTATTTCAATAATTCATACGGCACTCGGATAAAAATCATTTATTTTTAATACAACGGAAATTTGAAATAATAAAAGGTTGGTGGCCTCCTGTAAATTATGACAACTTATTAATTGACATCATTAAATTGGATTTTCCTTCTAGCTTAATTTATTATATCAAACGACCAGTTTCCACTGGGGATACCTTTTTTCATTCTCAGAAAATAAATTAATTTTCTAAAAATACCTTTTTTTTATATAATAATTGATTTCAAATTAAGACTAATTTATAATTTAATGCAAATTTATTAATATTAGATTATTTATTAATAAATTTATATATATAAATAAATATATTGAGTAGATTAGGCAAGTGCAACGTACGGCCCACGAGCCGAATATGGCCATCGATGTTATTTTATTCGATCCTTGTAAAATCTTAGTATACATGGCACCTGTAAATAATAAAAAGCTTCTGTTGAAGAAGAGAGATAGATTGTAAATAATAATAATAATAATATTTCATTTTATTTTTTTTTAATAAAAACATGAATAGTATTTTATTAATAGGCAATTGAAGGCGTTATAAGTCATTTACCTTTCACCTTTAAATTTCTGGTGACGAGAAATAATTGGAGAGAAATTCCTACATCTAATTTTAAATGATAAATCCCAAAAAAGAAAAAAGAAAAAGACACGCATTCAATCAACAACACCCACAATAGTTTATGAAACCGAATTATTTAAGTTATATAGAGATGTTATATATAACAGGTGGCCCGGTCGCATAAACAACTAGCGTTTTGCATATTTAAGTAACTTCAATTAAAAAAGTATAGTAAGAAACATTCTAATAATTAAAAACCTTCAGGTTGAGCAGGCAAATTATCCTACATGATTTGAGAACACCACTCATTCAGTATATTAATTATAGTATTTATATATATATAATTTAATTATAGAATATGTTAAAGTTCTGAGAATATTATTTTTTCATTAATTCTTCAATAAAAATTTATTGTTTCAATCGAATTCTAATGTACCTAATAAATCAATAATGATGAAGGATAATCACGATAGATGGCGTTAGTATTTATAGTGATTGTCATTTACATATATATGTCACCTTTTTAAAAATAAATCCAAATTAATTCCTTTAAAGTGCCAAAAAATATATTAAATAAAAATTATAATATATAAAATATAATTATAATTATTAATCATACTGACTTAGGAACAGTTTAAAATTGTTTTCCTTCCTCTCCTACTCTCTTCTCTTCCTTCTACTAAATCACGAGATATATATTTATATTATTTATAATTTTATTTATTATTTAACATGTTTTTTTGTATAATTTCTTAGAATTTATAAATCTATCTATATATCAGGATCATTCGGTGGCGAATATTGAAAATATTTTAGGGTGGATTAAGAATTAACAATGTTTAAAACACATAATTCACGTTTTTATTTTATTTTCAATATTGAAATTACTTCGTTTATAATATCTTAGAAAATGATTTTATAGTCATTTCAATTATTCAAATTAAGAAATTAATTTTTTCCACAGGGGGATGGGGCTTATATACTCCCCTAGAATTAATTAAATTGTATAGATTTATATTTAAAATCCTGGAAGAAATATATTTTTCAATATTTTTTTTTTATTAAAAAATTTAATTAATAATTTATTAACTTAAATAATAATTCTTCTATAGTATTATTATATATTTGAACAGTTAACTAAGTAAATTAAGCGCATTTCAAACCTGGTCGTTTAATTTTCATTCTATAAATATTTATATAAGCTTAATAGGATAATAAATAAATAATAAAATAAAATAAACAAATACACACAAAATCCTAGTCAGATAAATTGGTAGCTGATAAATTTTATTTATTTCAAAATGTTTGTTTTTTATTTTTATTTTCCCTTGTAAAGAGATATTTTTGTTCTAGTTATGATCCTTATCAATCGGAACCTATTGAACCTGCCTTTGTAACTGGGGCTCGAAATTCGCGATATCGCCAAGAACCTAAGCGTTTAATTTATTATGCCGAGTTACCTGATGATACAAAACAATCAGGCATTTACTCCTCACGAGGATCATATGACAGGTAAATTAATGTTTTCTAAAATAATAATTATGTTAATTTTATATATTTTTAGTTAATTATAGAGCCCGAGAATAGAAGAGTTGTTGCACTTCCCTGTCCCGTAATATAATTACTTCACACAATCTAACTATCTCTGTAACACTTACGGAATTCAATACTTCTTGGCTTCAGCAACCATTTTTCTCCAACTTCTAGTCAAACTATTCTATTTCCTATTCTCTCCCAACTCATTCATGTCCCTCATAATCTTGGCTGCCGACCACGACCTTAGTCTACCAATAATCCCTCACAAACAAACTCCTCTCAAATATATTCTCTCCCGCCATCGTAGCTTGCTCGAATTTATTATGTTTAGAAATGCGTAGAGATCATACAATTACTCGTTATACAGAATCAACCATTTCAGGAATATTATGTACTTCTTTGGCCTATAAATGCTACGAAATATTTTATTTTCAAATACTTTATCCATTATAATTAACAACTTCTTATCTCTCTTTTTTATCAAGTTAGTTATATTCTTTATTATTTTTTTATATATGTAATGCACTAAAAATTTACTTTCAATCGATCATGATTATATAAAAAAAATTTAAAGGAATGATCATAATCGATAAAAACTTGATTTTTGTATTTAAATATTTTACATATTATATTGTTTTTTTATGATTTATAGAAGTTTAAATTACGACCGAGTTCGATCCCCCTCGGTTTCTGTTGCTGGACCGAGTTATACAATTGTGGATGCTGAGAGAGATGCTCGTCATTGGGGTAATAATGGCTATCAGCCTACCGGTTACCATTCCAGAAGCTACCAAGGCCAATTGCCTTATGCACGTTCTCAATATCTGCCATTTGATGGGTGCGTTCAAACCTCCTTGTTTCCGGGAATGCCATTTCTTATTCGAATCTCTCTGTTTTTAGGAGCAATCGCATTCCAGCTCCCTACCAGTACCAGGGGCAACGGCCGAACGACTTTCGACCCCGAGCCCCACTGAGCGTCGTCGGGGGTCCCGGCGTACCCCGGGATCTCTATCGGGATTATAATCCAAGGCAACCAGCACCTTGGTCCGTGCAAATTGGAACGAAATTGACAGTGAAGGACGACGGGAGGCCGATGGCCCCTGGAAGGCGATCCACCTTCTATGTGCACAGTCAACCCCCACAACTGCCCGGCAGATTCTGAACGAACATTTAATCCGGGACATGAAATCTTATGGGCCAACTTTGAAACGCCCCCTCCAAAAAAAAAAAAAATAGAAAAAATCTAAAATTTCAAAATATCACACTTGAAAATTATATTTTACAAGATATTTACTTATTTAGTCACATCATTACTGGTTTTTGATATTATTATTATGAATTGTAAAAAATCACTGCCATTAAAAAAAATTGTACAGCAGACAGATTTGAAATAAATAAATAATTATACTAAAAAAAAGAAATTATATTGAAAAATTAGAGACAAGAATGAAATTTTTAAACTTTCTTGAAAAAATGATTATCTTTGTTTTATCAAATTTTCAAGATATATCCTAGATATTTAAATAAATAGAAGTAATGTAAATATATTTAACAATAAAATATATAGTTATATTTTTTTTATTTATTTAAATACAAAATAAAAAAAATATTGCTGGAATATTATGGAATGGAAATGAAAGCTGGAATTATTTTATTTATTTTGTATTTTTCTTTTTTGTTGTTAATGCACTAAATTTTTAAAGGTTTGCATAATGCATTTTATCCCACCTAATCATATGTATTAGCTGATAGGAAGCCACCTCGATCCAATTAAATTATCTATATACTCTAATATATAAAAATAAATAATAATTTAATACATATAAATTTATCTATATATATATATACATACATCTATGTATTTATATTTTTAATATATTTTTTTGAATTTTTATTTTTAATATTTTTTAAATAATTATTTTCAAAGTTGTAATTAATTTTGTAACTTCATTGTTATTATTATTTATTGTATTTTATTTTGTAATACGATGCTAGGAGGGCTTCTCAATTGTTTCATTTCAACTTTCCGCAAGTATAATCATTTTTGTATGCCTAGAGCATATTAATAAAACTGAATGTTTTCATATTTATTATGTGATCATTAATTTCACACTTAAGGTGAAAATCACACTTATACATTTATTAATATTTTATTTTGTTTCATTTGCAATGAAAATTTTATTATTATTATTATTTTAATAATTAATATATATAATTATTTGTTTGTGTATGTGTGTGTCTTTTTCAATTTTAAATTTAGCTTTTCTTATTTTTTTTATCTATTCTAATAATATCCAATATTTATTTATTTTAATACTCTGATTTCACAGGTAGTAGGGGAAAATGTAAAGAAGGGGGAATGTTTGACTCCGCCTAATGTTTCATAGTGGAGGGGATGAGGCGAAGGCTTTGAGAAAGGATTGAATAACACTATTAATAAATTAAAAAATATAATTATATTATATATCTTATAATATCATCAAATATTTAAAAAAATAATATACTATCTTAAGAAAGATAAAAGAAATTTAAAAAAAAATTAAATGAAATATTTCGTTTTTTAAATTAATTTTCTTAGCTTATCAGGTATTTTTTTTAATAAAAAACTTATCAAAATACAAGTTGAGTTGCTAAATGTTTCTGATAAGTCTCATATGGAGAAAAGAATCTATAAAAAGTTGCACATTGAAGAGCACTCACTACCCGGCCCTTTGTGAATAGATAATTTCAATATATAAAAAAGTTAGAAATAAAAGAAAACTGTATTCAGATCATTTTGGTAAAATTTAATCTAATTAATTACAGTCATTTTTGTAAATATGATATATATATATAAAAAAAGTCAAAATAATAAGAATAAAAACAACATTTCCGGTTGTGGGAATGTTTAATAAAAAGTTTCTTTCACGAACATTACACGATGTTTATCTTAAATTGTATACTATTACAACCCTTTTCCTCATATCTAACCATACACACACACAAATACATTCACAGAGAGGAATCCAAGAAAAATAAACAAATATCAATTATATTTATTTATTTTTTCTAAAAGAGATTAATTATTTATTTATAATAAATAAATAAATTAATTAATTGTTAATTTGATTGATTCATTAGGAAAAATTAGATGTTGTCTTTAAGATTCACATTCTTCTTAATGTCATTTAAAATTTTTTGATTGGTTTTAGATTTGGGTGGTGAGCTTATTTATTTTTGAAAAATTTTTAATTAAAAATATTTCTCTCTCTCTCTCTCTCTATATATATATATATATATATATATATATATATAGAAATCTATGTATAGCAATAAAAATAATACGGTTAAGCTCCGTAACCGGTTCGAGGCTTGACACACCACACCACAGAGTGAGAGCCAAGACCTGTATGTAATGAAGAATAAGTTAAGGCTAGACAAAGATAGCCTTGCTCTTAAGAGGGGAACTTGGGGCCTCGAGGACAGGGGCCCCTCATCTCTTGGTTTGGCAAATCCCGCAGTATTCCGGAGACTCTCCTCGGAAACGCACTGAGGAAGGGGGCGTCGAAACGTTCTCCATGTCCGATGCTCGAATTGAAAGATGAATTTCGAGTGTCGGGGTCGTGTAAGGATTCCGTTCCGAGGACAGATATCGGTCCCTTTGCGGGCAGCCAAAGAGGCATGCTACCCCCAATCGTTACGGCCACTTTGGGATTTCACCCTCTGATGCCACGTGGAGCATTTGGCCAAAAAATCTCCAGTTAATGGATTTCAATCTATGGCAGTGACAACCGGTTCCACGTTTGGCCACCGCCTTCCAAACGCCGACAATTCATCAACATGCCTGAAGTGTTTTTAAGAACTTTCACCGAAATCGAGGTGAGATGTCAAAAAATAATCCAAATAACTAAAACAAATACAATAATCTACTCTCCCCTTGTTAGAACATGGTATGGTCATACAAATTCTATTTTTATATTGAATTTAATTTTTACTCAATATTCATTTTGGAATCCATTAAAACAAGTGAAACATGACAATGACAAGAAAAACAGAGGAGACAACCCATTCTCCAGTCAAACACTGCCGGCTAAAATATACAATAACCATTTCCATAGATCCAGGGACAAATATTATTATTTAGCAATACTAAAATGAAATCAACATTTGACTTGAATTAATTTAAGAAAAAAGTCACTTGATTCATAGAATTATTTACTACCTCTTTTTGCTCTAATTCTATTGTATAAATAAAAATTTAAGTATAAAAATTTATTATTATTAAACATTTAGTTATTGGTTAAAAATTAATCATTAATAAATCATCTGGAAATTATTAAGCATGGTAAGATTCTATTTGATTTCTAAAATCAAGCCAAATAATCCTATATGCCTATTCAATATTATTTTAATTTATAAATCGAACTAAGATGATACTATATTTATTGTTTGTCGTTACAATCTATGTATATCTATTTTAAATAAAATAATTTTTATTTTTATTAATTCACAAATCATCAATTAAAATTATAAAATTTTAAATTCATAAATCAACATACCTTATTTATCGAAATTTTCAAAATTATAAAATACATAGAAATCTAATTTTTAAATAGATCTATATAAACAGTTATATTCAAATAAGCATTATATATATATATATAGATATAGATATTGTAACAAAGAGACGTCAGAAGATTTTCAGAGCGTTGAAAAATAAAAAAACCGGATAAAAAAATAATAAATGACACTTAACTTACTCAATGGCGAATTTAAAAAAAAATACTTCAGGGGTGGGGGAGGAATGGAGGGCAAGAGTTAACAATGGTTACAAAACAAAATTCAGGTTTCTTTATTTATATTTATTATTCTATTGATTTTTTTTATTTCCAATAATTCTCTTTATCCTTTCTATTTTCTTTTTCAAATTTGAAATTATTTCATTTATATTATAAGATTAGAAATACATATTATTGTTTTATCCATTACAATTATTCTAATTAGTTAAATTTGCCAATTTCGGAGGGTGGATGTAGTAGGTCCCCTAGCCCTCACCTTATATAGGTCCTTAACATGTCTATTTCTATATTCGTTTTTACTCATACTCATTCCTAAAATGGATATATAAACCATTCCAATTTACTTGGGTCATTGAGTTTAAATATGTTAAGGTAAACCGGTAATAATTCAACGCAACTTGATAAAAAATTGATTAATTAAAAAAAACAAAAATACAAAAAAATTAATATAAAATGTCTCATTCCTTAATTTTAGAAAATCAATTAATATGTATATACTGAATTAAAACTAAAAATAAATTTATTGATTGAAGTTTTTTATTTTATTTTATTGATTTAATATTTAGCCTTTTATTATGCTAAGCCTTTGACACTTAAGGGAATTAAAATAATAATTTCAACAAATATAATTCTGTATATAAATATATATATATATATATGTTTTTTTTTTTAAAAAAAACTTTTCAATGATATTAAAAAATAAATGAGTATAATTATCTGTATTTATAGTGTAAAGATGACTGAATAAATTTATTAAATGGGTTGAAATTATTGTTCTTGGACACTGCAATCATTTATAACTCTTTTGCGTCATACTTTAATTATTGAATATATATATATATATATATATATACTATTTTAAAGTTATGTAATAAGAAAGGGCGGGTAGATAATGACAGGTGTTTGAAAATACTTTCATGAAAGGAGGCAAGAGATAGTAATATCATTAAAAAATTACCTATATAAAATTAAATCCTATTATTATATTTTATTCAATCTAAATTAATCATGTCACATAATATATAATATATACTTCAATACATTCCATATCTTATCTCATTAATTTTCAAATTCACCTGAGAGACTTATTTTAAGTGGTTACCCATATTTTGGATTTGCCAGTTGGCTTGGCGACCAAATGATAATACAGAATCGTCCTGAATCTAAGGCCAAGTCGAATATCCAAGAGGAAAGATTAAAATCGATATTTAATTTATAATTTTATTTTTTGCTAAAATCTACGATAAATTGAAAATACCCTGATATGTGTTAAAAATAAAATAAAATAACCTTTTTATTTTTTTAAATAACTTCCAATTTTAGATTTTTTAAATAATGTTTTAGATATTTAATGATTTTTAATTAGATTTAAAGTATTTGAAAATGGTGGAGACTGCATAACGAAGAATTACATGGCCCCTATTAATCTGCAAAAGGATGACAGTGGCTGAAAATGTTTGGAGGGATATGGTTACCAAGAGAGAACTTTCGAGTTCCTTAGAACAATAGAGATAGATAGATAGTAATCTCTTTATTATTATTAAATCTTTATGTTTTTAGTTCGATTTTTGATTATAATTAGAATAGATTGATATTTTTTTTAGTTTTTTATATTATTTCTCTAAATGAGATTATTATTTTTTTAATACATTCTTTAATGTTGTAAATGAAAGAAACGTGATCTAAGTTGCTTACAATATACGATTTTTATTATTTTTGGGAAAATTTAAACTCTAGTTATATCCCATATGTTTTCATCATCATAAATGATGATAAACTATCGATTAAATAAATTATATTCTAACTACAAATTATATTATATTACAATATTGAATTGGAATATTATTTAGAAAAGATAAAATTTATAAATCTTTTTTTTTTGCTATCTTACCATATACATTATTTTTGTATTTATTTAATTATGAATTTTTTATTTAATAAATTGAGATCGATTCAATTTCGTAATGTTGCTTAATCCAATGGTAAATTCTTGTAATAACTTTATCCAAACCGCATTGTTAATCGTGAACGAATAAATTTGATCTTCCTATCGTTCTAATCCCCACCCACATTCGGTATCATGTTCAACATGTGCTGAAAAAATATTCAAGATTCATTCCGGATCATTACTCATTTCTATCTCTATTTACTATTCTAATTATTTATTATACTATTGTACATTTACACATTCAATTAAGGACAGTTATTTTTCATACTTAACGAAAGAGAATCTTAATTTTTTCTACAATCCAATTTTTTATTGACGAATTAACAAATAATATATTTAGTGTTAACTTAACATTAATAGTTAATTATATTATAATAATAAAATTTAATAATAAATAAAATAATAATAAAATTTGTTATAAATGCCACACTTTAATATAAAAGAAAAAGAAAATGTAAACAGAGTCTTAAGTGAATGCCCCTTCATTAGAGGAATTAATTTATAATCTTTATTTTAATTTTAAAGAATAATTCTGAAATTAGCTCTTAAATGAATTCGCTTTCAATTACATAATTAATTGAAATTAAATTCATTTTAATTAATAAAATAATAATTAAATAATTTATTAATAAATCAAATTTTATTAATTTTAAGACTTTCATTTATTTTGTATATGAATTAATTTTTCGATTTTTTAAATTAGTATATATATATATATATATAACTTTAGTTAATAAACAAAATAAATATTTTTTTTTTAAATTTAAAAATATAAAAAATTAATTTTAATAAAATAAAAACAAATACAATTGATTGGAAATAAATCAATTAGATTATATTATTGTTTGACGTTTTTATATGTTGTTTAATTTTATAATTTGATTATTTTGAATGATTACTGACACATAATTGAATTAAATCTTGGATTTCATTCATCTATGTTAAAGGTTAACATTTATTTATTCTTTCAATTTATCGACTATGTAGATTAAAAAAAACATAAATGTTAACTAAAATTAATTTTAAAATATTTATTAAAATATACACCTATAATATCATAATTTTTATTTTTTTCGAATTGGTCGTATTTCAATATTATACATTACTAAATAAATATATATGATTATTTATACAATATTCTTATTTTTATTTTTATTTAAATAAATATATATTTTTTCATTTAATTGGAGTTATTTTCTCCTCTCAAGCCTTATACCACACACAATTTTCTAAACCCAAGATAATATATCAAAATTTCTCAGAATATTTCTATCTTCCTTTCTACCCCATATATACATATTATATCTTTAAAAAAAATATGAGGCCCCCAGTTATTATATATATATATATATATATATATATATAACATTGATCCCTCTCATTCCTCCTTATAAGGAAATTTTATTTATTGGTTGATTGCTTTCACCTTAACATTAAATTGACATATTCAAGAGGGGACGTAATGATAATTTGATATTATAAATTATCATCCATTTGGAAAATGTTTAGACTTATATAATAAAATTATTTCCAATTTTATTATTATCATAATTTAATTGTAATATTAATTATATATATTCAAAATAAAGTATTATTTTTTATAATTTGATTAGCTTATCGTATCTATGCTCATAAGAACTTCACTTCAATTATTTGTAATTAATTATTTAATCTTAAATCTAAGTGAACTCGGTGGGATTCAAAAAAGTTCGGCGAGCTAGTACTATAATCACAATTTTTTTTAAATTATTTTTATTATGCCAAAAGTTGTAAATTTATAATTCCTAAAGACATGGAGATTCGAATTTAATTTTTAATTTATAATTAACAACATTTACATCTAAGATAAAGTCATCGTTATGCTTATAACTTTGAGGAATTTTTACAATATATATAATACTTATTTATATTCCTTACTTACTAATATTTTTCAGGGAACTGATTTAAACATGAACGTACATTTTTTTTAGTACTATAACCACTAAGCTGCCATATTGGTCTAAAAGTAAACTATAATAGAAAGGAAATTAATTATAATGTTATTGATTTTAATCCTATTATATTAATACATTGAATTGATGGTTTCAGTATATTGGTTCGTTTCCGGTGACCATTTCTGATATTGCTACCAGGGCTGAATATATAAGACTACAAATCAACGAATTAAGAGTGAGTACTATTAATTTATTGTGGCACTTTCTTACTTCTATTTTGATTATTTCTTATGATAATTTACTTTGTGTGTGAATAGTAATCCTAAATATATATTTAGCAAATAATCACAATTCATTTCTCCCATTCACTTTCATTTATTATATATAAATAAGTTGACCTGTGGCCAGGTCCGAACCGACCGACGGTTTGAAGTAAATTAATTTCCAGCTACAGAAACAATTTCAAATAATTTCTAATAAATATGATTTTCTCGAGGATAAAACCAATACAAAGTGTATGATTCGTGGTGATATATAAAAAAATCTCCTCATGTGAAATTTGGTGTGAAAATAACCCTTCCCTTCCTATCGTCGATCGCTAATACTACCACTTCCGGTTTGCGGATTTGCACCAAAAGTTGATCAATTCATCCCACTGATGCATTAAGTAAATATACCAAATTTCATCAATATCCGTTCAGCCGTTCAGGCTGTACACATCTATACGGACGGACAGACGGACAGACGGACGGACGGACAGACATCATGCTAAAAATACATTTTTCTGTTTAGAAAATGCATGATTCGTGGAGATATGTAAAAATCTCCACATGTGAAATTTGCTGTGAAAACAATACCTCCCTTACTATCGTCGGTCGGTAAAAATACATATGAAACAAAATCTATATGATTCAGGAATTGAAGTTTCCTTCTTGAATTTAATTAATTTATTAATCTTGATTGGATTGATAAATATTTTGTTAAGAAAAGCTCAACGAAAAATATATAAATCAAAACAGATGAATTTACATACTAAAGTAAATTAATAAAAAACAAACACATCAATTTAGAAAAGAAAATTGATCATTCTCAGGGTGGTTTTGGTGTTAGTAAAGATTTGTGTGAAAAAAAGGACATGCGCCCTGACAAAACCACGTGGAGATCTCGAGGAACCATGAACGGGATCAGTTGGTGGTTGAAGGACTTGTGAGATACGAAGGACTACGAGATTTTCGGTCCATCCCCCCTACCACTCGGAAGTTCCGCAACGAGAGATTAAACAGGTCAGCATCACGGACAATCAAACAATTATATTTTTTGCCCACTTTAGTCAAACAAATTAAATGAATAAATATGTAAGGATTAAATATAAATTTTTTTCTATAATTTAAATCATTTTATAAGATCATAATCATATCAAAGTCATACGAATGATTATTAAAAATTAAATCTATTCTAGTAAAATAATGGAGCGATTTAAAATAGTGATTATTTTCTATAATTATCACATTATATCTTACACACACACACACACACGCTCCAATATTTAAAATAAATTTCCAAATTATACGAGTAACCTTTAAACTTAATCTAACTTAATGGCAAATTAAATTAAAAATTAATAAATTGGCAAAGAAAAGAAAAAAAATAAATTAAATTTTTCTACTTCTTTTTTTATTCACTCACATTGTTTTGATTCTCCAACAGAACTTTCATCAGGAATTACAATCAGTAAGATTATCTCTCGGTTGTTTACGAGTGTTTATTTATTTTTTTCTTCACCAATCTTGAAATTAAATTTGGGTTGTTTTATTATGATTATGATTGATTATTATTATCATTATTATTATGGTTATTAATATTACTTTAATAAATATGAAAGATTTGTTATTTTAATTAATTAATTGATTTTAAAATATGAAAGATAGTAATTAAGCCGTCATATATATATATCCTATATGATTGTAATTTAATATTTATTGATACTATAGTTACTAATAATGCTTTTTTATATTATTTTTTATTTATAATCAGTAACTTATTATTATTATTATTATTTGATTTATTTTTATTTATTATTAAAAATAAAATTTATTAATCAATTTTATTTTTGATTTAATGACTTCAATTTCATTATATTAGTGGAATTTTATAGTTCAAGAAGCTGTTTTCTGGATATTACATATACTCTTTCAATCTATTTATAAATAAATTATGGATTTGACTTTTATCTATACACTCGAAAAAGCTTCTAATATAATATAGAAATATATATTTAGCCCACCCTAGCGATGTTTTGACATTTCCTTATATTTGATAAATGTTTAAAGTTCGTAAATAAGTTTTATATAGACCTTTTACTCGGTCCTTGGATTAATTAAATACATAGGAACGTATATACAAATTATTTCTGAGATTTTCGTAAAATTTTAAAAAGCACGAACTCAGAAGTAAATAAATTTATTCATATAATTTATGAATTCTATTATATATAAATATATATATATTATATATATTACGGTACTAAAAAAATAAGTTAAATTCTTGACACTTAAAAATTTGAATTACGAGTTTTCTTTTGATTTTTAAATTTAATATACATACATAGATAGATGTAAACTTTTAAAAAAATATTATATATATATATATATATTTGATATATTCTCGTAGAATTGATTTCATACTTTGAAAATTGATATTAAATTAAATATCGAAATAAACCTCAAATATTTATTTAATATACAATATTACAAATATCAGGGTTTCTACCCAACAAATGACGCCATTGGTTAACGTCACAATGCATTTTTTCTATCATTTAAACCAGAGTACTACTTTATTTTATTTCTCCTCTCAAATATATATATATATATAAATATTTATATATAATATATATCTCGTCGCCTTTAATTTATGCAATCCTCATTGATATTAATTAATTAATTTTTGTTATGTAATAATGAATTAATGAATTACACTTTTAATAAAAGATTAATTAATTAATCATTTCTATAGTCCATTTTTCAAGAAAGTTGAAAGAGATGGATAAATTCATTCTTAAGTACACAAATAGCATCTAGTAATGCAACAAGCATGTTTAGTTCTTTGCCTTCCTTTGGGAGTAGACAGTATTTAGTTTATATTAATTATAAGTAAGTAGGAATATGTTACTGCTGGATTATGGAGAAATAAAAATAAACAACGTTAGAATTATAATAAAAAAGATTTGGAAATAAAAGGGAATATTAATATATTTATTCATATTTGTACTTTTATGTAATTTATCCCTCAAAGACGTTGCTAATCATTTATATATACTAGTATTTATATATATATATATATATATATATTTATATACATATATATAGAAGTCTCTACGACGTGATAAAATGAAATATGGTAGAAATATGGTTTTCATATCAAGAAACGAGTAATGGCATATTTTTATTTTGAAAATTTTAAGGGAAACTCAAAACTATTGGGCCCTAAATGTAAATATATAGAAAAAAGTGTCTCCACCCGACTATCTTGCAAATTTGAATTGGATGAATTAACATATTTTATATTTAAATTAAATTTAATTAATTATATGTATTTATTAAAGCTTTTGTGGTTATTTTGATAATTATTAAGAGAATTTTTATTAAAGGACCACATTATTTGTATAAAATTATATTATTGTATATTAATTATATTTTAATTTAATAAATAATTTTATACAAATAATGTGGTCCTTTAATAAAAAGTACCGGGACCCCGAGCCTCGGCTCGGTACTTAAGTTAAAAAAAATGATTCATTATTATTGGGTTTGGCTGGTAATATTAATACCTGGGACACCGAGCTGTCGCTCGACCCTTTAAAAAATATTAATCTACAATTAATTATTTATTACAATTATTAAATGTTGCATCATTGCATCAATCTGATTAAAATGAATTGAACTGGGGTCCTCAATAATACAAACAAACAATTTTAGCTAGCATAATAAGATTAATCCAAGTAATATCGTCTATTTCTATTCGACACTATTTTCAGTTATGAAATGAACAGTCAGTAGAGAGTAAAAAAATTGTAATTGAAGACCGTTGTTTTTAAAAATAATTAAATTATTTTATAGATTATAAAATAAAAATTATTGTATTAACATTAAAAATATTGAAATAAAAAAATAATAGTTTGATTTAATAAACTAAAATATTATAAACATTTTTAATGTGAATTTCTCAGGGAGGTAGGGAGCCCAATTCATTTAACCATCCATGTTGTATAAGGAATCTTAATTTCTTAACACTCCGTTTTTTCAAATTTAAAATAGAGGGAGAGAAAGAGTTTCAATTATATTCGAATAGTCTATATATTCTATATATGAGTATTTTTTTTTTCTGAATTTAATACCAAGTTGATTTTCAAAATTTTCTATTCTTTATGCATATGATTGATTACATGTGTTAAAATTTAAACAAATTCAAATATTCTAATTTATAAATTTATATAAAATTTAATATTATTTTTTCGAGACTAATGGCAAATACCGGTGGCCCTAGTCAGAGCAAGAGAAGACTCCTTTTGGTAGCGGCCCAGTCGATGATGTTATATGGATCGGAGATTTGGGCTTTACAACTATATTTTAAGTGAAAAAATGATTTCTTGGTTATATAAAAATTAAAATATGATTCTTTATATCTTTATTATACAGAAAAGTAGGCGTGTTAATATAAAATATATACCTGGGACACCGAACTATCACTCGACCCTTTAACCAATTTATACAATTTATTTTTATATACTTTAAAAATTTTACAATTTTTTAATTATTTATTATAATTGTTAAATGGGATTTCTAAAAATGACCCATTAAAAATTTGTTTCCTAAAATATTTCAAATTAATTAAAATAAATTGTATAAATGTTCATTTATAAAATCTATATATCTGTGTGTCTGTTTGTCGATTTTTTAAATTTTGATTTTGGATTCGATTAGAGCTTAAAATGTGTAAATGTAAAGTGGTCTTGGTTTTTTTAAAATTCGTTTGGGAACATGGTCAAATCGGCAGTCAAAGTTGAAAATTCCCCATATATTATAACTACTGTAATTAGTATTATTATAATGTAAAATTATAAAGAAAAAATGTTTAGACATTATTATAGACATTTTCATTCTGTAAATTAAATAATTTTATTTCATTTAAATAAATATCTATTTTTAAATATTTTTTTCTCTCTACATTATTTATCTAATTCTCACAATATATTAAGATCATACCGGGACCCCGAGCCTCGGCTCTGTAATTAAGTTAAAAAAAAAAAATTCATTATTATTGATAAATATATATCGTAATTTATAATTATAAAATATTATTAAAATATATATTTTTAATTTTATTTCGAAATTAAATAAAAAATTTTAAAATATTTTAAATATAAAAAAAATATATATTTTTAATTTTATTTCGAAATTAAATAAAAAATTTTAAAATATTTTAAATATAAAAAAAATATTAATACAATATTCTTTAAAAAAAGGCGGGAGTCAAATTTCAATATAAATGTCATTTGTGATGTCATCAATATATAAATTAATAATAAATAATATTAATAAATATTAAATTTAATAAAAGAACAATGAATAAATAAATATAAAATAGTAATTTATTAAAATGTAAACAATAGATAAAAAGAAAAAAAATAACAAATTCATTATTTTCATTTTCATTTTTAAATAACGATTCACCCGGCGAGTTTCGAACCGACGAAATCCACTCGTTAAAACATCTCTCTAGCCACTGTACTATATATGTTTAGATAAAAAATTGTCATTTTTTTACTGTCTTAGCAGGCAGATTTGATGTTTTTTATTTTATTTTTTTTTTTTTTGAGAGAGATTAATAAATATCTATATATATTTTATTAAAAATAAATATTTTTAATTTTATTTCGAAATTAAATAATAAATTTTAAAATATTTTAAATAAAAAAAAATATTAATACAAATAAAAATGGAGGCCAATTTTGACGTTTTCCATATATAATTTTCAATTAAGAAATTAATAATGAAGCTGAATGTTTCAAGAGATATCATCAATAAAACTTAATTTTTCTTTATAAATACTATATCTAGTGTGAATTTGAAAAAAATCGTTAGAGCGGTTTTTGAGAACCAATATATATAGATAGATAGATATATACAATTTTAGCTAGCATAATAAGATAAGATTCTCTTAATAATTAATTATATATAAATTATAAATAAATTATAAAATTATTAAATAATATATATATATATAGATTTATCCGGGATATAATCACGTATAAATCTTATAATATAATAGTAATAATAATAATAAAATTCGGAGTACAAGGAGCGACCATGAAATGCATTTTATATAATTATATATATATATATCTTATATATAAAATTCTCGTGTCACAAAACTTTGAAATGATACTCCTCCGAAACGGCTGGACCGATTCTTATGAAATTTTTTATGCATATTCAGTAGATCTCAGGGCATGTCAGACTTCTTTTATAAAACCGCTAATTGCTAAGGTGTGTCCAGGGGGTGCTAATTAATTAAAAATAGTTTAGTTACCATACTAGATCATAGAGGCGCTGGTTTCGATAATTTGACATTTGCTCAGAATTTAAAAATTATTGTAATATTTTTTATTTATTTATTTTTATTTATTCTTTCTATATATTTGAATATTTCTTCTTTTCTATTTGAAAGTGAAAGGTTAAAAAAACAGAATAAATTATTTTTAATGTTTTATGAATACAAAATTATTTTCAAAACGTAAATTAAAATAACTAAATTATATTATTTTTGATTTTGTATCAATTATTATTACAAATATATTTTAAGTGCAAAAATGATTTCTTGGTTAATTAAAATATGTTTTTTAGACAAATGATATAAACGAGATGTTTTAAATTTTTGTCTTTTTTATATTGAGTATTTTTTTTAAATTAAAATTTGTTTTAAATCAAAATTATTGTATTCAATTATATTTTTTTATTAATAGGCTTCTTTTTTTATTTTTAATTTTTAATAAATTCTCTTTTTTGATATGATATTAATAATAAGTTGACCTGTGGCCAGGTCCGAACCGACCGACGGTTTGAAGTAAATTAATTTCCAGCTATAGAAACAATTTCAAATAATTTTAATATATCTATTAATGTAATAAAAAACATATAGGCATATAACATAAATATTTTTAATTTTATTTTATTTATAATATATATGTAAGACCAGGCTGTGACGTCATGAATGACTGGATGACGTCATATAATTTTAAATTAAGAAAAAACTAATAAAGATGATTTTTCTCGAGGATAAAACCAATACAAAGTGCATGATTCGTGGTGATATGTAAAAAAATCTCCTCATGTGAAATTTGGTGTGAAAATAACCCTTCCCTTCCTATCGTCGATCGCTAATACTACCACTTCCGGTTCACGGATTTGCACCAAAAGTTGATCAATTCATCCCACTAATGCATTAAGTAAATATACCAAATTTCATCAAAATCGGTTGAGCCGTTCAGGCTGTACACATCTATACGGACGGACAGACGGACAGACGGACGGACAGACGGACGGACAGACGGACGGACAGACGGACAGACGGACGGACAGACATCATGCTAAAAATACTTTTTTCTGTTTAGAAAATGCATGATTCGTGGAGATATGTAAAAATCTCCACATGTGAAATTTGGTGTGAAAACAATACCTCCCTTACTATCGTCGGTCGGTAAAAAATAATATTAAATTATATATAACGTAAGAGAGATGGGACAAGGGCTCGGGATAGGGACACTTGGAGAAATGTGGTTCCTGCGGCCAAGAACTTTCGAGATCTTTAGAGTCACAGAGATAGATAGATATAATAATAATATATACAATTAATTTAGTGATTAAATTAAAATATATTTTAAATAAGAACACAAAAAGAAATGAATGTTTTATGTAATATACTGATTGAAACAAAATGGATGAAAACCTTTTACTACTCTTAACCAAATACTATGTACCACTCGGGGGGGTACAGGGGGCGGAGCCCCCGTCTAGATGTGGAGAGCGCCGAAGGCGCTCGGAGCAGCTAGTATATTTATAAATTAATATAATGAATTAATAAAAAATATATTAAATTATATTTTATCTATTAACCTGGATGTTTTATTTTTTTTAATATAAAAAAAAAAACGAAAAAATGATTAGTGATGAATATTAATACCGATAAATATACTTATATATATAAATGCAATTCATAATAGGCGTTCTAAACAAGAGAAGTTGTTAATACTATATTTTATAAATTGTTATTCTATTATAAGTAATTTCAATATATTATATTACATTACAGGGGTAAGATATTAAAAAAAGTTAGTACAAAATCGAATAGTTTGTTGTATTAAAAGTATTGAACTCTAGTTGAATCTAAATAAACCGTCACCAATTTTTTGTGAATTACAAAAAAATGTCAGGGGAAATCCATCCATCCATTGACAATGACGAATTAGTTGCATAAAATGACAGGCGTTTCCATTAAATTAATTTTTTTCACAAACATACTCGTATCAATATGAGCATTGCGGATAATAATTACTTTTTATTTAATAATATATACAGGGTTGGGCACCAACGCGTTACAAGTAACGGCGTTCCCCAGTTCCGTTACTTTTTACTTTCCCGCATACTTCGTATAAGGGAAGTATTGGAATCGTCAAAAATTTCGACTTCGAGATTTCGATAGATCTTGACGTTTTAGACCTCCCTGAGTCGGAAAATACCATTTTTCGAATTATGTCTGTGTGTGTATGTATGTATGTATGTAATGTCTGTGAGCAAATTTACTCAAAAACTAATCAAGCTAGGACTTCGAAATTTGGTACACCGATATTATTCACAGTTTGTAGATTTCTATCAAAATTTCCTCAAAATCGGTTAACCGGAAGTGGTACTTTACCTACACTGGTTGCGTTTACCTTTCAAGTAAAGTACCAGTTTGCTGCGAGATATTTGCTTCCTATTTTGTATATAGATTTAAAAGTATGAAAAAAATTCAGATACCAAATTTCATCATGATCTGACTACCGGAAGTGACATTTTACCTATACAAGTAGCGTTAGGTGTAAATTATAAATATATATAATAGTGTTAAGCCATTTTACTTTATAATTTAAATTAATTAGTTTGTTTATTTTTATTGTTGTTAAAACATAATAATAATAACCTAATTACCTATTTATATGCGGGAAAGTCTAGGGGAAGACACTCGCGAATTTTTTGTAAAAGGAAACTGTAGCTCGTCCCTTATTTTTTGAGGAACTTGTAACGTTCGATACAAGTTCCTACCGATTTATTTTTTTTTCAATTTCGCTTTTCGGTAATTTCCGGCAAACTTCGAAAGAGTTCATGGTGTTATGGAAAGCGGCCTTCACGAAATGAACCATACGGCATATTGTTAGCGACCGTGTTTTCTATATGACAATTTTTGAGTGGAAAGGGCGTGAAAATTTGTAATTGTAATTTGTAATTCAAAATCATAAAAATTTATTAAAAAAGAAGAGCCTTCTTAGGATAGTTCAGAGAAAGATGATTTTTATATATTTTCTAGTCCACAAGAAGAAATAAGCTGGAGTGTCTCCACTCGACTATCTCGCAATTTGAATTGGATTAAATAACATAATATATTATATTTAAATTAAATTTAATTAATTGTAAATTATAAATAATAAATATTAAACCAGCGCATGTTTGGTTTTTTATTGATGGCACCATGGCACGTGTTGGCGCGTGAGATTTGCAGTGTTAAAAAATTAATTCTGGTACTTTCAGCAATTCAATCAAGCTGAAATTCTATATATAGCAGTTTTATAAAATTATTAATCATGTGAAAAATTATCAAACATATATCTTTATTTTTACGGTCACTTTAGAGGAAAAAAAATCAAAACGTTGTAGGTAATGACCCTCTTCCGGTTGAGCTACATTTCTCAAAAGTTGATAGAAAACTATGAATTTTGAATAATGCTCATGTACCAAATTGCATCATTCTAGCTCAAACCGTTTTTGCGTAATCTTGCCTACATACATACACACACACATACACACACACACACAGACATTTTTCTCAACCTTAGTGAAAATGATTCAGGAACCTTCAAAACGTATAAAAACATCAAAATCTCAACATCTAAAATTTTCGTGATCGCAATACTATCTCTGGCGAGATAGTAAAAATTCAAACAAATTTAGATTTTGAATTTGTCTTTTATGAATGATAAAAATAAAAATATTAACTCTATAGAAAATTACCCCACAATAAAAAAATTATTTGTTAAATTTAATACTCATTTATGCTCATCTGCGCCAGTAGAAATGTTATTTTCTTTTGCGTCATATATACATGCCCCCTCTAGATCTTCTTTATCTGAAAATTGCTTGAATAATTAGTTTTTTTGAAAGGAAATCAAATTTTTTTCTCTAATAATATTGATTGACATCATTATTAGCCCACACTTTATCAAGATTTACAATTATCAAGATTTAAAAAAGGTTTTTGAATAATATTTTTATTAAAATATAGTTTAATTATATTACCTTAATAAGTTTTCTTATAAATGTATATAAAAATATTTAAAAATCGTATATAATTTAAAAAAAAAATTTTAAATAAAAATTATAAACAAATTTATATTAAATATTCTTCTTTTTCCTAATCCTAAAAGTTTCTGTTAAGATTGTTGGTATTGTGAGAGTGTAGTCCATCTCGGATATTACTTAAAAGTAATTTATTTATGGAATAAATATGTTTTAAAACACTTAAACACTCAGGTATGCTCCTCGAAACTACCTGAAGTAAACAAGAAAGATTATTTTTTTAAGGAACTGTAACGTTAAGAGTATCGCGTCCCAGGAACTTGTAACTGTAACGAGTTCCTCGAACATAGAAGAAACTTGTAACGGTATTGAGTTCCTCAAAAATTAAGGAACGGCCCAGCCCTGTATATATATATATATATATATATATATATATAAAGAGTTTTTTTTAACATAACCTCTCTCTTCCCTCTTGTCAATTATAGAAAATTAATTTTTTACTTTTTTAATAGATATATTTAGGTTCATTTTTATTTTGTTTTGTGATTTATTAATCGTTTCTCTTACTTTATCGTTTACCGCAACGCATTATTTATAAGAACGGTACTACATAATTATCCAAATGAACCAAATGATAACAGTCTCACTTGTTGTTTCGTCAATATCTAATGTAGATCTATTGTTGTAATATCGAGCACTGAACAAATGATTTAGAGAGAATGAATTGACTTGTGTGTGTGAACACCACAATTCACATCAAGACAATAACCTGTAAAAGGTTGTTCCTTCATCATACATCTTAGATATGAGTCTAACATGAAAATTCAGAATTTTTTAATATGTCATATATGCTTATAAGTAATCCATAATTAATATAGATTTATTTTTTGTCGGTAGAAAAATGTTTAAGGCTGGCTGACTAATTGATTCTTGGAAAAATGTTATTTTATCAAGCATATATATAAATATATAAACCTATATCTATGAACATCCTGTGAAAGAACAGGATTTATCACCTAGGCGAGTTAGAGGTTATGTATGATCATCTCAACCTTTACCTTGATTTTATATATAGATGGTATAATAGATAAAAATAGATAAATTGGTCTAAATATACATATATGGATATTTATACATAAATAGATTTGTATTAATATACATATTTTCTGGGTTATTAAATTCGATAAACGCTTCGTCAAATGTTTCTGATTGTCTGTCTTGATGATATCAGGATTCTCTTTTTCAGGCAAATGCACGGACCATTCCTGTTCGACTTGTGATATCGTTGTCCGGAATTAAAATATGCAGCCCTGACGGGAAGGTGAGAGCCCTCGATAACGTTTCGCTTCAATTAAAAATCTTGAAATTTCGATTAAATTTTAGAATTTAACCGCTTCTCATTAAAAGCAGCATCTCATGAATCCAATGCTTTTTTGATATCCATCAAAACCAATATAAAATTAATGAGCTATTTCAAATAATTCCAATTACCTTTATCTTGTATACTGCTTAATTTAAGACACGTGTGTATGAGTATGCTTGTTTAATTTTAATTTTTTTTTTTATATAAATAATCTTCCTAACATTTTATCAACCAAAAATAAAAAAATATTAAATAAATAAAAAAAAATTTAAGAGTTAGCTTAGTTTAAACTTCTAATGTATATAGCGTATATAAGTACAGAAATTATTCGTTTTTATTTTTTTATATTAATACAAAATTTTTATAAGGAATATAAAAGCTGATTATTTAATTTAATTGATCTAGAGAATTTTTTTTGAAATAGTTATTCATTTTACTTATATTATTAATTAATTATTATTATAAAAATAAATTTTACAAGTATCTCTCTATTCTATATAAAATGTATATAAAATAAAAATAAATAATAATTATTAATATATAAATATATTAATAATATGTGTATAGAAAAAATAATCTGAATGTGATTTTTTAAAAGTATGTTTGATTTTAAGATGTTTCATTTATGAAATTATAATTGTTTAATAAAACAATCTCGAAATTATGTTTGATATGGGATATGGCAAATTTAAGTTCCAAATAGTGATTGCCAAGTAATTCAATACTTTTAATACTTTACGCATTCTCATATATGACAAAACTTTTATCTTGAAAAGAAGTTTCTGTTGAGAAGGAATTACGAGTTCGTTAATGGTCGATTGAGAACACGAGAGATGATATCTTTTACGAAGCTTTTGACCGATTTATTACCTTATTCATCATAAACGAACCGTTGAGAAGGAACGGAAACGACTTTCGTTATTACTTACATCTCTCCCATTCTAGGAAGCATCTTCCAATAGTCAATTCTATATTATCGAACTTCTGAAAAAGAAAGGAAACTAACATTGGAGTAGCTAATTAATGTTCTTACTTTTATAAATGAACATTTTTTTATTTTTATTTTAAAAATTATTTAAGTATGGAAATGAGATAAAGTCCAATAGTTTAGAACTTTATAGGTGACATATATATATATATATATATATATATATATATATATATATATATATATATATATATATATATATATATATATATAAAAATTAAAAACATAATTTTTCTTGACTTGGGACTTCTAATACACATAATATACTATATATGTATTCATTTATAGAATTTCTTTGATGGAGCAAGCTGGGTAAGAGTTAAAAGTAGTTACAAAACAAAATCCATATTTTTCTTTTTATTATTGTTTTATTTGAATTTATTTATTAATTCTAATATTTCTATTTCTATTTCTTTTTTCTATTATAAAAGGCCATATAAAAAGGTCTTCTAACATCGAGCTCCTTTTGGTAGCCTACTCATTTCAAATTATTCCAAACTGTCATGTGGTTGATATTTAGCGCCTCTGCTATTTCTTGATAGCTTTCATATCAGTATTACTCCACCATTTGCAAAATTTCATTTAATTTTTCACGGTTTTATTTAAAGTCAATTGAACATTTTTTCCATTAACTAACAAATTATTTTTTTTATTGAACTTGAATATTTATTTATTTTCATTTCATAATCGATTATAATATTTTAAATACTAAACATTATATATTTTTTTATCTGCTAAGTATTGAATTTGTCAATTATAATTCTGAAAACAAATAATATATTACTCATATATTATTAAGCTACTATTTTCAAGTATATATTTATAACTATTGTCTTTTAATTAAATAAATACATAGACAGAAGGCGGTTTAACGAGGTGAAATAAAGTAGATAGTCAGTCCTCCTTTTCTGATTAAAAAATTCCGTAGATTTCTCATATATCATCTAAAGGAGAATTTTGTAGACTAAGTTAAAAATAAGGATTTGAAAAATTTACATATTATTTGACTCTCGGGAAATAAATGAATATTTGCGTTCGCGGGAAAGTCCCGGTAACATAAATCAGGGGTGGAAAAAGAACCCCCTTATAAGGTTAGGCTTTCATTTTCACTTGGTGAGATGAGAAGACGACACTCTCCACGCCATTTTTTAATTAAACTAACCCAACCATATTACGCATACATAATAGTATCATTTTCTAACGAAGATAGAGTTAACTTCTACATAATTGTCTTTAGCACAATGGAAGATGATATTATTCAAAAATTAAAAAATAAAAAAAAAAACTAATAAACAAGATAATTTATAATTAATATAAATATTTGAATAGATTAAAAAATAGATTTAATAGTGACATTTTAATTAAGATTTACTTGTTTAAATGTAAAAATAATATTATTATAATATTGAAGATTTAATATACACCCTACATTCCAAAAGAAAACGAACTTTAAAAAAAAAATAGTACCACTAATGCCATCCGTTGTAGTATTTTACCCGTAAATGACTTAGTCCCTCATTGACAACTGGTATAAATTTCATGACATTTGGATAAATACAACAAAAGTTATTGCGTTTCAAATGTCAGTGTGTTTTGTACATCGGTCAGAAAATGAGTTTCAAACAAAGAGCTGCAATTGATTTTTGTGTTAAAGTTGGTAAAACTTTTACTGAAACGCACCAAATGCTACAAAATGCATATGGTGATGATTGTCTATCCCAGGGATGTCCAACCTTTTAATTTAATGGGCCACATCGCAAACTTAAATATTTAACTGGGCCGCAAAATTACCAGAATATGTTAAGCCTAGCTAGTGAATGTCTCAAAACTTGTGGAGATTTTTGGGGATAGAGGTGGTTTTTTGTTTTTGAATGTTGCCCCCAGCCTTTTTTTTATAGCCTCGAAGTTATAGGTCGCTTGCCGGACTGTGAATTCTTTAAAATTTAACTCCAAAATGAGTCGATAGTGGGCCGCATCAAAACTTTGAGTGGGCCGCAATGCGGCCCGCGGGCCGCGTGTTGGACATCCCTGGTCCATCCCGTACGCAAGTTTACGAGTGATTCGGGCGATTCAAATCGGGTAGAGAGACGCAGGATGATGACGAAAGATCAGGCCGTCCCAGAACCGGATTTTTACGATTCAAAAGGAATTATCCACAAAGAATTTGTTCCACAAGGCCAGACAGTCACTGAAGAGTTTTACTTGGGCGTCATGAAGCGTTTGCTGGCAAGAATTCGTCGTATTCGGCCAGAATATCGAGAAATCGGCAGCTGGACTCTTTTGCACGATAATGCATCATCACATCGTTCGCGACTTGTAACTGAATTTTTGGTAAAAAATCACGTTATTCCTTTGCATCATTCGCCCTATTCACCAGATCTGGCCCCGTGCGACTTCTATCTGTTCCCTAAACTGCATTTGGCGATGAAAGGAAAGTGGCACACATCGATTGAAGCGCCATTGAGAAGGCGACGACAGACGTCCTAAAGACCATACCAATAAATGACATAGAGAAGTCGTTTGACAACTTGTTGGAGCGTGCAAATTTGTGTATCGATGCAGAAGGGGAATACATTGATTAAAAAAAATGATTTGTTCACAAAATGTACATTGGTTTTTTTTTTTAAAAAAGTTCAGTTTCTTTTGGAATAGAGGGTGTAATATTAATTATAAATTATAATTATATTATTTATAAATTACAAAATTAACTCTCTTTACTTTCATATCTTGCTTGAGGTTACTGTAGTCACTGTGCAATCATTTTCTAAACAATTGAATGATTGATTAAAGATGATATTGTTATTCTCTAGAAGATATGTCTGCTACCAATCCACAAATATTAAAATTTGGAAATTGAAATCTTTGAAAATATTTAATAACTACATTGATTCAAAGCTCGGTACTTTAAAAATTTATTCTTTCCGAGCTATTGTTTTAAGAGTATTGTGGGTTTGTTCTGAGATAATAATAAATTGGCTAGACCTAATTTTTGATAAAAATTTATTTACACATTCCTGTTATACATTCGATGCCAACTTAATTTTTGAGAATTTGTCCACTTGTGTTCTACAATGAATATAAAAATATCAATATTTATTCTGGCAAAATTATTGAAATATAATATATTATGTATGTAATAATTAAATATTTATATTATTTAATTTATTCTAAAAGTTAATATTAATTAATTTACCCACAATCCACAATCACTAGCCATATATGATTTTTAAAAATCAAAATAATAAAAATAAATAATATTAATAATAAGAAAATTGGAAATTGTTGTTGAGCTACCGAGTGGACTTACAATTTTACACACAGAAAACAAATTATATATTTCTATAGATATAATTTTTCAAAATAAAATTTTAAAAACTCATTTTTTGAGTGTATAAATACATAATCAGAAAATATTTTTTAAATAAAAATTTAATATTTTCAAAAACATATTTGTAATATTTTTAAAGTTTAGGGCATCTTCTATATATCGGGATCCCTAGCTACGTACTTGCCTAGTATGCCTAATGAGTAATCCGCCACTGAGTTAAAAAAATATATTGTTTTTAAAAAGAAATAATTTCTGTAGAATATATGTGTTATTATTATTATTATTATTAATATTTATATTCGTTATTTCCAAAGCCAATGTAGTGTAGTAATGTTTGATTTAGATATTTATTGACACCTGTTATTAAATAATTAATAAAATTGACTTATACAGATCGATCCTTCCCTTCACAAATCTCCAAATTTTTATAAAAATTTCATCTGAAAGATATAAATTAAATTTTAAATTAAATTTTAATTAATGTGTGATTAGATATAGTAGATAAATATATAACTAACCTTTCTCCAGAGGAATCTCCATTTAAATGATCTTTTCAGACGATAATTAATTTGATTTTGTTTTTTGTTCTTTTAGCACGTGCATATGGCCCATGCATTGCGTCGAATTTCTTACGCCACTTGTGATCCAAACAATGCACAGTTTAGTTTTGTTGCCAGGGAACCACACGGCCATTGCAACTTCCAGTATTGCCATTCCTTTTTAGGTCATTCTTCTGATCAGGTAAATAAATTCTAACCATGATAAAAATAAATTATAACTCAATGGTTAATAAATTGTTTTCAAATTATATTGATAAAATTTTATATTACATTATATTAATACAATTTTTGAAATAAAGTATAGTTCACAGTCTACCTGCTCGGTACTCTGAAAATTTTATATAAGGAGCATTTATTTTAAAAGTGATCTAAATTCATTTTTCTTTTTAAAAAATAAATATCATTTAATTGATCTTTAAGTTGGTGTAATTTTTTATAAATTAATTTTTATTAATATTTAATATTTTAAAATAGCTAATGCTTTGTTCAATTTCAAATCATATGGATTATAAATCGATATATTTATTTAAAAATTCTAGTTTTCTTTGTATTATTAATAAAAAGAAAATGTATTCTTGTTTAGAGTATTTTTTTTAGTAATTATTATAAAATTTAATAAATTGAAAAATTTGTTAAATGTGTTGTACAATTTATAATTAGACATTAATATAAATTGATTATGAATATGGAGTTTTCTCTAGATATAATAAAAAAATAAATTGACTTACACCACATTCAATATAAACGGTTCATATATATAGTACATATATAAAATATAAAGATTTTATCTGTACATTATTTAGAATTGAAATTTTTTTAACTTTCTTTAAGATTAATAAATTTGAAAATCCTTATATAAGTATATTATTTTAAGATTTTATGGTATTATTAAATAATAAATTGAATAAACTCAAAACAAATTGAATAAACTAATAATGAATCGATTATTATTAATTTATCTTCCATTCTTTTATTGTAATCCATATATCTACTTGATTGTACATAAATATATAGATTATAAAACGATATAGTTATTGTAAAATTCTAGAAATTGTTTTTCGAATAATAATGATAAAGATTGTGGAAAAGCTGGTCAACCAATTTTAAGAAAAAATGAGTACAAAAATAAGAATGCAAATAAATGAATTTTACATTTAATTTTTAAATAATAATAATCATCAATAAAATGAAATAATTTCATTTAGAAGTTATTATTTTAATTAATCGACTAATATGCATGTTGTTTTCATAATATATTTTATATCATATTATTTATCATTGAAAAAAACACATCTATAAAGACTGACAGACATCATGCTAAAAATACTTTTTTCTGTTAACAAAATGCGTGATTCGTGAAGATATGTAAAAATCTCCACATGTGAAATTTGGTGTGAAAACAATACCTTCCCTTCCTATCGTCGGTCGGTAAAAAATGGATATTCTGTACTTATTTAAAAGATTCCACTAATATAATATTTAATATTTAATATTATATAATTAGACAATAATATAAATTGATTATGAATATCTATCTCTGTGGATCTATGGAACTCACAAGTTCTTGGCCGCAGCAACCACATTTCTCCAACTACCCCTATCCTAAGCCACAACCATCCAACTCCTACTCTCTCCCATTTTTCTCACGTCCCTTCCTACATTGTGCACCCACCGCGTTCTTGATCTTCCAAGCGGACGTGTTTCCCAATCAGTCTCCCCCCAATATATTTTTTGCTAATCTTTCCTCTCCCATTCTAGCCACGTGCCCTGCCTATCGCAGCTTTCTTGATTATATAACCCTAACTATGTCTGGAGATGCATAGAGGTCATACAATTCCTCGATATGCAAACTCCGCCATTCCCCGGTGACCTCATCTTTCTTTGGCCCATAAATGCTTCGCAGAATCTATTCTCAAATATTCTAAATCTACTCTCGTCTCCTAAATTCATAGACCATGCCTCACACCCATATAATACAACCGACAAAATAATTGTTTTTAATATTTTAATTTTGATCCTCTTGGATAATAATTTTGACGAGATAAAATTCTTCTCGAATTTTTATCCTTCGTGATTACAGAACCTAAGTATTTATATTTGTATACATTTTCAAATTCTGTGTTTTGTATATTAAGATTTTGTGTGTTAATACTATTTACTATTTCTGCTACTAAATTTGTTGATCCCCTTTAATACTCCTATGATATTTAAGTCGTCTAAGTAACCTAAAACTTGTATTTTTTTTTGTTTAATTGATTTTCGTTTGATTTTTCCCTAATTTGTCTAATCACGTATTCCAATACTAAATTAAATAGAATTGGTAAAAGTGCGTCTCCTTGTTTTAAATTATTCCGAATTTCGAAAGTTCCTGATAATTGATTCCGCATCTCATTTTTACTTTCCCGCATACTTCGTATAAGGGAAGTATTGGAATCGTCAAAAATTTAGACTTCGAGATTTTGATAGATCTTGACGTTTTAGACCCCCCTGAGTCGAAAAATACCATTTTTGGAATTATGTCTGTGTGTGTGTATGTATGTATGTATGTATGTATGTATGTATGTATGTATGTATGTATGTATGTATGTATGTATGTATGTATGTATGTATGTATGTAATGTCTGTAAGCAAATTTACTCAAAAACTAATCAAGCTAGGACTTTGAAATTTGGTACACCGATATTATTCACAGTTTGTAGATTTCTATCAAAATTTCGTCAAAATCGGTTAACCGGAAGTGGTACTTTACCTACAATGGTTGCGTTTACCTTTCAAGTAAAGTACCAGTTTGCTTCGAGATATTTGCTTCATATTTTGTATATAGATTTAAAAATATGAAAAAAAATCAGATACCAAATTTTATCATGATCTGACTACCGGAAGTGACATTTTACCTATACAAGTAGCGTTTCCTTTTTACCGACCGACAATAGTAAGGGAGGTATTGTTTTCACACCAAATTTCACCTGTGGATATTTTTAGGTACATATCTCCACGAATCATGCATTTTCTTAACAGAAAAAAGTATTTTTAGCATGATGTCTGTCCGTCCGTCCGCTGTGTGTCCGTAGAGATGTGTACAGCTTGAACGGCTCAACGGATTTTGATGAAATTTGGTATATTTACTTAATGCATCAGTATGATGAATGGATCAACTTTTGGTGCAAATCCGGAAACCGGAAGTGCTAGTATTGCCGATCGAAGAGAGGAAGTGAAGGGTTATTTTCATATCAAATTTCACGTGAAGGCATATCTCCACGTGTTATGCACTTTGTATTGGTTTTATCCTCGAGAAAAATCATCTTCATTAGTTTTTTCTTAATTTAAAATTATATGACGTCACAGCCAGCCCTTATATATTATAAATAAAATAAAATTAAAAATATTTATATTATATCCATATCTGTTTTTTTTACATTTAAAATATCAGTTAACCGGAAGTAGCACTTTATTACATTCTAAATATTAATTCACAACTCTTTATACCTATTTATATGCGGGAAAGTCTAGGGGAGGACACTCCCGCTTATTTCTTTACTACTTCAAGACAAATTTGGATCATACGTACTCGTTTTTTTGGGATTGCCATTAGAAATATTGATTTTGTGTTTTTTTCTAGTATCTGTCTTAGCGAGCAAATGAGATTCAATGTTTGGTCTGAATCAGCATTGTGTGATTCTCTTAATATTTCCTCTTCATACGGTCATAATTTTAATAAAATAATATTACAGATAATCTTATCACGTCAAAAGAGAAATTCTCCTATAGTTATTGTAGTCCGTTCTATTCCCTTCTTAAATATGGTACCTGTCTAATGAGATCTTTTCCTTCTATACCAGATCGAACGAACTAATTTGTATAAATAAATATATTGTATATATTATATTTTCCAACGAAAAACTACTAAACTAATTTGAAACATCGAAATGTTTGGATTTTTATTTTCTTTGATTCATATAAATTATTAATTACTTTAATTTAGAAAATATGGTACCCACATATACTATATATCGATTCCATATACCTATATATATATATAAATAATAAATAATATATATATATATATATATATATATATATATATATATATATATTATTGTATAATAAGATATATTACTTCAATACTAATATTGAAGTAATATATTATATTATTCTATTATTCTATTTATTTATTCATTTATTTCAACGAATCCTTTCTCTATTACTTTAAAAAAATGATAAAGATAAATTATATCGAAATTAAAAAAAAACGTATTTATTGACATATTTTAACCCAAATTACATTTTAGATTAGATATTTTTCGAATGTATTCAAATTTGTAAGCAGTAAGATATACAATTAATTCCGATGTTAATTGCAACAGCCTACACATAGATTTAAATTTTTCCGTGCCATTCAAGAATATCGCAACTGCATTGGCATTTCGTTGTTTTCCACCATTTGGTATTGGCAGTAGATGGTAGGCCCAGGACTTTCTCCCTATGCCTGAGAATGCTTGCTGCCCGTCTCCTGGAGATGACCGCCAGGTTCCCCTCAGCTATGAATCATTTTTTGGAATGCACTTTCCCAGTAGGAATCTGTTCTCTCATCAACCCTTTATACGATAACACTTAATTTATTTGAAATTTAATGATAGAAAACTATATTTATTATTTTAAAAATAATAATAATGATAATAATTAATCATAGATAATTGAATTAAACCAAATAATTTTTGTTTATTTATTTTATTTTATAAATACTAACTCCCATACTAGATGTAAATAAATCTCAACTTAAATCGGTTATATATATATATATATATATATAATATAATAGTAACATTTAGAAATTTTTATAAATAGAACTTTCCTTTTTCTTTTTAATCCATAATTATTTATACATGATAAACGATTGCTTGAAAGATATCGCTATTTTATAAAATTCAACAAAATTTTTATAAATAATAAACACAATGTGTAAATTTTTAAAATTAAAAAGAAATAATGTTGAAGTGGACATTTGAAATTTGAAGTTTCTTTCATTTTTAAATGTTTATAAACTTATAATTTTTAATTCTATTTTAAATAAAATAAACTATATATTAGTATATATTGTTATATATTAAATTGATGTTCGCTTATTGATTATCTAGGTTGAAAAGTTACATTTTAGAAAATTTTGGAAGATTCCACTTATTCTTCGTCCGTTAGAGTGTTTTTTTTTCTATTTCTTAAAAAATCCTATTTGGCATTGTCCCAGGACCTTCTTATTCTGTCAAACTTTTCTTCTTTAATTCTGACGTCATCTTGATCGTTCAACTCACCTCTCCTGTGCGATACCCACGCGTTCATTTAATCACATTGTATTGTAATTGTCTTAATATATAGAATAATTTAAGTAAACCAAACGATATATGAGAGAGAATAATTCTATACTAATATATATATATATATATATATATATATATATATATAGTAGTAAATCTTTTTGACCTTTAAGAGTAGAATAGCTATTTGTGTTTTTCTCATTTTCATTATGAATACAATGAATAACTTCTACTAAACCAACTGTCAGTCTGTTGTTATTTGACCCTCTTGAGCAGCCCCCCTATTAAAAGCAGATGCTTATATGGATCACTTTTTGATCAGGTTATTGATAGAGTGCTTGCGCTTTCTTTTATCAACATCCTTTTCAACCAAAGCACATTAAGAAGATGTTTGGAATTTTTGTTGGCTTTTTATTATTGAGTTCCTTGAAAATTTCATTTACTTCTTTTATGTTCGCCGGGTTTCAATGGTTTGTCCAGCTGGGAGGGTCGAGTGGTTACATATTTTGAGTTACCTGGCCGTCCCGTCCGATGTCACTATGTCGACAGAATTTAATTTAGCATTTATCATCTATTTTTAATTTTATTAAATATATTTTCTTTTTATATAGATAGTCGTTTCCCATTATAATATATCTAAAAATAGTAATAAATAATAATAATAACTATCAGTATCATTATCACATAGTTATAACAATAATTATAATAAATTATTCAATTTTATAAAAAAAAGTGTATTTATATAAATACTAATATGAATATTGAATTTTCAAATTTCCATTTTAAGATCATTTTCATTTATTTATTTTTTTATTTTTATTAATTTTAAAAATATCAGTTAGACACCAATCGTTTGGTAAATGAATAAATAAAGTGATCCGTTGAATTGTTCCTCTTAGAGTTTCAATGAAAGTAGTGACTTTAAGGAACGAATAGACGAGTTTACTGTTAACTTTTTAAATTATCTATGAATCAATATAATGAAAGCCTCATGAAAAATTAAAATAAAATTTTTTTCAAAGTTGATGAATTGTTTAAGTATAATAGAAAATAATGGTCGATTGAAGCAAATGATATGATAAGAAATTATAGAATAATAATAATAATAATAATAATAATGTAACAAAATAAATATATAATGGTGGGAGAGTGATGTTGTTTTTATAAAAATGACCTCGATTTGCGAGTTGTCGATTAATTTATACCCATTGGGAGGAGCATTCCTTTCCAAGTGTAGCAAAATTGAATGTGCTGCTAAATGGAGAGGTTCGGTTTCTCCAGGAAGGAGAAATGCTGAAAAAAAGGGCAGGTGGCGCTAGTGTATGGCCGCCGTTTCACCGCCAGATGCGCTGGAGCCTGCAGAGAGCCACGTCTTCGAGAAACGTGCAGTCCAGTCGCAGCAAAGGTCCCGTGTCCAAATGTCAAGTGCTCGTGGAAAGTTCAATGGATGCCCGACGGGCTCCCAACTGCGCGGGACTCCGTGTGCCCAGCGGCCGGTGCTGTGAACCTTGGTTTCGTTTCATTTCTCATGGGCCGTTTGGGACAAGGCCCGATGACGGCCCATCCCGTCGTCAGGCTTCATTACCGAAGACTCCATGAAGATTATGAAGGCTCGACGGACGCCCCTGCAAGTCTTCGCCTCGTTCCGCCGCTGCCCGAATATCTCTCCTATTGTTGTTGTCAGTGTGGTCACACACAGAAATTTAAGGTAATTACATCCTTGGTCATGTTCTGGACCAGTTCGTTGACATTTTGTGATTGGTTATCACCCCCACCCACTCTCACCCTCACCCTAAGTCATGTTCCTATGGAGAGATTTTTTTAGAAGGAACAACTTACGGGTGAAATGCGTGCCTAAATCCTTGATGAGAAGGAACGCATTCCATGCAATTCTATTCTTTTCTTACTCGATAAGGGGTTATGGCCAGATCAAAGCGTCCATTTAACCAGCAACATTCAGGGAGTATTCTGATGCATTTGAAACGGATATGAACAGGAAATCGCAGACAGGTTCACTCGCTGATAGCTGGTTTCACTCATGAGCCATGCCTCGACAAGGACAATGGCTGCTCTCACCTGGAAATCATTGGAATCCTACATCCAAGTGGCAACAGCCTCGTTCTGGCCTTGGAGTTAACCAACGTAATCAATTATAATTTTACCATGAATGTACATTCCATAGCGCCTTCAATTTTCTTTCTTATCCCATCACCTTATTAAATAACAAAAATACCTACTACTTACTTGTTGAACACATCAAACTCACTTCATATTTATTAAATAAAATTTATATTTTGAAGTTCCATTTATGTCATGTTCCTTAAATGTCATGAGAAGATTCAAAACCAACTCGTTTTTTGTTCATTAAATAAAGATCACTTACAATTTTCAAATGCGACATTTCTTCATCTTCATTTTCTTCTTTTTGTTTTAATAATACTTTAGTTTTTCATTTAAAATCAACAAATCATCATATATAATTAATAAATTATTTATAGGAGAGTGGCTGGATAACAGATAAATCCAAAAAATGATTGAATTTACGGAACATTCCATTCCATAAAAAATTGATGAATTGTCAAATTGAATAAATTAATGACATTTATTCATAGGAAGTCAAAAAAAAAAAAAAACGATTTAAATATACTATATTTTACAATTTAATTTGAATATAAAATTTTCACGAAAGCGTTGATCTAATCGGTGCGATTAACGGCTTCAAAAAAAAAAAAAATCACCTCCAGAGATTCCAAATCTAACTGTTATCATAAAAATACTTTTTAGCTAGTTCATATAAACTTTTAATTTAATATAAATGCAAAGGAAAACCTTTTGGTAGCTATATTTCCAAAGAATTTTATTTTATTTTATTTTGTATGTCCTTGATAAATTGAAAAGAAGGATGACAAAATTAAAAAAAAATATTTCAACATAAGTAAAAAAAAAGAAATAATAACTCATTAATATGTATTGGCAATGTTATTTTACTTGTCACCAATTTATAAAATATTTTAATGAGTAAATTGAATTGGAAAGTTTTCGCTTTTTTACCTGGAAAATTGATGTGGTATTGTAATAATATCTTAGGAATTGATAATTGGAGATTGACTACTTTAATTTGGCTCATAAACTAAATTGTCTTGCCACCTTTATTCAGGAGAATAGAAGAGAAAATATTTTTTTTTCACATATTTCAGCATTCAACTACTTAAATTCATCACTAATAGAGCTTGAAAAAAATCGATGTATTTAAGAAAGAGAAAAAAAAGTGCTTCACTAATCACATGAAAATATGATACTCATGGAGCGTGTAAAAGAGTTTCAACTCATGGTCGTCATCTGGAAATGAGTTTTCAAAAAATGGAGAGGCTTTATGACAGTTTCGAGTGAAGTGTGCTGGCTGTGTTCGCTACCTGGGAGAAGGCATGCCAGGAATGCGGCCCGGCGGCGAATTCGTCATTCCTTGGCTAAGCCCCTCTCCCCACCCCCACCCGCCTGCTTCCTCAAATCAACTTAATCCCAATTCATAATTAATCGCACAGAGAATATTAATTTCACCTGATGTACACTCGGAATAGATTTCAAAAGAGTTCAACATTTTTCAATGTAAACATATCTATCTATATATATAAATGTTTTAATTTAATTTTTTATATAATTCTCTCTCTATAGAACTCTTATTTGAATATATATATATACTATATACCCAACTCTTAGCGTTTTTTTCGTATACTCTAGAAATTATTTTTAAATTCTTGAAAAATTTATTAATATTCAAATTTATTATAAATAATTAAAATAAATTATTGTTTTTTTAATATATATAGTGATAGTGAAATTCAAACTCATTTTTATTATTTATTATATCTTATCTTATTATGCTAGCTAAAATTGTATATATCTATCTATCTATCTATTTATCTATAGCCATTGGTTCTCAAAAACCGCTCTAACGATTTTTTTCAAATTCACACTAGATATAGTATTTATAAAGAAACATTAAGTTTTATTGATGATATCTCTTGAAACATACAGCTTCATTATTAATTTCTTAATTGAAAATTATATATGGAAAACGTCAAAATTGGCATCCATTTTTATTTTTTAACTGAAATTGTATTAATATTTTTTTTTATTTAAAATATTTTAAAATTTATTATTTAATTTCGAAATAAAATTAAAAATATTTATTTTTAATAAAATATATATAGATATTTATTAATCTCTCTCAAAAAAAAAAAAAAAAATAAAAAACATCAAATACTAAGTCAGTAAAAAAATGACAGTTTTTTATCTAAATATATATAGTCCAGAGGTTAGAGTGATGTTTTAACGAGTGGATTTCGTCGGTTCGAAACTCGCCGGGTGAATCGTTATTTAAAAATGAAAATAATGATTTTGTTATTTTTTTTTCTTTTTATCTATTGTTTACTTTTTAATAAATTACTATTTTATATTTATTTATTCATTGTTCTTTTATTAATTAAGTTTTAGATAGTTTTATAATTTTTAATATTTTTTCAATAAAATATTATTCAATATATTTATTAATATTATTTTATTTATTATTATTGAGTACCCGAAGTTCCATTCATTTTAATCAGATTGATGCAATGATGCAACAGTTATTAATTGTAATATTGTAATAAATTTCTATCTTGAAAATTGTTACATATTATTCAGGATATTTTAAAAACAATTTCTTTCTTTAATTAATATTCATTTTTTCTATAAGTCAGATATATTTCCAAATATTAAATAATTTTTGAAGTGAAAACTTCTTTAGCGGCGTTGAGCACTTTTGCGGGATGGGGAAAAAGTATAGAACTCGCGTGATCGTGACCAACACCATGAAGCTAGCGCACATTACGTCTGCTTTCAAATTTCTTATAACAGAGCGCGAAATTTGAATTGTCATTAGAACTGTTTTATAAATTATCTCTAACATATAAATATATATTTATTATGTAAAGTTCATTTCATATATACATATATAATCAAAATTATACGAAATGAACTTCACATAATAAATATATATTTTATGTTAGAGATAAGAATTATAAAACAGTTCGTATTGCAATATTTTAAACAAAGTTGTGTATTTATATATATATAAATATAAGTTACAAATTTGTTTAAAATATATGTTTAAAATAATATATAAGTTATATATATATACATGCATATGAAATTCATCTTTCTCGTGAAATAGCGCGAATTTCGTCTGTTTTAAAATTTCTTACGCAGAAGTTTTCACTTCTGTCGGCCAGTCCCACGACTGCCAATTTTGCTTTTTTAATTCCGAAAAGCTGCAAAGCACGTTTTTTTGTCTTTAGTTTGTTTTATAACCACTTGGGGCGCTAAACAGTTTTTCAAAAAAACACTATAGAAAAAAAATATATGTACCTATATATTATACACATGTATTATTTATGTATTATTGAGGAGCACAAGTTCATTAATTTTAATCAGATTGATGCAAATGTGTAACATTTAATAATTGTAATAAATAATTAAAGAATTGTGTATCAATATTTTTTAAAGGGTAGAGCGAGAGCTCGGTGTCTCAGGTATCTTATCTTATTATGCTAGCTAAAATTGTATATATCTATCTATATATATTTCTTTCTACCTATATATATTGGTGCTCAAAAACCGCTCTAACGATTTTTTTCAAATTCACACTAGATATAGTATTTATAAAGAAAAATTGAGTTTTATTGATCACATCTCTTGAAACTTACAGCTTCATTATTAATTTCTTAATTGAAAATTATATATGGAAAACGTCAAAATTGGCATCCATTTTTATTTTTTAACTGAAATTGTATTAATATTTTTTTTTATTTAAAATATTTTAAAATTTATTAATTTATTATTTAATTTCGAAATAAAATTAAAAATATTTATTTTTAATAAAATATATATATATATTTATTAATCTCTCTCAAAAAAAAAAAAACAACAAAACAAATAAATGTCTTTGAAAGATGGTAAAAATATCTTTTTAATTATCAAAATATCATAGACCAATGGTAAGAACAATTGTTTTTACTCCCCGAGTTCGAAGGATCGAAACTCGCCGCGTGCATTTTTTTTTTTTTATCTATTTTCGTGATTTATTTATTCATTGTTCTTTTATTAAATTTAATTTATTTTATTTTATTTTATTTTATTAATTAAAATGATGCAACATTTACTAATTGTAATATTGTAATAAAAAAACCGGAGGAAAATAATTTTTTTTTTTTTTTTTTAATCTATTATTTTTTAATAAATTACTATTTTATATTTATTTATTCATTGTTCTTTTATTAAATTTAAATATTTATTAATATTATTTATTAAAATATTTATTAATATTATTTATTATTAATATTAACATTCATATTGAAATTTGACTCCCGCCTTTTTTTAAAAGATATATATTTTTTATATTTAAAATATTTTAAAATTGTTTATTTAATTTCGAAATAAAATTAAAAATATATATTTTAATAATATTTTATAATTATAAATTACGATATATATTTATCATTCTTCCAATAAAAAAAAAATATTCATGCACTTAGAAACATACCTACCCCAAGTTCCATTCATTTTAATCAGATTGATGCAATGATGCAACATTTAATAATTGTAATAAATATTTAAAGAATTGTATATCAGCTCGGTGTCCCAAGTATTAATATTACTAGTCAAACCCAATAATAATGAATCATTTTTTTTAACTTAAGTACCGAGCCGAGGCTCGGGGTCCCGGTACTATATATAATATTAAAACATTCAACCCAAATGTTAAATTATTTATGTTATTAGTTTTTTACCGACCGACGATAGTAAGGGAGGTATTGTTTTCACACCAAATTTCACATGTGGAGATTTTTACATATCTCCACGAATCATGCATTTTCTTAACAGAAAAAAGTATTTTTAGCATGACGTCTGTCTGTCCGTCCGTCCGTCCGTATAGATGTGTACAGCCTGAACGGCTCAACCGATTTTGATGAAATTTGGTATATTACTTAATGCATCAGTGGGATGAATTGATCAACTTTTGGTGCAAATCTGGAAACCGGAAGTGGTAGTATTAGCGATCGACGATAGGAAGGGAAGGGTTATTTTCACACCAAATTTCACATGAGATTTTTTTATATATCACTCAGACACTTTGTATTGGTTTTATCCTCGGGAAAATCATATTTATTAGTTTTTTCTTGATTTAAAATTATATGACGTCATCCAGCCATTCATGACGTCACAGCCTGGTCTTGCATATCTATTATAAATAAAGTAAAATTAAAAATGTTTATATTTATTATTTATGTATCCATATCTGTTTTTTATTACATTAATAGATATATGAAAATTATTTGAATTTGTTTCTGTAGCTGGAAATTAATTTATTTCAAACCGTCGGTCGGTTCGGACCTGCTCAGAATTTAAAAATTTTTGCATATCTTCGCGTTTCATGACCTCTAGAATCCAAAAGTGACTTTAGAATTTTTCATGTCTGTCTATCTGTCTGTCTGTCTGTCCGGAAAATTACTATTTTATAGACTCAGAATTGGCTGAACCGATTTCTATGAAATTACATCACAATATTCTTATATACTCCTAGAGTAACATAGGCTATAAATTTTATTTATATGTCAACAATAACCGCAGAAATTAATTTTTTAAAGTTTATATAATTCTCCGTGTTGTTCATTCAAGAGCAGCTCGCGGCTCACTGTCGGCCTAGCGGAATCATTTCAAACAATGAATTATCATAGCGATTCCCAATCAAAGAATTATTATAATATTTCACTTTTTATTTTAAATTCTAATATTCAAATATCAATTCAATTAAATCATTTATTTAATAAAATATTTAGATCATATTTAACTTAATTTTTATTTATTCTTTCTATATATTTGAATATTTCTTCTTTTCTATTTGAAAGTGAAAGGTTAAAAAATCTCGCTAAGAACGTTCAATATTTCTATACACAAATTATTCAGAGTATTGGCAAAGCGTATCACTCACAATCAGTTTAAATTGAAATTTATATAAATTAACAAAGTGAAAATTTTTATTTGTTTAAATTTTATTACAATGAATCACAAAAAAAATTAAATATATAGATCACATGATTAAGAGATGCAAGAAACTTGAGGGAAATAACTGTTGGACGGAGGTCGGACATGACAGAAACTGTAAGCGAAATCTTCATATTGCGACTAATAATTTTCAAATCCCCTAACACCACAGAATTAGATAAGTTTCTTTTAAGGGAGGAAAATAACAATGATCTAAAAAAATTAATAAATGAACTTAATAATAAAAAAACAAATAAATCAATTAATTTAAATTAATACTATTACTGAATGTATATATTGGTAATTTATCTATAGTTTTATACCGTTAATTTTTATAAATTGTCTCAAGTCTCTATTTTTGCATTTTCTCAAGTTTTATTAAAATTAAAAATATTCAATAATAATCTAGCAATGAAAATAAAATATCAAAATGTAATGATCAAGAAATATACTATATTTCACTATTATAACATATACAATACTTAAGAACCATAGGCGGAGGAAATATTAGGAGATATCATTGCGGGTTCAGACCAAATCGATCAACATTAATTTATATTAATTAAGATATTTTCATTATGACAGATATTAGGAAAAAAACCGCGAATTCAATATTTCTGTTCACTAATTATTTGTAGACTTTAGTAAAACATACACATGACTCAATATAGATCAGCATAAACTTTTTCAAATTTTGATCTTCAAATTTGTCTTAAAGGTAGTAAAGAAAGAATAAGATGCGGAAATCAATTGTAAAATGTTAGGTTACCCAGACGACTTAAATATAATAGGAGATTCGGAAATTGCAATTACAGATATCGAGGAAAAATTAATGGAGGTTTGAAATTAATAGTCATAAGAAAAAATATTTAGTAACAAAGAGGAAGAGTATTAACATTCAAAATCTTAAGATACAAAATGTAGAATTTGAATATGTAGAAAAATTGAATGTAATCACGAAGGATAATAAATATTTGAGAAGAATTTAAATCGGGGTTGCAATCGGGAAACGCCTGTTATCTTTCAATAAAAATGCTTATCTCATCAAAATTATTATCAAAGGGAATATATAAAAAAATTATTTTGCCTGTTGCATTATATGGGTGGGAGGCATGGTCGATTACCCTGGGAGATGAGAGTAGATTCAGAGTATTTGAGAATAGGATTCTTCCCTGCATTTATTGGCCAAAGAAAGATGAGGTCACCGGGGAATGGGGGAGACTGCATAACAAGAAATTGCATGGCCTCTCTGCATCTTCAGAAATAGTTAGGGTTATAAAAGGGAAAAAGCTGCGATAGGCAGGGCACGTGGCTAGAATGGGAGAGGAAAAAGATATTGGTGGGGAGACCGATTGGAAAACGTCCGCTTGGAAAACCAATGACGCGTAGGAAGGGACGTAAGAGAGATGCGACAAGGGCTCAGGATAGGGACACTTGGAGAAATGTGGTTGTTGCGGCCAAGAACTTTCGAGTATCTTTGAGCCACATAGATAGATATAACATATACAATAATAATAATATATATAATTAATTTACTGTGATTAAATTAAAATATATTTTAAATAAGAACACAAAAAGAAATGAATGTTTTATGTAATATACTGATTGAAACAAAATGGATGAAAACCTTTTACTACTTTCAACCAAATACTATGTACCACTCGGGGGTACAGGGGCGGAGCTCCCGTCTAGGTGTGAAGAGCGCCGAAGGCGCTCTGAGCAGCTAGTATATTATGATATAAATAAAATTAAATTAAAAATGTTTATATTTATTATTTATGTATCCATATCTGTTTTTTATTACATTAATAGATATATTAAAATTATTTGAAATTGTTTCTGTAGCTGGAAATTAATTTACTTCAAACCGTCTGTCGGTTCGGACCTGGCCACAGGTCAACTTATAGATTATTATTTTTGAATCGACATATATTATATTAGATTTTATTTTACCCAGAATAATTAAGGAATTTTTATAAATAAACGAATATTCTAGTTCTGTCACTGTAACATTTTATAGAAATATGAGGACAGGTCAATAAGTTCGTGACTTTTTGAATTTCCTGTATCTTAAATTGATAACACTGGTCCTGTTATGAGGTAACTATCAGCTGACTCCTGTCGAAATTTGAACCAGCATCCATTAATAGCACATTATCTCGTAATTTAAGATGAAATTGAAAAAAAGTGAATTTCGTGTGCTCATTAAGCATTATTTTTTGCGGAAAAAAAAACATCCCTGAAACCAAGTTTTTGCGCCATTTCGTAACTGTGGATGAAACATGGATCCACTACAACACACCAGAGACCAAAGATGTCCTCGACAAATTTTATTTTGTGGAAGGGATAAAAAAATTTGAGGAACTTTGGACGAAGTGTATAGAGCTCAAAGGAGAATACGTTGAAAAATAAAATGATTTTTTATCCAAAAACCTGTGTTTCATTCAAAAAGTCACTGACATGTTGACCTGGGCTCGTATATAAATACATCGTAGATATGTTACTTAGAAAGAAGTGAAAAAAATAATCGCATTAAAAAAAACATGCGATATATGATCAATTTGGATATGTTTCACAACTTTAAACAAAGGTATAGGAAAATTAATGTACATTAAATATTCAGCTCATATGTGCATACATATACATATAACATATCTGATTTTTGATCCAATTAAAAATGAACTTTCATTTAAACATCAATTAAAATTTTGAATTACAATCTTCATTTAAATTAACATAAATATTAAAAAATAGTTGTTGAATTACAATGAATATTAAGATAAAGAAATCAGAGAATATACTTAAATAAAAATATGGGTATTCCCCTAACTTCTTAATACAAAGTCAACTAATTAGATATGCATTCCCTCTAACTCGTGTAGGCATAAAAAGAACGTCTTCTGATTAAATTTTCAAAATTAAAATTAAAAATAATTTATTTTGTAGTTCGTTTCAGAAAAAACATTCCTTTAAAAATGAATAATTTTTAACAGTGTAATTTATAAATAGAGATTTTACACTATTGCTACTTAGATAATATTAACATATAGGAATATTTATATTACTAGACTATTTTAAGGAATTAAACCAAAAAAATTAATCCCAATGGTTCACAAAATATGACGCCCACAACTATTTTATTTCATTAAATTTATTAGTCTCTTGATATATTGTTAACTAACTAATCGTTTTCAAGATAACAATAATATACAAATTAAAATGAACACCCTGTATATTATATTTATTTTTTATATAAATATCCTATACAATATTTTTTTTTCCTTTTTTAATAATGCATATTTATGTTTTAATATTTATTATTTATTTATTTTTTTATGCTTTAATAGCGATATATATATATATATATATGTATATAATATGTATTTGTTTCAATTCTGCTTTAATTCATTTTTTACCATCCACTCTGCAACATTTTTTATTTTCCTCTCTTTATACTATATATAGATACAAAAATATTATAATATTGATATAAAAAATAAAAATCGATAAATATTTATAATAAATTGAGTATTCTATTTTTCAGTTATCATTGCAAATCCCTTTTATCATAACGTTTTTCTCAACTTCGCTTGTCGTCTGTCGGGAGAGACAGACAAGTGAAGGTGTCTGTTCGCTCTTTTGACAAATTGAAATGACTTTTTATTGAGATAGACTTTTGAAAATTTTTATAGATATTTCAATTGATCCTTAGAAGGTATAGAATAAATATAATTGAATTATAATTAATTAATTGTATTTAATTAGCAATTAATTACTTTTAGTAACTAACTCCTTTTGTATTGCTCCGATTAATTTTTTTTCAACGCGCGGATTCTGAAGCATAATAGATAGATTTTCATTTTGAATGTAATTAAGAATATTTTATAGCATTAAATTAATGATGAATTCTTATTAATCAGTTGTAGCGCCAATGAAGGGAGGTTTTTCCCCTCAAATGGCATAGAGAAAAGATCCTTGTTTTTATGTCCTCGAGAGAAAAAAAAACAACAAAACACACACAAAATAACCTTTTTTTATGAAGTCAATATGAGTACAATATCCTATATACATTTATAAAATCTTATATTAATAAAAATTATTTATTTATAAATATAATATAATAATTATTATTCAATAATAACATTTAGTTTACATAAATACATAAAATCAAATTTAGAAGATTAATTTATCTTTTTGTTTTATTCAATTTTCAAATTTTCGTATAACTTCATCTTTTCTATTTCTCTTGTTATATTAAATAAATTTATTAAATTAAAATGGCACTAAAAAGAATAAAATGATATAAATATAAAAAAAATTTATAAAATAACGTTTTTCCAATGGACTTAAAAGAATAAAATAATTTTCCTATAAGCCTGACAAAGTTTATGGGATTAATTGCTTCATATTCAACTAAAAACGTTGGGCGCTTTTAGTTTTCATTTGATTTCTATGCATTAACTTGCTTTATAGAGCTATAATTCATATATATATATATACATACATACCACACTAATACACTTCATTAACAAGTAACACTATACCTTCTAATATAATCATCAATTTTGGATTTGATTGATAATATGAAATTTTAATAAAAATTCTTTTAAATTTTGATACATACTTTGATATAAGTATATTACAGTGAAAAATAATAAAAGATTAATTTCTTATTGCATGATAAAAAATTTGTCAGTTTATGTGTTTAATAAAATTTTTATTATTACAAAAATTTGACTTGATTTTTCATATGAATAAATAAAACTAAATACGCCCAACGTTTTTATTTGAATATGAAGCAATTAATCCCATAAACTTTGTCAGGCTTATAGAAAAATTATTTTATTCTTTTTAGTCCATTGGAAAAACGTTATTTTATAAATGTTTTTTATATTTTTATATTATTACAATATTTTCACTAATGTATATGCAAATGCTTAAATCATTAACACTATACAACAAAACAATATCCTGACCAAATTTATATATTAATTTGAATTATAAAATTAAGTACCTAAATAATTATTTAATTTATTGTAAAAGTATTCATTTTAATTAATAATATTAAATACTTTAGAACATACTCATTCAATATTTCAATTTAAATATAAATTTCATTAATTATCATTTTAAATCAGGCCTTCTTAAACTTATGGGTCGCGACCCCAAAGGGGGTGGCGTAGCAAAATTCTGGGGTCGCGAGAGATTTTAATGTCAAATATTTAAATACACGATTTTGTGAACTGTAATAAATACACTTTTACAACTTTTTGTGCAATTTTTAATTTTAGATTTATATGTATGTATATTGTTACCTAATAAATAAATCATCAAAAAATATTTATATATCTTTCTTTTATATAAGTTGGATGAATATCAAAGAAAATTCTTTATATAAATAAAAAAATTATATTTATATAAATGTTAACAATAATATTCATATAGATATTTATAACGCTTTCTAAAACCACCTTATTAACATTGACACCAGTTATTAATTACTTTAATTAGGAAAAAAAAATTAAAATAATTTTTTTTTTGCAATGAGACATATTAAGATCGATTCTTCATCGCAAAAACTATTTAATACGTGCATTTCACAATATCATTTGAATATTTTAAGAAAGATTAAATTTGGTACAAATATCTGTTTAAAAAAATTGTAATAAATCATTTATTTTCCTCCATAGATTATCTCATTTGATTTTTTAAATAAATCTCTCTTTTTTCAACGACCAATGAAGCATGAAAAGTATTCCTTTTTTTATTTAAATATTATTTTTAAAAATAAACGAGAAGAGGGGGGACTTTTAGTGATTTCTGGAGGAAAAGTATTTAAAGATTCCCATTGAGGAAACGCACGTGTTTCGTTGAGATTAACTCTATTGGAGGGTCGGGTCCATTTGGCATCTGCATCTAATTGTTCTCCAGGAGGGTCAAAGGGGGACACTCCATTACATGCCCTTGGAGGCCTGCCAACTTCGATTAATCTTTAGGGATTTTTGTGCACCACCTGAAAACTTCTCCTGAGCCTTCTTAAGATAGATCACCATTGTTGCCGCCTTCTCTGGCAACAGTAAAGAACTTGACTGTCTTTGAAAATGTTCCAAACTAGGATTTTTTTTTTAATATATTTTCCATGTGTTGTTTTATTAAAAGAGCGATGTTGTTCCATTCGCTGGAAAACTCTTCAAACTTGAATTTTCCGTATTAGTTCAATTTAAACAATCATAACAACTTCCATCAGATAAGAATGAAGATATATTAATAATAATAATAATAATAATATCAATGTCACAAATCTTTGTGTTGGATATTAAGGGGGTTGTAAACCTTCACATAGAAATCTTTATTTAGGATCTACGTATTTATATATCATACTAAAATTGATGAATCTTTTACTAATTCGAAACATCATGAATTAATTAATTTTAATAATATTGCAAATATTAATATCGAAATCGTTAAGCTTACCCCAGTTAATTTTAATATTATAATATTTATTATGTTACATTTATTTCCAACCTCTCTTCTATGTCTCTATTTTGGAACGCTTGCCATAAAATAGACATAAATTAGATTAATTTTTTTTTTCTGAAATTCTCACAAGTGAATGTGTCTCTTTCTGTTGTAGGCCGAGGAGTTAAACGTCATCGTGGGGAATGCTTTTCAGATGGCTTATGCCGCCCAATTGCAGCGGCATCCAACCCCAGCCTTCGACGGCCTGGGCTCCCAGGGGCAGATCGTAAGTACTCCCCCCACCTGATCTCCAAATAAATCAACAATACAAAGGCCAATTGTTCATTAATTATCATCAATTATCTAATGGCACAGACCTATTTAATCTGAAAATCAATAAAATAAATTATATATATTATGGTCAAATTTGAGATATATAAATGATTGCATGTCGTCACAAACGAATAAATTCAATGAAGTAATTTCAAGATTAGTAATAAATAGAACTCTGCCTCTCTCTCTCTTTCTATATATATATATATATATATATATATTCCTAGAACCCTTCATATGTTGATTGAGTGGTTTGTAATTGAGATCGTTTGATGTCCAGATGGAGATTAAAGGGCAGAGGGCCGGCTGCCCTGCGGAGCTTCCTCCCCGCGTGAACAACCCCAGTCCAATTGATGTTCATATAAGCGTGGGAGGTTCAGCCACCTCCCAATCAGGTAATTTCACTAATAACAAATTAACTAATATATTAATATATCTGGTTAGATCAAATAATTGAATAACAAAAGACTTTTTCCACAATATATACCTCTCTATATTAAATAACCTCTCTATATTAAATAACATACAACTAAATTAAATTGAATTTCGTTCTCCATTTAGAAATAACGATGTTATTCTTATAAAGGATTTTTTCGAAATTTTTTTTCATGATATTATAGATTGAGTAATAAATAATTTTAGATTTGGTATTATTGTATTAGTTTCTATACTGAGACTATTTGAATAATACAAAAGGATTATACAAAAAAAGCATAATTAATTGAATATAATTATTTAATTGTTTAGATGTATTTATCGTAAAGATGATTTATAATTTTACGGAAACACGAAATTAATACTAGGAAATTAATTAATTGTATAAATTCATATAAATAATCTAGCTGAGTTTTATGGAAACGATGTCTATCCAACCTACGTGATCAAGTAAATTTATATATATATTTAGAGGATCAGTTGTACAACATACTTATAAAAAAATCAACTGATCAATCAATACCCCTACTCCGCTTAGGAGGCAACCGACTCTTTCAGAGAATGGACAAAAGTCAGATGTTTTTTACATATGATTAATAATTATATCTGGAAAATATTTTAGGAATTCTTTATATTGAAATATGTTAGTTATAGTGGGCTTAAAATTCCATTGTTTATTTAAATAGCAGAAAATAATCAGGATATGTGTTTGTTTATTTCCATTTCATCCTCACGATTTTTTTTTAGTGATGATTCACTGACAGATTTTTCTGTAGTCATTTCATTTCCACCCTGTTTTTATCTGAGATAGACTAACAAGCTTTTATAGCTGACACAAAAAAAGATTCCCTTCTCCACTTTTCTAGTAAGTTTAGTTGTTGGGGGGAGGGAGGAGTTAGGACCTCTTAAAGATATTGTCATTAATACAAGATTTAAAGAAATACTATTAACAAATTATTATACATTAGACATTATTTATTTTTTATTGTTAAGTGTATTTTTCATCACTTACTTGTAATTACTTCTTAATTTTTACACCCCTCACCCTCTCCTCCCTATATAGGAGAGTTGTTTTATTTATATTGATTATCCACTATCAGACACACTTAATCTTATTTTTCGAGAAACACCAATTGTGAATTCTTAAATAATTTATAAATGTCTTAAATAATTAATAACTAGCCATTAATAATGTTAAGGTAGAAGAGCATTACCTGTTGCTCATATTTCATTTAATTAAGTGAAGTGGGGAAATGTTCAGGAAATTCGTTGACATGACATTGACATTGATAACTTGTAGATGAAAAATTATAAAAATAAAAAAAAATATTCCTTATTTTTCTTTAATCATAATAAAACTAAAAAAAAAATCAGAGACGAATTTCAACAGTTAATTCAATCCATATTTTGTTTTTTTGGTCTCTAAAGAATAAATTTCTCAATATATAAAAGAATAAATATATTTAATTATAATAAGAACATATATATATAATTATTCAAATATATTTCTTTGTAACTCTTTTGGGAATTGTATCATTGTATCCAAAATCTTTCAACGAATATTAAAAATCAATAAATAAATAGAATAAATTTATTTGAAAATTAAAACTGATTTTTAAATCAATTTTTCAGTAAAAATATCTCATCCAGATAGTATCCCAGGACTTTGGACCACCATCAACTGAATGTAGAGAATAATCTAGAGACCCCTTAGGACTCAGTTCTTGTCAGAGTACGCCCACTAGTGATGAAAGTAATTCTACGACGGAGCTCAATTCTTATAAACTATTGATGGATAAACCTCCACTTATCAAGGTAAGCTAT